>LR749729.1:203045-351491 GCA_902729485.2 Mus minutoides
CCCGTGGTCTTGCAGATTTTGTTACTGTTGGGCAGCTGTTATAGTGAGACAAACGCACTTGAAATCTCAGAAGCGTTCTTAGTTACGATGTAACAAACCCTGAGCTACTTAGGCCCCGTTTGCGGGCTCTCTAAGGAGGTCAATGGCTTTACAGTTCAGTACTTCTTTCAAAGAGTAGTTGTTTACTCCTTCTAGGAAATTTCTTAAGTTGAGTTGAAACATGTGACATCTTATGAAAATCTTTGTTACCTCAAAATAATTCACATGGTATCGATATAATTTGAAAAAATATGATACGTTCATTTCTCTAGAAACTGAAAAGAGATTAGAGATTCATTTTGTAAATTCCATAAGGGAAGATATTTTACATTTTTTTTTTGCTGCCAAGTGTCTAGTATAAAATAAATACTCTATAAATATTTGTTGAACTATATAACAAAAAAGAAAAACAAACTTATGCTCCTTAAAAAGCACACTTGAGAAAAGGGATACAAATTTTAAAAGCCATTCTTAGACATGGATTATTTAACCAAGCTAGGATCATTTCCAGCCTTTTAAAAATCATATAATAGTCTGCATGCAGTCATATATAATTAGAAAACTCATAGAACATATACCAACAGTATTATATTTTAAAAATCTATATACATGAGGTTATAAGTATGACAAACATATAGGAATTTTAGAATCTCAGTATTATGTCACTAATAGCAAAACTGAATTCAGTTAATAAAACATTTGGGCCCACGAGCACCAATCAATGTCAGTGTGCTGAGTAAAATTTGAGGACAACACTGTTGGGTATGTATGTACCATGTAATAAGCACTCAATGATTACGCCCAGGAAAATGGCTAACAGTGCTTCCAATACATGATCAGCTAAATGTGCTCTGATGAACTTGAGTCGCTGATCTTTGAAGTGGCCCCTGGTGAGACTCACTTTTTATTTATTTGTTTTATTATTTTATTATTTTTTTTAGCAGCATCCTGAAAGGATTTATAGGGTGCAAAGTGAGGACCTTGTTTAATTTGTGGAAGTGGATTTGCATTTACGTTGAGTAAAAAGTAGAAATTGCCAGCTCTTGTAACCCTTAATCACCCATTTAACATGATGACAGAGCTGGTGCTTGCTGTTTAACGACCTCACCCAGATTCAAATCCTATATTTCAGATGGATAGACCAATATCAAAAGCAAAGCTAAACTTTAAGGAAAAGAAATTCGTGGTGTGAGTCATGTGGTGTGCACATTCTTTTGCACAACAATGCACATTCTGCTCCTGCTTATAATAACCACATAATAAAAATACCCATCATTTAGAAAGTGATTCTCTTAAAAAAATATATGGAAAAAAGTCAGAGTTTACACTCCAGTTTTTAAACACCCAGAGTGTATACAACCAGGTTGTACCTGGTTTGGGTTAACCTAAAGTCTGTCTTACTGAGGCACATGGAGATGGACCTGTGGCGACATGGTTCACTCACTGGGCTCTGTGTGTCACATAATGGCATTTTATTAGTGTTGCATGTATTTATGTATGTGTTGGAAACACTGCCATCAGCTTCCTGAGGACAAGAACCAGGTTTAAATGGTACCTGTGTACTTAGAACATCCAGCGAGGCTCTCTGTAGAGAGGAGGAGTGCAGTGAATGTTTGAACAACTGAATCACTTGATCAGATCTTTTTATGTTTGGTGTGTGTGCTTAGTCAAGTCTTATTATTGTAGAGATGTTGGACATGGACCCGAATGCCCTGTCTTCCCAGGTCATTCTTTAAATCATCTAAGCAGGGCAAACACGGCTTGTTTGGAAACAAAACCAATGGAAACATCACAGCTTGTGTGCTTGGAGTGTAAAAATTCATGTGGCTGAGCTTAAACCTAAATAGCCTGGGATGAGTGCAAGCGATAAAAAAAATCAATTGGCTGAGAACTATAAAAGTGAAAGAGAAATATAGCATCCCTGTGGATACAGGGACCCTTTCAAAAGATGTGAGGCCACCTGGTAAGTCCAAATGGTTGGACTCCACTTCGGTGTTATGGCTGTTTGCAGAGAAACCTGCCAGTCTTTCCTGGGAACTGCAGAGTGCTGGGTATATTTCATACCGTTCCAACCCTTCTGACTTGGTGGGAGGATCTTAAGGAACTTCTTTCATTATTTAGATATTGTCATTTCTGGATTTCTTATTCATATTGTCACTCTCTTGCTGAGTGCCAGGAACTGGGGCAGGAAATAAGAGATGAAATGGGAATCGTTTCGTGATAGAAATGTGGTAGATGATTGGAAGACAATGTGAGAGATGATACTGCAGATGTGTGTAGTAGACTAACCACCCTGACTGACAATGGTCCTCACCTGTTAATCCTACTTCAGTTCTCTTGGTGATTCTTTTCATCTTAAG
Organism: Mus minutoides; assembly: GCA_902729485.2. Lineage (NCBI taxonomy): Eukaryota > Metazoa > Chordata > Mammalia > Rodentia > Muridae > Mus > Mus minutoides. The sequence goes on from LR749729.1 coordinate 205,445, forward strand.
CGACCATTTGCTTTTGTATCAGTCTTTACTCTCAACGACATTAACTCATGCACCTTACACTTTACTGTATTCTTATGATGGTGTTTGATATAGAGCGAGTTCTTATCAAACACTCCTTAAACGAGTGAACTGACAGAACAAGGTGAATTCCCATAAGCCGTACAGGAGAGACAGTCGGAAAGACTTCAACGTGGAACCATGCCTGTGTTGGATATTTAATGAGGCAGGCTTAGGCAAGAAATCTAGAAACACTAGACCAAGCAGAGAACAGAGCAGCTGTGTTGCGACGGCACATAGGGATAGGCAAGACTGGGTGCTTATTAATCTCTGCAGGACACATGGTTGGGGCTTATGGCATGTGCAAAAAGTGAGTCTGGCAAGGGACAGAGAGTATGATAGGCTCTGTGGAGAAGTCAAACATTGTTCATCAAGGCAATGTGACGTGAGTAAGTTTTGTCAGTCACCGGGAACCCAGACCGATGTACGCTTTAAGCTAGTAAGGACTTGAGGTTGTGCATTGCACTTTTTCTTTTTTCAGAAATAACTATCTTACAAAGCAAGGTGGTTATAATCTAGATGGCAAGATTTTGGAGAATGAGGACCATGTCATTGGAAAGGAAACAGCAAAATCACCTTCCATGACGACAAGCCGTGTAGACAGTCCCTTCCTCGCTGCCAACCACGAAGTTGTTGACGTCTCCCGTCGGGAAAGCCATTCCCGTCACAGCCACAGGCTTGGACTTATTGTACACCAACTCCATGCTCTCCTACCAAAACATGGTGTGGTTACATTTCCATCTGTCAACTCCTCGCAATGCCAAAGAGAGCATGGAAAAATCATTTGGCTAAATGGTCTGTTTGCTTTTCACACAGTGCTACAAAAGACCCCCACTGTGCTAGAAGCCAGACTCAACTGCCCCTGACATCCAGGCCACTCTGTATCTCTGGTTTCAGGCCGGCTGGATTTCATCAGCATGGACCGCTGCTTCCCCAGGCAGTCAGAGATGACAGGTGAGAATTTTGAAACTAATGGTGCAGAAACTAAAGATAATACGGTAATGATTACACTTGTCAGCTCCAGGCTTAAATAAAACACACAATACCCTTGTATTTACAAACATTTTCAAAATCAATTGTTCATGAGAATACTCGTGTATTAATATCAGATGTACTAAACGCATTTGTCACGGAGAGACTGTAGGCCCTTCAGGCACTGAGACCAGGGAATTGTCACTTAGGTACTAAAAAGGCAGACTTTAACGGGAAGAGGATCCCCTGAAGGGTGGTTGTTGGTTGTACAGGGTCTAACACAGCACAGGAGTCTTTATTATGATAAAATGTGTTGTTAAATGGAGAGTTAGAGAGTACGTAAAATGTCATCATCCATGCTGCTGGGAGATGAAGATCTAGATGGCTCAGGGGTTCATACTACTGGCTGTTCTTCCAGAGGACCAGGGTACCATTCCCTGATTCCAAGGACGGCAGCTCACACAAGCCTGTAACTCCAACTCGGGAGGATCTGATGCCTCTGACTTCCATGGAGACCTTTGCACACATGGGCATGCAGTCACACAGACACACGTGTCTAAAAAAGGTGTTCTGTTAAATTAAGTTAAATGACAATAAAGGACACATATCAACCACGCCCCTGATTGTTCCTAGCTATTTACATCAAACAGCCTATTTTATGTGTCTGAAGCTTGGGACAAACTGTTACTGGAGTTATACAGGAACTCAGATTTTCCTGTGCAAGTCGACCAAGCTGTTTTGGCCACAGAGTCCATGAATAGGAAATGCTTGCTGATAGGATACAGTTACACGGACCCCAAGGTCCCATGAGATACTGATCATTCAGGACATCCATACATTAAGAGCGTTGTAGGATGCTGATTAAAGGGAAAGATGACAGTAACACAGAAAACAGGAACATCTGATGTTCTGCACTGCCTCTAAAGTTAGCAGCAAAGAAGGGATTGTGTGATGGTACTCACTGGGTGAAGGTGGGCCTGGGGGGGCGGGGTAGGGGTAGGGGCAGGCAATTGTGTGATGCCCCACTTGTCTCTGCTATCCCTGGAGACCAGACCATGAAATACCCTGTCTCCACACAGAGCCAGGCGTCTGTGGGCATGCTAACACTAATAAAAATGGGCTCGGAGCTCCCACACCACTTGCTTAACCCAAACAAACACGTTTAATCAGCAAAATGGGCAATTAAAACTTCCCAAATAGAGGGCTTGCTCTGATATCTGTTTATAATCTCCATGCTTTTAAAAGAAAACAACACATTGCTGAGAATTTTAAAGCAAAACCATAAACTCTCTGCACACAACTGCAGGCCTGTATAAAGTCAGGCAAAACCAGGAACCTGAATTGTGAGCTGCATATTAGCACTCTTTCGGTGCCTCTAAAGTTATGTGAAGAACTTAGCTTTAGTATTGTCTACATTTGTAGAGACTTAAAGGAGATTCTTTACAGCTTCCATATGTCCTTATATATCTTGAAACTAGTGCTCTTCAGAAATCAAATGGGAGATATTTTAGAGCTGTCATTCCCAGGGGAATGGATGGCAAAGGTAAGACTCAGAATTATTTTCTGGAAATTTTCTATGATTTTCCTCACATACCTGCCAAACACTAGCCTAGTGAACTCTTCATGATTTTAAGTTAGGGGAGAACGCTGTACCTTTTCACATAAAGATATGTGGATAGTATGAGCATGTCTGCATTCATGTTTGCACACATATGCATGTCACATGTGCGTGCTCTGAAGGTGACACGCAGATGCCTGCTTCTAGCAGTCCTCCCTACTCTGGTCCTCTGGTCCTTTGTTTGGCTTCCATGGCTGAGATCAGTAGTGGTCTGGAGACACTGGCACTGGTTTCTTTTCAACTTCTCACTTATTGGGCAAGGATTGGCAGGAGCCAATGCTCGAAAACATTCCAGAGAGGAAAACAGGCGGTTGTCTAGGGTACAGAAACAAGCAACAGATTGGGTTTCTGTTTTGCTGGGATACTTTTCCTTCAAGGCAAGTCCCCAGGAAGGGCTGCTCTGCTGAACTGCAATCTCATTTGCGTGGCTTCCCAATGCTGTAGGGTGAGTACAATACTTGCTCCAGGCAAGCTCTGTAATCCCCGTGCTTTAAAATGGATTATTCCATTCATTTGAAAGTGATCTAAGGATTAACAGATTGCAATGACATAATTTGTGGTAGAGGAAATAGGTTTTGGCTTCAAGGGCTGAATTGCTGAAACCCAGCCTTTGGGCCTTTAGGAGATGTGTTTATGAAGAGGCAGGTCTTCGAGCCAGAATACTTCAATGTGTAGGTTAAAACAGACACACCTGTGGGGTTGAGAGCATGTCCAAGCTCCAGGAACACATTTTGCCATCAGTAGAGACAGTGATCAGGTTGTGAGCATTCTGAGTCCCAACAACATTGACACAGTACACAGGATGCTGTAAAAACATCAACACGGGGGATCAGGCTGCTGCAAGAGGAAACCATTGCATCTGAGTGTCAAGCACATTATTTGAAGACAAGGCCTACCCAACGACATCATCTGGCTAGCACAGGAGCTTCCCGTCATGTGCTATTTGTGAGCCTAATTTCTGTAGCAACTAGTAGTGCAAATATGTGCAGAGCTCTGCCATGTTAAGTTATACAACGCAATAGAACTGAAGGGAACGAGAACAGAGGAGTGTTAGCAGGGTAGGAGCAAGGAAGAAGAGAAGAAGCCTGGGTTACATGATTGTCTCTACTACACAGCATAGCTTCTTAGCTTAATATGAGTATGAAAGGAGACAGCCTTCAAAGGCACAGCACAGTCTTGGAAGGACAATGTGTTGCTAAATCTGAAGTTCAATATATTCTGGCTAAGGCCAAACATTTGATAGTACTGTCTTTACAAAGCAGTTAATACACACTAGTTTATTGGTATATTGGTAGTGGACTTATTATATCTTTAGTGAGATGGAATGGGGGTTCTCTTCCTTCCTTCTTTCCTTCCTTCCTTCCTTCCTTCCTTCCTTCCTTCCTTCCTTCCTTCCTTCCTTCCTTCCTTCCTTCTTCCTCCTTCTTCTCTCTCTTTTCTTTTCTTTTCTTTGCTTTGCTTTTTGGTTTTTTGAAACAGGTTTTCTCTGTGTAGCCCTGGATGTCCTGGAACTCACTTTGTAGACCAGGTTGGCCTCGAACTCAGAAATCCATCTGCCTCTGCCTCTCAAGTGCTGGGATTAAAGGCATGTGCCACCACTGCCCGGCTCTTTTTCTATTGGTTTTCTAAGACAGGTTTCTCCATGTTGCCCTGGCTGTTCTAGAACTCTCTCTGTAGACCAGGCTGGTCTGAACTCACAGATCCGCCTGCTTCTGCCTCCCGAGTGCTGAGATTAAAGGCCCAGGCCACCACCGTCGTGCTAGGTTTTTCTTCACGTTATTTCAAAATCTAAGATGAGAGATTTATTTTTCAGAATACCAGTTAACAATGTATGGAGGTTGAAATTTGGCCATTTACATATCCTGGGAACTAAGTAAGATGCACTTAACATCTGTCAGAACTCTAGAAGCCGATCCTGTTCTGTAGAATTCTACACGGTAGGATAAAACTATCTGCAGCTGTTCGCTAAACACAAAATGGAAGGTTAGGATAAGCAGAATCTCACAGCAATTGGGGTTAGATTCCAGGCATCTTAGCCATGAGTGGCCTAACCACAGCTTACTTGATGCTTCTCTGTACAAACAGCTGACAGTTTAAGCCATACTCTCAATGAGTTAGTGTCCGTAATACCTAGCCACAACTACAATGAAACAACCTTCAATAGTTGGAAGCTGGTATTACAGAAAGATGGTTCTGAGACTATTATTATCATATAAACTCCTGGTCAGAAAGAGCAGCAATAATCATTGAGTATAGCTGCTTGGCTGCCTCTTCCTAGAACTTGTCCCCACTCGTCTGCAACACCTTTCTTAAAGAGCAGTCAGTGTTAGCAGGCACTGCTGAGAGACATTGCCCCTCCAGTAGCAGGGGACCTTCTCTCAGTGCATTGGAGTCTGAACAACACACTGTGTGAACATTTAAAGGTTACTGTTTTAATCTCCATTATTCTTAACTCCCCCTTCTTTAAGCTACCATCATGAATTCCTTCCATTCTTTCTTAGCTACCTAGTTCTCAACATTTCTTATTTTTGTTTCAAACAAATTTTTGTCTTTTATCAAAGTTCCATAAGGGTAATGTTCTAAGAGCGATCCAGGACCACCTACCAACAATTGACTGTACAGTATAGAAATCTGTGGAGCAGGGATTCCCTTTTTAATATACTGAAACGTAAGCCATGATAATGTATCACCAGAGTGCACTTTTCTCTCTCACTGTTCAATCCTCTACCTATGTTGATGGACAGGTAGTAAGTCCCTATGTCTTTTTCATGCTGTGTTTCTATTGACACCTTCCCTTCCTGTGTATAGGCATTATGGGATCTACACAATGGTAAGTACAACAGATATTTGAAACTAATGTTAGTTTAATCAAGTTTCTAAATAAAAGAAGGACTAGATGGGATGAGACTGTAGCCATCAGTCTTTCTCAGGTCTTAGGTATTTTGGAACTCAAAGCACTGTGTCATCAAACTTAAGTCATGAGCTACGGAACACCCAAGGCCACTGTGGAGATTAAATGGCAAAATGAATGTAATAGTCTCACTTAAAATATCCAATTTAGTAAAAGTGGTGAATATGTGTGAATGAATATTCAGAAAGTTGTGGTTTCGATTTATTGGGACTGATCGCAGAAAGCACTGCACTGATGTAAAGTTTCTTTTGTTCTTTTGAGTGAAAAGCATGCCTCATAGATGTGAATTGAAGAGTACCAGGGGTCATTTTTTTTTTTTAAAGAAAGACTCCAATGGAACTTAATCAACCCCCGAGATCCAAACTATAATCAGTTCAGAAGCCTAAAGATGCAAGAGGGAGAAAAGACAGGCCAAGAGGAGTCATTGAGCCAAATGAACACAAGTACACATCTCTATTCAACAGAAAAAAATGGCACAAGCTCTACTGACTGCAAAGGAATGAGCAAGGAAGGCAACACTATAGCTCTTTTTCCCCCCCACAGAAATGCCAGATTGCCTTTATTTAGTTTAGGAATAAATGTACTGTGTGGCAGAAGGATTTTGTTTTAATTATGATTTCCTGTTGTCCCAAATACATATGTGTGGTGGGTGTGAAAGGAATTAGCAAGTCATCTGCAGAGAGCTTTTTGTTTGTGTGTTGGATCCTGGTATCAATCAGCCAGGCCATGATAGAAGTTGAAACACAAACACAAAACAAACTGTACACATGGAGCTATGGATGGATTAGACAAAATACAGCAAGCGAGAGAAGACATTTGTCTGTGTTTTGTTTCCTAAAAGAAACGCGCTGCTCAGCTTGATCATAGCAGCTTTTACTTGTGATGGTCACACCGTTCGCTACTTGGAGAAGAAATAGTAAGGCTTTGCAAGAACTTCTGAATTTGGAATCCCCCCGAAAGCTTTTACCGAAATCTTGTAGCAGTTGGATTCATAATTTTTGAAAATTTGGAAGCTTGTCCACAAACGTACCAGACACACACAGAGAGCCAAGGAATAGGCTTTATGCTACTTGGGGAGAGACACCTGCACTGGGCTGGTCTTCTCCTGGGCCACAATTTTCTGTTATTAGTTTGGAGAAATAGGGTAGGTAAGATCAATTTTCCAAGATTCCCAAGGACCATTTTTACCTGTAAGAGTCTTTGGCCCCAGTCAATCAAAATTAAAAACGGACTTGGCATTTGTCATTTCCCATTTTCAAGCTTAACAAGAGCAGGAGAATTCCCCTCCGCCTTGTTTCAGCTAAGTGGACCAGCCATCCATTTTCTAAGCTGGAATGGTTTTGTGGCCAACAGATGAAACAATACAGCAACTGCATTAAGGAAATTGGAAACAATGCTGGAACTGTATTCTTGGACATAATTTAGGCATTTCAGAGAAGGAACATCAGCTACCCTGAATGTCAAGGTAACGGCAATTGATGTAGACATGCCTGTCTCCTCGTCCCTCCTAACAATTGCTCTTCACGCCTGTCCTTCCCTTAAAGGAAATGACAGAGCAGTTGTCTTGTGAACACTATGCTGAACCTCTTCTACTAAATTATGGGTAATGGGTTTGAGATGTTGACTTTTAACCTTGGGGATTATACTGTCACTGTAGACTTCATGTTGAGAACACTACACATTCCCAAATTTAAAGTCAAAGTACCCTTTCAGATTGCAAATGGAAGAGGCATGTTGGCATATGTCCCATGTACTACTTCTAGGCATGGCACTTACTCTCTGCAGTCTATTTGGAAATATATGTTTGCATCTCAAAATACTAACATGAAGAGATTCTTTAGGAAGATTGTTACAGGAAACCTGCTTAATGAATGACCTCTGGAACGTCATAGAAAAGCTTTCCATGTGTTCAAACTTAAACTTACAGAAAGTTAAGATTGTTAATATGTTTCTCCAAAGTCAGTGCCTTTCCTATTTGTTTATTTGTTTGTTTATAAATTGAGACAGGGCTTCTCTGTGTAACCCTAGCTGTTGTGAAACTCACTGTGTAGACCAGACTGGCCTTGAATTTAGATCTGCCTGCCTCTGCCTCCAGAGTGCTGAGATTAAAGGCATGCATCACCACTGAACAGCAAGTGCTTTTTCTTCTGTAGTCCTCGCGGACCTGAAGTTCAATATGTAGACTGGGCCAGATCCCATAGAGATCCATCTTTTTGTGACTCCCAAGTATAAGCTAATGTTCTTTTAGCCCACATTTTTTTGAAACAGGTTTTGCTGTGCAGTATACTGACTGTTCTCAAACTCACAATCCTCATGCCTTAGCTCTAGAGTACTGGGTTAGAAGCATGAGTCATCACACTTTATCTATTATTCACTAAGCCATATTGTAGTCAGTTAGGAAGGACTCAGGCACTATAAGTTAGTTACTTCCACCTCAGCCACACTGCTGTCCTGTGAGCTGCTTCTCCTAACAGGGTGTGGGTGGCTTACAAAGGTATAATAGAAGCTTAACTTACTGTATGTGCAGCAGCTGACAAGGGGGTCCTCTGGACAGGGGTTCTTCGATGACTGCGATTGTCCCAGAGGACAATCTGGCCTGAATAAGTGCCACCAACCACCAAATTAGGATGAAAGCGGGCAAAGCAGACTGACATCACAGAAGACTGTGTTGAGAAGGAGAAGAAAAAAAAACATAGTTAATGGTCATTGAATTGTCTGTTTTCTTCCTGGATAGAAAAATCCCTCATTAGACAAGTTCAGTTCCCCCAAAGAGGACACGAAGTAATGTTAATATGAATTGGGAAATACATAGTAGGACACTTTATACACCAATACAGGGATTTTTAGAGGTCAGCCAATGGCTTTCCTCCTTGAAATCTGAAATTTGAACTCTTGGCTATGTTGGGGAATAGGCGTAAAACCTATCTTAAATACATCATTGTTCTGTGGTCTATGAATCTTGCACTATGGATATTTCTCATCTCTTGAATAAAATTATGACAGAAACAATATTAATTCTCCCACTCAGGCCCTGACCAAAGCCGTTCTTTTCTCTGAATGCAGCAGAGAAGCAAAGCAATTATAGCTTCAAGAATTTTTGTGTGAATTTTATTTATTTTATTTTATTGGCGTAGTGGAGACTTCTAGGAAGTATTCTGACCTCAGATAGACCCAACCTGCTCCTCCCAAAGTTCCCTCACCTCCCATGGACATTCTCAATGACCTTTTCCTGCCCACTTCAGACAAACGTTAATTTTACCCTTTGCCTATTTTAACAAGCAGTCAGAAATGGACTCGAATCCAACTTGACCATGCTCTGTCATAATGTCACAGTGTGGCTTCTGAAATTCCACCAAAGATTGCTCGGCACTGCAGTTCATGTGAAACAAGTTAGTGGAGGCACTCAAAGGCAGACAAGTCCCACATCTGCTCCGTTCCTCTGGATTCCTGAAAGCACTTTCCATATTGCATTTATAAGCTGAAGTAGTGTTTTCAATAAACACATTTCATTCCTTCAATTAAACTCAGTGAACAGTTGCTGAGAACTTACTCTGTATAAAGAAGGCATTATACTAAGAATGATGTAAATAGAGGCACAGTGAAAGGCCTCAACAGATGTGTGCTCTGCTAAAGGGAATGGAAGAAACAGGGGTTCAGATGAGCAGAGCCACTGCTGGTGGAGGCTGTGCCTTCATGTAAACTAGGGAAAGGTGCTCCCTGGCATTGACACCACTAGGAGGGCAGTCACGTGCCTTGGCCAATAAAGACGAAGATAGAATTTGTTTATCTGTTGATGAAGGTAGTGGATCGGAAAAAGCAGGGTACTTCTAAAGACTTCATGGAAGGGGATGTGTTAGACCTTGAACTCTTCCTGGAAAATTGAATAGGTACAGCAGACAAGAAATGCACCTGAGAACAATGAGATCACAAGATGAGCTGAAGACTGCTGACCAGTCCGCTGTCTGACGGAGCTGGAAGGGGCCATGGGAGAAGCATGGATTTTGAGCACTCAAACATCAGAATGTTTGATAAGCAGTTAAGAATCAGAATGATTGATAAGCAGATAGAACAGTGATTAGGGCAAAGAGCTGTGACTTGTTCTGATGGGAAAATGTCCTTTTTCCTAATTTTCTTCCTTCTTTGTTTTCTTTTTTCTTTACTTATTTCTTTCTCCTCCCTCTCTTCTTTTCCTTCCTTCCCTTCTCCCTCTTTCCCTCTATCCCTTCCTTACTCACTTTCCCTCTTTTGGCCCTCCCCGCTTCCCCCTCACTCTGTGTCCCTCTCTCTCTCTCTTGGTGTTTTGAGACAAGGTCTAACTATGTTGTCCTGATTGTCCCAGAACTCACTACAAAGACCAGACTAGCCTTGAACTCACAGAGATCTGGTGTCTTTGCCTCCCAAGTGCTGGGATTAAAGGAGTGTGTCACCAGGTCTTCCACCACTCTGTGCATTTCAATAAGAACAAAAAATAAATAAAAAAATAAAACCAGATCTGGAATCTCTAGTCAGAAAGTGTGAGGCAGAGGAAAGAATGCAGACTATTTTTCCATGTCATGTTTTCCTGGTTTGAATGATTTTCAGTTCCAATTCCTTGAACACAATTCGACAGAGAACATGCCCATGCTCCAGTCTGGTTTTCATAAAGTTCAAGAATAACTCTCAATAATGACGATGAGTTAAAGAAAAAGAGCATAATGCTGGTCAGCTTCTTGTTTTACACATCCCGCAGAAAGGATTCTTAGTTTTCAATTGATGAAATTCTTATGTTCCTTGAGCTATGTTGGAAACTTAAAGCAAACAACAACAACAACAACAAAAGCTTCAGAGAGTCTTAAAATCATCCAGGTGGGATCACCAATTGAATTTACCAAAGCCCAAATCAATACGGATAAAGGAATGTCATTCAATTGGAAAAACCCAGAATTCAACTACTTGATTGCTTCCGTTTTTCAGTTAAGTCCCAGCAAATTTCCCTGCAAATCTCCCAGAGTTTCTTGCTGGGATGAACGGGAGAACAATCAGTAAGAGGTATTTCTGAAACCAACAGAGCTAACAATTGCTTGGATCTGCTCCACAGGCTAGAACTAATACCCGATTGTCCATTCATTCACTGGTTCCTACTTCATTCCTTCATTCCTTCATTCATCCATCAAACAATTAGCACCAAGGTCTGCTGAACCATTTTATAATTTTCCAGGTATCATAGAGCCCCATCTGGGATCCAGAGTACTGTTTTTTAACTTGAGTGAACAATCAAAACACAATTTTTATGATATCATCAAGAGGAATAAAAGCACACATACTCATTTTCATCTGATATTTAGTAAATGATGTATAGTTATGTTAATCAATTTTCTCTTATTTTATGCATATCATATCAATCATAACACATTTGCATTATGTGATGATTTGCATAAGTGCACACTCTACATTCTATAGCATCTTGTTTCTGCATCTGTCTCTATCTACCTCATCACAGGCTTCTGTGTAAAAAGTTTCACTAACATTTACAGGGTTCGCCACATATGATGCGATACTATCTTCCATTTGAAAACATGTCAGCAGTGTGATCTTCACGGCATACATGTAGAGTTTAGTTAGAATTTGGCCAGTTCTTAAATCCACCAACATTTGACATAATGATGGCAAACATTTGCATGATTCGCTTAAAGATTCAAACATTTCACCTCAAAGCTTAGGCTCCTTCAGTCTCCAGCCACATTCCTGGTAGTGAGACCATCTCTTCAGATTTGGGGATTTTCGCATCAACCATCATGGGGTGGGGAGGGGATGGGGAGTGTTGGAAACATCTGTGTCTCTCCTGCATACAGCTACTGACTTAATTGCTGCTGCTGCTAGGACTGTCATGGAATTTCCTAACTGCCAATGAAAAGCCCAAATGGTGACATCACCTTCCTGCTTATAGTTGTCAGGTAAAAAGTAGGAAGACACATCTCAGAAAAGGTACTTGACGTGTCTAAAAAAAGAAGGGTCGGGGTTTCCCATCTGGGGGATGGGATTCCATCCCTGGGATGTAGAGGCATGAGATGAAGAGTTTAAGGCCAGCTCTACTTTGTTAGAGCTGTTCACAAACAACCGAAGAAATCAAACACATGTGTGTACCAATATTCTTACATTTCAAGTTTTTTACTTATTGTATTTTATTCTTTAAAGCGTTAGGGCTTTACTTTGAAAAAAAAAATAAGGATAGACTTTGCCAATATTAATAAAGTAGCTCCTGAGAGAGAAGCCGAGAAGTTGGTGAGAACTTTTGGACAATGTTAGCCGTTTCATCAAAGTAAATGTTCCTGACACTCCAGTTGAACTCTGTTCTTACAAAGCTCATTATTTCATTGATGTGGCCATGTTGGTCAAACTGGAGGCCTCGAAATATGATAAGCCTATATGTTAGGAGCTTGATGGAAAACTGCTGACCCTACATCTATTCCACACAGCGACCGTGCCACAGTGGGAATGTGCTTCCCAACACGACACACATCACATTTTGCTTATTTGAAGAACACAATTCCTCCCAATTCAGAACAGGGAACATCCCAGCACTGTGTGTGAGAAGCAAGCCAGCCCCGTTGACAAGTGTTCCCCCGCCCCCGCCCCCATACACTCGCCCAGACTATTGAAGAAATGTCTCATTTTTCCAGTCTTAGGCAGCTTGCCTGGTTATAGCCGTTATCTCTGCAAATTAGCTCTTCTTAACACCCATGTGGTCTCGAACCCCTAAACTGGTGCTCCCACCAGAGAGGGTTACACATCCTCACCCTCTCTTTCCAAAGAACTGCTTGTTTTGCCCCTTTCACGGGTGGGCGGGGGTGGGGCGGGGAACTCCAAGGGGCGGAGTCTCCTCTTTGAGCATCTCTCTTCACTCACAGCTCACCGCTGCTTTTAGTTCAGTCAGCCCAAATTCTTCTTCAAGTGGTTGCGAAGGCTGTTTTACATTTTGTAGAGCTAATCTAGGCCAGCTTAGAGATCAGACTCCCCCCCTTAACCACAGACCCATATAGCGAGGGTGAACAGCCTTTGGTCACTGTTGTCTGGGAAGCTTGCCCCCTAGGTTCACATTTGATCTGGCTCCCTGTGTCCTTCTGTGGGTGGCAGTCTGCCCGCTCCTTAGCCACCATGCCTGGGTGGGAGGGATAGGAGGTCCTGCATTCAAAAGCCTCTCCTATTTCAAGTACCATCTCTTCTGGGGGAGAGGTCGGTCCCCGGGGATGAAATGACCATATTGTTGCCAGATGCCGTCTAATGGTAGCTGACATTTTATTTGCCTTAAAGTAAAATGCTTAACTGCCAGAAGGCCGTTAGGCAGACGGATCGGATCCTTCTGGCTACCTCTGAACTAGTGTGTATTTCTGTAAGTACCTCAGGAACTCGCAGAGATATTTCTTTTGTTAATGGAAGCACGTGTAGTAAGAGCATGTTGCAGCCAAAGGCTCATGTGAGGAGGACCTGATGATGATAAAGCTCCCAGGAGACAGGAATTAACACTCACATGGATGGAGAGAAAGGGTCCTTTGCCCCAATTTATACCCCCCCATACCTACTCCCGCTCTTTCTCTGACAGTCTATCCTGGCACGTGCACTCCATGATTCCAAATTCTAAGAGGAACGACCAGACCATGCACACAAAGTTGTCACTTGATTGTTACTGAGATCTCTCTGGCAGACATTGAGTTAGCTGACCTGTTACTTCTCAGTTTGCATTTAAAACAAACAAACAAACAAACAAACAAACAAACCAACCAACCATAAAGCAGCTGACTTTAGAATCTGACTCCTTCAAAAATGGAGAAGCCAATCATCCCAAGAAGCTGTTTAGGAATTCTTTGGAATTGGCATGCCTTTTGCTGGTGAGACCCTAGTGAGTCCACAAAGTCCACAGCTGGGGTTATATAAGCAGCAGCCGCCGCACAAAAGGTGGGAGGCAGACTCCAAGCACTGACTAGAGTGTAGGTAAAATGGAAAGCTCACTACAACTGCCTGTAGGAGTGGACACAATGGTGAGTTGTGAGGCTACTTCAAAAACTGGGCTCACAAACTCCTCAGTAGACAGAACAGTTACCATGTGACCCAGTCATTTCACTCCCACGTGAACATCCAGGATCACTGAATCCAGTGGTTTACGCAAAGCACCAATGTCCATAACAGCACCCCTTCTAACAGTAAGAAGACAGAAACAGTTGAAATGCCCACCACAGAGGAGAAGGCACAAACAAGGTGATAAGTCCTTGTGAATGTTGTTCAGCAACACACAGGACTGAACTACCATGTGGGCTTTAAGATGGATGAGTGCTGAGAGTGTTCTTGATGTGAGAACCAAGCCAGATAAGCCACGAAAGGATAAGTGACAGCTCCACATTTTTGGAAAAAAAATTTGTTAAATAGGCACAAAGCTGTAAATGATAAATGCGGATGTATGCTGTATTAGTTAGGGTCCTCTAGAGGAGCAGAACCAATGCGATGAATGTACATATACACCATGTACATATATATGGATTTACAAAGTCACTTAAAATAGTAACCACAGTTTAAAGTCATGTCTAAGAGGCCGAGAACCTGGTAGTTAAGTGGATCTTTGAAGCGGCATGTCTCAGCAGTCAGAGGAGCCCCTCCCACAACAGCTGGCTCTCACTTGGAATGTGAATGGGTGTGACAACCAGTCATGACTCAGTTCACAAGGTGGGGTGCTGGCTCAGCTCTGATTCTGCCTTTGGAGTGTCCAGGCATATTAGACTGGACTTCGGGGAATGAAGCTTAGCTCATCCCGGTAGGTTCCAGCAACTCTGTTGGCAGTGAGGGAGAGGAGAAACAGTCTTTTCTGATACAGTTCTCAGTAAAACCGCTCTCTTTTATTGGGTGTAATAGGGGCTGTATAAGCTTTGGGGAGTGGGTTGGAGTCTTCAGGATGAGGGTACATCATTGGCTGGTGCCAAGGTTCTGGGAACACTTCATTTTCATGAAGAGGAATTCCAGGTGCTTGCTTATTAGGAAGACAGGAAGTTAAACCTGTCATTTGGCCACCAGGCTAAGTGACTACCTGAAGGGTGGCAGTGGTGGGGGTCGTAAGGCTACATGTGCCATGACATGTAGGCCCAGAGCAAGGAGAGAACAGTCCTAACTCCTGTCGACAATCTAAGGATGAGATTTTCGGTGTTTGGACACATCTCGACCTTACTCTTGTTCACAGGATGCCCCAGTAGTCCCAATATGCCCTGAAAGTCTAGAAGTTTCCTGGATAGCAGCTGTTCCCTAGTTCATGATGGATGACTAGAAACATTGGTCTGGCTGTCTACTAGGGCAACAGCAGCAGCATCCCTGAGGCAAATCAATTCCTGGCAAGAGGAAGGCCATGGAGAAAAGGTGAGAGACTCTTCCTTCTGCTCTACTGTTTTTATCTGGGCTGCTTCCAGGAGGTGCTGCCCACAATTGGAATGGGTCTTCCCACATCAATCAAGGCAATTGGTGTGGTGCTTCAGGTGAGGCCCCCTCAGTAATTTGTGGTGAGTTGGCATCAAACACAATCATGATGCAAGGTAAGTAAAATATGAATTGTTTTTTTTTTTTTAAGAGTGCAGATATGTTTCCAGCTTTGCAGACTTACCAGCCTTCTCATCTCTGGAACAAACGCCTGTATTGCTGAAATTGCTATCTGTTCAGGTAATTATTCATTGCCCTTATGTTCTTTCTGCACATCCCCTTCAGTTTTCATGCTCAAAGAGGCACTGTCATGGAGAGGTTACGGGAGTTCTATCCAGGTCCAGATCTGACTTTCTGCTCTGACATCTACGATACGTGCCACTTTTCTGAACCTTCAGTATTTCCATCTATTTGTGTGTATATATGTTTATGCATGTGGTCACACATGTGTGTGCTTACACAAGTATGCAGAAGCCAGAGGTCAATAAAAAGGTATATTCTTCAACCATGTCTCCAGCTTATAATCACCATCACCATCGTCATTGTCATCATCATCGTCATCATCATCACCATCATCATCATCATCATCAATTAGCTGACCTGGCTAGTCTCTGTAGTGTCTACCTGCAGAGTACTGGGGTTGTAGACACACACTGTTGTATCAGGATTTTTACATCAACGCTAGGCATCTGAATTCATGTCTTGAAATGTGTGCAGCAGGCATTTTTACCAATTGAGGAGAGAATTATTGCCCTTACTTATGACACACTGTTAAAATTATTTATTTTTAAAACTAGTAGGGGCTAGAGAGATGGCTCAGCAGTTAAAAGCACTGCCTGCTTTTCAGAGGACCTGGGTTCAATTCCCAGCACCCACATGGCAGCTCACAACTATCTGTAACTTGAGTTCTAGGTGATCAGGCATGCTCACACAGACATTGATGTGGACAAAACACTAATATACATAAAATAAATAAATCTTTAAAAATTTAAAATTGTAAAGAAATGGTGAAACTTTCCCTATGTAAGACTTATTGCTCTAAAAATCTGAAAGCATGCAGTTCGATAGCACTAAATATGTCCTCATAGCATTTTGTCACCTCTGGACCCTTTTCGTCATCTCCAGTGAAAAGTATGCTTCTGTTAAACATAGATTGTCTGGTCCTCCTCCTCTATAACCCCTAGTTTGTGACTCTAGGTTCTGCATATTAGTAGAATCAACTGTGCAGTGTTTGTCTTATATCATAACATCCTCACGGATGTCCATGTGAGAGCACATGTAAAATGTCTTACCTTTTAACTGCTGAATAGCAATCTATTATCCTTAGGGGTCACTTTGGCTTTATTGATTTTTCTACTACATCACACTTGGGTTGCTTCCTTCTTTGGCTTTTGTGAGTAAGGTGAACATGAACATGGGCATGAAGATAAATCTTTGGGATATGTGTTTAATTTTTTATTTCCTCTTATAAAAAGATTTATTTATTTATTTTATGAATCTGAGTACACTGTAGCTGTCTTCAGACACACCAGAAGAGGGCATGAGATCCCATTACAGATGGTTGTGAGCCACCATGTGCTTGCTGGGAATTGAACTCAGGACCCTTAACCACTCAGGATTCTTAACCACTGGGCCATCTCTCCAGCCCCATGCATTTAATTCTTTTTGGTTTACATTTGTAATTAGAATGATGGCATCAGATTGAAGTTCTAGTTGCAGTCTTTTGAAAACCTATTCTGTATAATAGTTTCATCACTTTACATTCTATAATAAAGCATGTGGTTTTTAGTATTTTCACAAGCTCATTTCTTCCATAAGTTTTGTTTTCAACAATAATCACTTCTACATTTGAGAGCTACCTAATCTTAATCTTTCTTTCTTTCTTTCTTTCTTTCTTTCTTTCTTTCTTTCTTTCTTTCTTTCTTTCTTTCTTTCTTCCTTCCTTCCTTCCTTCCTTCTTTCTTCTTTCTTTCTTTCTTTCTTTCTTTCTTTCTTTCTTTCTTTCTTTCTTTCTTTCTTTCTTTCTTTCTTTCTGAGTTGCTGCCTTGTTATGAAACATAAGCTGTTCTGTCATCCTCCTGTCTCAGACTTCCCAACACTAAAAGATTACAGGTAGACCTCAGAGTCTCTGATTTAGTAATTTTCAAATGTTAAAAGGAGTAAGATAGTTGTTACCCTGCAGACACAAAGGACATTCTCCTTGCCCTCTTCCTCTTCCTGGGCAGTTAGGGTCCGTGGAAGCACTTTGGAGACTCAAATAATTTATTCCACATAGAGTTAGTAATGATGTGGCTCTTGATTTAAAGAAATATTTGTAAACATAATTAAAATCCACAGGACTCCTCATTTTGGCCAAAGTATCTTTATCACATAAGTCCTTGCTCCAGTCTTTATGACTTAAGCACTTTATTAGTATTTGTTTTATAACTTAAAGTCTTTTGAATTCTTATTCTTAACAACTAGACATCAAATCAGAGATCTGATTTAATTGACTGATCTCTGATGGAATTTTCCATCTCTCTACTGCTTATTTTTCATTTACAAGTACAATTAAAATTATTTTCTAAGTCACGTTACCATCGAGCAGAGGACTTGAAAAAATAAACAAACTCCTATGTTTAGGCCACATCCCATACAAAACATCAGTATTTCTAAAAATGTCTGCTATACAGTAAAAGGTGACGAGTACCAATTTTAATCAAAGTTTTTCACATGCATTTGAATATTAGCCCTTGGAATACAGATCAATTTCTAGTGGCTGTGAGGAAGGGTTATAATGATGTTGTTCAAATGGTCAAATGACATACAATTGCGGAGAAACAGAAGAAAAAAGTTCAAGACATCTATTATACACCTTCATGGCTATAGCTGATGGTATATTGCATATCTGAAAATTGCCAAAGTGCATGCAAGTGTTCTTACTACATATATAAACATAAAAAATTGTACACAAGGGAATATAGCTCAACTCTGTCACCATATGTTGCACCCATACATCAACACATCATGTCCTATGTTACAATTTTTTCTTAGTTAAAACAAATAAGCAAGCAAGTAAACACATACAGACAGATGCCTGTGTCCACGCTTGGATCTGTCAAATCAGAGGAAGAGGCCCGTGGTCTGTGTATTTAACAGGAGCCCAGTATTTCTATCACACAGAAAGGTGAAGGACTCAATTTGAAAGTGAACACTTTAGTAGCGAATGGCCCAGCATTCTCCTGGGGGTGAGTATCCCTTTGCAAAATGTTGGATGGGGCCTACGATACTTTCTTTATGTGTGCACACACCATTTTAAAAGTTTGTCCATCTGAGAAATGTATTATCCAGTGCCCCGAGAGAGTTTCACACCTTCGTTTCCATCAGTGTTGATAGTCTTTGTGTTCCTACTTGCTTTCCTTCTCCTTAATGACTAGACTCTCAGACCTTGCTAAATGACTGTGACATTACAGTCTTCTTCTTGGCTATCCATGAAATCAGGGGACATGCTGAGCCTTCTTTTTTACCATCTGGCAAGCTTATAAACATTGCCATCACCATAGATTACATAATTGTGTCATTTGGGGGCATCCCGTGGCTTTGAGATATCAATATATCAGTCCTGTGTGGAGCTTGTTTTGTCTGTATCTTTTCAGATAAGGAAACTTAGGCTCAGAAAGTACAGCCGCTGACCTATGTTGAAACATACAGAAGACTGACAAAGTCTAGATTTGAATCGCAGCCTACATTTCTCAGCCAGCGTGTAAGAGCGACTGTCAAGATTGAATGCTAGTTCCCTCTATTTCTGGGACACACTATCCCTCTCCTGCACCCACCCTTAGGATCTTCTCACTCCCATCAGACTGGAATCTCCCTGAATGTTGTGGTGCCCCACGTGACAGGGAGGGCTGGTGGGCCCCCTGCCTGCTACAGTGACCTTGGCAGTGATTCACTGACCCCTTTATAGCTCTGTTTCTGCAGGTCCCATAAAGGTGGCTGTCCTCCTCACTCAGCTCCCAGCCTATGGGTTGTGACAGGTGACAACAGAGGTAATTAGTACCAATCGTGGTGATATTTACCATGAGGTGGATATTCCTGCTGAGAACTGATTGAGGCCAATTAATCTTTTCATGAGAGTCTACTGAACAGCCCGCCACCGCTGGGCCAAGAGTGGGGCCCCTCCTCACAAGCTCTCTGTTTATTGCCACAGCTTTGGGAGATTTTCTTTTTGTCTTTGTTTTTGTCTTATCACTTTGCAACCTAACCAAAAACACCACAAAAATCCAAAACATCCTTGTGAGTATATCTATCCTCTCAAATTAGATGATTTGTTATTGATTATTATAAAAAATAATACCCAAACAGTACCTCGTGGACTTTCACAAACAAAGGTGTATTCTTATTTGGAAGCTTCCACGTAGGAGTTGGTAACACTCTTCTGAATGCATGAAATAAAAAATTAAATTCATATATCTTTTAATTTTATAGCAGGCTCGTTGTGAGACAGATTCATCTTAAGCAAAATGCTCACATTGTTTTGAGAAAAGCAATGGCTTATGCCTTTAAAAAGTTTAAAAGTTAATTAATTAAATATGAATGGAAGATTTGAGGTGCATTCTGTACATATTTGTACCCAGAAACCCTTAAAATTAGAGACACAAGCCAAAAATTCAAAGTTAAACCTTCACACATCACACACACACACACACACACACACACACACACACACAGAGTTTAGACATTTTGCCAAAAGCAATCTAGCAGCAAGGCCAAGAATCTCGGCAGCAATTTGGTAAGCATGTGGTCATTCTTAGAGGTGCCTCTGCCATCCACCACGGGATGCATCACAACATGTGAGTGAGGTGTCATGCTGTCGGTGAGCTGTCACGTGGCAGAACAGTTACAGAATTTCTATTTTCTTGTTTGTAAAGGCCAAATTCCTTACAAAAAAATGTAGAAAAAAATTTCAAAAGAGAAAGTGATTCCCATCCCTCCTGTTCAACCCTTGCAGTGAGTAATCAGAACACTGTTTAAGATGAAGTTTTTATAATAGGTTTAATTTTTATAGGAAAGTTATGCGGTCAGTTTCTATATATATGGATCCATTTTCCTATTGTGACTATCTTCTTGTTAACACAGAGACTTTGTCAGAGCCAAGTACGCCATACTTATAATGCTATTAAGTAAATCCCGCACGTCATCCAGATGTCCTCAGCTTTTGCACTGAGTCCTTTTCCTATTCTAGAAGCCCCATCCTGGAGGCCACCTTACACCTGACCACGCTGTCACCTTATGCCTTTCTAGCTGTGACAGTTCTTGAGATTCCCACTGTTTTGAGAAAGGACTTTATAGGTCTCTCTTGTTTTGGGTTTGACTTCCTTGTTTTTAATATTGAGACTATAATGAGTCAAACACATCTTTTGAGGTTGCACAAAATACTCTACAATAAAACAAGAAAAGAGAGCCAAAAAGTTTTCAATACTGAGCTCAGCTGGTGAAAAAGTTTAACAGTAGCATCATGACAATAATCATTTATTCTATCTATCTATCTATCTATCTATCTATCTATCTATCTATCTATCTTCTATCTATCTATCTATCTATCTATCTATCTATCTATCTATCTTCTATCTATCTATCTATCTATCTGTCTATCTATCTATCTATCTATCTATCATCTATTTATTGAGCAATCTGCCTCTCTATTGCCATATGACACATTCACATTTTTATACATTTATTTTCCAAAATTTTATTATGGTAAAATGGGTAGGGGTTTGTCATTGCATCAGACAACAATGCCTTGTGAAACAGTCTCAGCTCAAAAAGGCTTTTTTTCTGTATGGACTTTGAGTCTATTATCACCTTCATTTTGGGCTTTCAGCATAAACTCAACACAAGTTGCTCTACCAAGATTGGAGTAAGCATGAGATACAAAGCTTAGAGCTACCTTCTCCTTTCAGGAACAAAAGTAATAAACAGGCAGAAAACATACATTACCTTTGTATGTAAAAGCACCAGATTTCTTCAGAGGGAATATCTAAAACTTGATTGATTAAAAAAATATAAAAATTATATATAGTATGTGTCAATGCTCACCCCCTTTTATTTGGGTATCAACTAGCCAAACCAGATTACTCTATTCAAGAATGCAGAAGAGCCCCAAGCAACAGGAAGTTGGGAGGTGGTGTTGGCTTCACTGCTTCTTCAAACATGATGGATTCATAGGAGAAAGGGAGGGAAGAGTTCTGCATGTCACCAGTTTAGTGTCTTCAAAAACACTTGGGGTTTTCTAGAATGGGTAGCTCAGCCACATGAAAGCTACGCTAAGGGATTCAGCCACACAATTTCTCTAAACCTAGGGGTGGGACGGATCCACTTTTACCAACCGATCATCCTCCTTGAAGTGAGGCCACAAATTAAATTTATTTTTATTGAAAAAGTACTAAGTCCTTGCAAAGGGGCAAACACAGAATGCATACGTATGGCCCAATCCCTCTCCCCAGCCTTGATAGAGTAGCTCATATAAAAAGAGTCAACACAGCTTCATATTTTTTCCTTGGAGTTTAGCTACACAACTCCCCAAAAGAATAAATTCAGCTATGTTTTCTTTTCTTTTCCTTTCCCTTCCCTGATCCCCTTCTCCCACCCTTGCCCGCTTGCCTTCTTCTCCCCTCTTCTGCACTCTCCTCTTCTCCTTTTCCCTTCCTGACATTTTCCTCTTCAGTTTTCAAGCAGAATAATAAACTGGCCAGTTGTGTGAAAATGAAGGAAGAAAAATGTCACATCCATATGCCACTCAACAAATTCTCATTAGCAAAGTAAATTTCCACTTGAATGATCCACTCAAAGGGTCACAGGCATCTCACATTAGATCATGATTACCAAGCCACATAGGTCAGAAATTACAGGGAACCGTCAAGAAGAAGAAAAAAAAGCTAACGAAGAAACCCAAAGTATTCCACTGTAATGCAGACTCTGCCCGGTTGGTCTGGGTCACGATGGTGGCTTTGCTAGCTGCAGCAGTTCTTGGAATCTGTAGAGTCATTCTAAACTTAGCAAGAAACTGCAATCATCCGTTGAGAATGGAATTAGTTCTTTTCACTTAAAAGATGTTAGCTAATACAGACCCTGGGAAGCAAGTAGGAAGTAAAGTTCTGCATCTAACACAGTGTGAGGCTCTGAGGTGGGATAGCAGAGTCAGCCTACGCATGAACACAGTTAGGTATGCTATTCTTACAGCCTGGAGAAGAGTCAGGTGACTGGTAGCTCTCTGATGTTTCCTATAAGATCCAAAGGCTGAGAGGATTAGGAATCTGCCCTGGGCTCCTCCTTCAGTTCTCCTTTTAACACAGTATTTATGTACACAGAAGAAGACAAGTAGATAAATAGGTCAAATTTCCTAGAGTCTAACCTGGGCTAGTTTTAAAAAGAAAACACCATCTAGTAAACAACCAAGAGTCAAGGGTACAGTGAGTTAACGTTCCTTTTGAAGAGGATCAAGAGAGGGGAAGAAGAGATCTCGGTAGAGGGCAATAATAGAATTCATCATGCAAGGTCTATATTTATGTTTGAAAATGCCATGACAGACCCTACTACTTTCTATGCTATCTTTATAATGAAAGGAATAGATGAAATTTGAAAATTCCTTTAGAATCAACTGATTAAATTTACATCTCTTTATGGGGGAGGACATTTTCTTACAAGGCTAAAACTATCGCTAATCATAAGACTTAGAACACACAAATCAAAGGGGATTTAGGTAGATTTTGGCATTCCCAGTTCTGCAAGGAGGCTGGAGCTCTAGTAAAGACCATGCAGAACTGAGTCCCAACCTGACCGTGTGCTTTCCTCTAATGACACAAGCAGCTGTGCTGACCATTGGAAATGTAGTCATAAACGCTAAACCTGCTACCACAGTATGTGTACCAGTCAATTACCATTCTGGAGTGAACTGTTTTGTGTCACGCAGCAAACCAACTGATTTTATGTAAAGGGTAAGAGCAGAGTTTGTAGGAATCTGTGATTTGTTTATAGGCTTGCAAGGAGGAATATTTTGTCACCGATTCTGGAATTAGCAATTGGTAAGATCACGGAGGGCCCAGTGCTATTTTTCCAAGAACTGAAGAAAGAAAGATGCCTATTGATGCAGAGGGAATATGGAACAATATAAAACCAGATAATGAAGAGTTAAGAAAACCTTCTCAGCTTGCTAATGAACTCCATCTTGCCCTGGTAAGACCACCCTCCTTTTAAGAAAGAGGTAATTTAATATGCATCAAACTCAGTTGTGTTTGGGCTTCATCCAATCTAAGAGTATCAGTGTGATAAATTATAACGAATTATCTATAATAGCCCTGAAAAACAAGATCCTTAAGCTTGATTTCTCAGCTCCGTTTGAATACATTTTCCTTTATTGGTCAGACAACTCCAAACCTTAAAAATATTTGGTATGGCTCTCCCCAGACCCCCTCAACTGAAAGCTATTATATATGTTCTGAGCCCCATTTGATGAGATCCATGGTTGTTGGCTGCCTATACTAAATCAGACCCCATATTTGAAAACGACACCAACATTTCCAGCCAAGTAATATAGCAAGAGAAAGAGCGTGGCCCCTTTAGCTTTCAAAGGGTTTCTTCCCATGTTAATTTCCCTTTGTAATCTGCATTGTGCTGGGAAGTAGGTTAGAAAAGGCATACTTCCATGTCAGATTCTGGAGGAGCAGCTGGAACCAGGGCACCTTAGTGTGTGCGGAGAAGACACTGTGACTGGAAGGTCTAGCAACTCTCTCTGAGTTCAACTGTGTTGCTTTATTCCTGTGATTAAAATCTCCCCCCAGGATAGTTTTTCCAAGTAGGAGTCCCTTCCTTAGGGAAAGGGCCACTGTTCTTTCAGTTGTAGAGTAGGCTGTCCCAGCCCTTCAGTACTGTACTCTTTAGATGGTTCTAATTCCACATGAGTAAAAAAGATTAGATTGTTATTAACATGGGGATGAGAGGAAGGCAGCACAGCCCTTGGGTAACAGATTGCGTGGTGGGCTGCACCTTCCAAGGCTCCACATACATAGGATGCAGAGGCGATAGGAAGGTTTATGAAGTGTCAATCAAGGCTGGTTTTCTATAGGGAAATTATGCCAATTTTAATAGGCGTAATTTCTTCATAGGCAAAATGCAAAGGACCTGTGGGACTCAGGTACAGGACCAGAAGCTCAGCACACAAAGGCTTAGAACAATAAAGCCATTATGTAACAGTGCCAGAGTTTAGAATGGTTAAAAGAGCAGATGGAGAGAGCTACATCTTTTCCTGGAAGCTCCAGGGAAGAATCAATTTCTGTGTTATCTGCTCAGCTTCTAGAGCCCATCTAATTCCTTGTCAAAGCCAGCCATGGTTGGTCCAGTTTCCTCCCCCACAGCCCTCTGATGTTTTTTGTTGTGACTTTCCCTCCTCCAAGGGGATGCTCTTGCCTCCTAAACAGTCTATTAGCAAACACAAGATAATATCCCTCTTTTAAGAAGTACATGACGATCACATTTCTAAACTCTTTTTCCATAGGGTTCTGATGTTAAGACCCAGATATCTCTGGGTGAACATTCTATCTACTAGCCTTCAATAAATATTAATACATTTGTAGAAATTTTGATAAAATAACATATTAAATAGTTTGCATTGTATGTGTGTTAGTTAGCAGATCAATAGTATCACATGTATACTTGAGATCCTGCCAAGAACACAACCCTCACATTGCCATAATATTTTGGCTCAAAAATGCACATTGGTTTTGTTCTACTTTCTCCTGACAGAATATTTTCCTAAACAGATTATGTGAATTGTGCACTGTCCCTAAAGACTGAGCCATGCCAGAGATTCAAAGTTCCTCTCCACAAGCTCTTGGTAGTCTTCCTGAAACAAAAAGGAAGAACTTAAAGTCCTTAGGTAGGAGTTGAGACAAGGCACATTAGAATCCTAAGAGCAAATTCCTTAAGTGTGCCACTGCACCACATTCTCCCTCCAAATCTTTCAGATCTAAGTCATATTCTCTGAATGACTCTGTCAGCTTCCAATCTTCAGCCAAAATCTATGGACCTTTGGCCAAAGCTGTTCAACTCCACCCCTCCAGCCCCACATTAAAACATTTATCAGACAACCACTGAAGCAGACAAGGTTTCAGGATGGATTGGGTAGGAAAGCGAGAAGAGGAGGAAGAGGGTTTTTTTATTAACTTCATCAATTCTTTTGATGCTGGTGCTTTCTGTATACTAGTCTGTGCATGTGGAAATTCTCCATTAGAGCCAGGACAGGAATCCCATTTCCCGTTAGCTTATCTGTAGATAACAATTTGCTATACTTCCTCAGAATTCCTTCCACTAATGTATCAGATACAAAGACATCAAAGAAAAATTAAAAATAATTGAAAATCAATTGAACACTGTACTTAGTGTGAGTGCAGGAAGGTATAATTATGGAAGACTCGGTTGGCATGCGATCTCACTTTAGGGTTAAGATAAGACCTCATCTCAGACATGACAATGACATCATACCACTAGCGAACTGGTATGACTCACTGAGGCTGTTAAGTCTATTGTTTTTTAACAATATTTCTTAGCCTAGATGATAAAACTATCTGTGAAAATATCTAGATATCTATCTAAAACTCACAAGGTAAAAATTTTACTACTTTTTCCTTAGGTTCCAGATCACTGAAAACTTTAGCTCTATTGTGGACACCTCAAAACAGCCTACAGTTTGAATCACAGAGCATAAAACTTTCAGTGAAGAATAAGAATTTCTGTTGAAAATTTTTGCTCAGGAATTAAAATAAAAGCTCTACCACACTTTAGTTTTTCATCCTCACTAAATTTCATGTTCTTGAACATTATTCTTAAAACGAAAAGAAACGGGGTAAGCTGATATATATGGAATCAATCGTAATTGCTATTAAGGAATAGGGAAAAAACAAGCACAAAATGAAGTGAAGTTCAGAATTAGTTGGCATCTCTCAGGAGCAGATCAGAATGTGATGGCAGTGAGATCTTTCATAGGGCAATTCCAAGATACTTACAGATGCCCTTCTGTGGCTATTATTTTTCAAGTTAAATGTAATGTTGAAGAAATCTGTAGAAAGACTCCCCCCATCCCCCCAATGTAGAATTAAATTTCTTTTTAGAGGGCAATCATGCTAGGTAGGCAGTAAAGAGTTCGATTTTCTTGTATAATTTGAGTAAATACCTCAGATTACCACCCCTTTTCCAAAATGTAGATAAGGGCTATGGCCAGCTATAAGTTGTCACAAATCTGGAAGACTATTTCAGAAATACATTCAAAATGTTTTGACTACACGATTCCAAGCATCTGGTAATGCAAACTTCTCTTAGGTATTTCTCTATTCCTCAAACATTCGGCCTTGTGTAGAGAGACGCTGTGCCAGCATTTGAGCCACATATTTTATTTGTAGGATAACAAAACATATATGGGAAGGTAAGGCTTTCCTTATGATTTTGATTAGGTGAATTTAGCCCCAACATAATAGTCCATCATTCCTGTGTTCTTGAATGGCACACAAGCTATACTCTTCCTCTAGCTCCCAAAGGCTTTCAGTGACTTCCTGTGGTCAGTCTCTCCTTAAGAATACAGTCTCCCAAAGGAAAAGTATTCACTCACTTGTCTAAATAGTAGCTGCCTTCACTGGTTTCATTTCACATCAAGGAGGAGAAAGAATGAAGCTTCTAATTTTTCCTCCTAATGAGAACCAGTCTTGGGAATACCTGTGGTTCACCAATCATCTTCCGATCATTTGAAGGATTCTTAAGTACAATGTAAGGTATCCTACACGGGAGGTTGCCTCTTGCCTAATGTAAGTAAGCTAGCTCAGCCTTCCAAAGGTGTTTGACATTAGCCAAACTAACCATCTTGACTCCACTCTGAGCCATAGTTTTCTACAAGAGCAGCGGAGTGTTCTTAACTACTGAGCTCTTTCTCCAGACACTCTAGTTTTTGACATACAGGTCCCTCAAAGGCATGGAACAGAGGGTATTCATCATTATCTTAGAAATTAGCATGGTTCTGGGTTTAGTAACTGTCTGTCAGATTGTTCTGGATGAATTCAGAACAGGCAGCAGAAAATGGTAACAAGGCTGGGCAAATCAGAATGTGAACTTAGAATCAGGAGGTATTTTTTAAAGGAGAGGTGCTCCAATTAAACATATGTTGTTTTTTTTTTTTAATTTAATTGGTTTTGTAGTTCATGGCTTACCAGTCCTAGCATTGAAAAGAAGACCATCATATTTGAAATAACATTGAACAGTCCTTGAGCATAAACAGTATATACAGTTTGGGTGGGCAGAAATATTGCCAGTAAATGAGATGGTTTTCCAGAACTACATTTTTATAGGAGTTTACTGGTAGAATAAAAAAGACTATATATGCTATGGATTTTTAAGACAGTCAAGCATCTGCTTACATTGACAACCTTCCTTAAGACAATACACATTTGAGGGACAGAAATAGTTGGGTCATTTTCTTTATGGTGTATTCTTTGACTTGATTAACTAGAAGTTCTAGAAGTCACTGAGCTGCTCGGGGTTCATTGCTGCTACATCGTCAAGCATGGTGAAGGTCTGGACACTTGAACACAGGACATAGATCAGAGGACAAGGCCAGAAGGTATGGAAACTAGAATTCCTGAAAATGATTTTGGGTTGACTAGCAGATACTGGCATTTTTACTCATGAATACAATTGATATTTTCTATGGAAGCTTCAAGGGGGGAAAAAGGTAGTATTCTAAGAGTCCAGAGGACTAAGTTGAAAAGAAATCTATTCTACTTTGTCAATAGTACCATTAAAAAAAGATTTATCTTTCTTATTTTTAATTATGTGTAGGTGTGTGTGTGTGTGTGTGTGTGTGTGTGTGTGTATGTGTGTGTGTGTGTGTAGCCTTGGAGGCTAGAGGTATCAGATCACTTGAATGGAAGATGCAGATGGATGTGAGCTTCCCGATGTGGGTGCTGAGAACCAAACCTGGATCATCTTTAAAGGCAACTTGTGCTGTTAGCTACTGAGCATTTTTCGAGTTCACTAGGACACTTTTATGTGACTTAGGAAAACTTAGATTAGATAGATGGACAACAGATAGATCATGAATAAATCAGATAATAGATATGCATGCTACACAGATAATGAATGTGGTGATTTGAAGCAGTATAATATGTTGCTATGTTGCTTTTATCATATTCATTAAGATATTTACTGCTTTTCAAATTGAATAGCATAAGCTATTGCATAAGCTGTTGCTACTTCACTTTTAAATACACATAAAGTGCTTGTAATAGTTTCATAGTCTTTTTAAAAGAAAGTTTGTCAAAGGGTAAATTTAGAAAGTGTCCTAAAGGCCGGGTGTGGTGGCGCACACCTGCCTCGGGAGGCAGAAGCAGGTGGATTTCTGAGTTCGAGGCCATCCTGGTCTACAAAGTGAGTTCAGAGAAACCCTGTCTCGAAAAACGAAAAAAAAAAAAAAGTGTCCTAAAGGGTTAATTTTTCCAAGGTGGAAAGCATATTTACATAAATATTCCTCCCAAATCTATTCTCCTATTTAGATTTTACAAATAATATAGATGGTTGCTAATAATCCTAACCTTTTGTCAGTTTTCTGTTGATGAGAAGTCAGAACCAAGGATTATTACTTTCAGTGAGAATATTTAGACATCCTGATGACATGATCACTATATGAAATATAATTCAAATTATCTCGGTTTAACACTAACTTTGACAGTTAATAAAATCATTTAATTTTCTACTATGGAAACTGTTTTAATAACTTTAACCACTTTTTAGATTATACCAATTCTTTGAGATGAAGTATGACGGAGAATCAAAATAATCTGTAAATTGAACTCTACTGAAAAGGGTAATTTTCATTCTTTTCTAGGGATGCTAGCAAATGACCTTTCGAGGGCAGTTGGCATCTATTCCTCTTCCCCCTCTGCCTCTATGTTCTCCTATGGACCAGAAAACTCATCTCCTGAAAACAGACTCCATTTAATGACCTCTTCCCTCAGCCTTCTCCCATTCTCTTTCATTCACATTCCCAACTCTGCCTCTCTCTTCTCATTTTCCTTTTTTTTTTCCTTTCCAGGGAATGACCACCTCAAAGGATTAATTCAGAACAGGCAGCAGAAGATGGTAACAAGACTGGGCAAATCAGAATGTGGACTTAGAATCAGGAGGTATTTTAAAGGAGAGGTGCTCCAATTAAACATATGTTAGGAATCTGGTTTTGTAGTTCATGGCTTACCTGCTGCCTGTGATTCTACTCCTGTCAGATCGGCCTTGCCAGCAGAGCATTTCCCGATGGAATAATAAATACAGCAGTTTTGTATGTGTGGCTCTCAGCAGCTCAGCAGGCTGCTTTTCTTTTTGGTCTGGCCTTGCAATTGGATCACAGGTGGTACTGGCTACTGTGTTAGTGAAATAGATGTGAACCCTCTGGCTCAGATCCAGGCAGAAGTAAGTTCAGGGTCTAAGCAATGAGGCTTCAGACATAAAAGAACTCTGATGTATTTCTTATATAAACTTATTTCACATCAGCTTCATACCTAGGTTATGAAGGGTAGACAATTAAAACCCATTGCTCTTTGTTTTTAAGAAATTCTGTATGGAGACATAGAGTTTCTTTTGTTTGTAATGTTTTAAAGATTTGTTTTCGTGAATTGTGTGGGTGTGTATTTGTGTGTGTCAGTTAGTATGCAATGTCTATGGAGGCCACTAAGGACAAAAGGACACTGAGTCACTCCAAGCTGGAATCACAGGCATTTGCATGCTGCTTGCTCTATGTGGGTGCTGGGAACCAAACTCAGGTCCTTTGAAGGAGCATCACAATCCTCTTCACTGCTGAGCCAACTCTTTAGTCCTGAGACTGTTCTATTTGGGGCAAGTTTGGTATTAGGTTAGAGTCTCTCAACTCTCTGTCATATTTTTCTGTAGGGCGCACATATCCTCTTGCTGCCGGAGAAGCACATAACCTTTTTGTGCTGGGATTCCCATTAGTTCCACACATGCAAAATCCACTATTCCAGTTTTTGTGTTTAACAAAGTATGCTAATTTCCAAATAATGTTATTTTCAGGAGAAGCCAAAGACTTTTCCAAAAGTTCAGACATGTTTGTTTGGGAACCTCTGGCGCTGACTTTTGTAGGGAACCACGTAAAGCTTTGACCAGTTTCTCTTTTTTCCCCCCAATGAACTTGACTTTGAAGCACTCTGTTGCATCGGAAGTTTGAACACAAACGTTATTGGTGTGAAGCAGGTAGAACTCTATCTCATGAGGATTTCCATGAGGAACTCTATAACGACATATAGTTTATGAGCTTCCTTCCTCCTTCCTTCCTTCCTTCCTTCCTTCCTTCCTTCCTTCCTTCCTTCCTTCCTTCCTTCCTTCCTTCCCTTGATTTAAAAGATTTTGAGGCAAGGAATAGTAATTCGGAATATTTATGGCTTTGGTTAATTCAATTTGTAGGTAATACCCAACTAGACATTCTCACTAGAGGGTGAATGTCCACAAAATGAGCAACATGTCAAAAATATAAAGATTTCTTTAAAATTAGCTTAATAAATTGGGACTGAGAACTCCACAGAGCCACTCCACCATATTCTCTCTGCAACAAGTACTGTCTACCTAGCTGTGATGTTCCTCCCGGATAATCAAGGAGAACTGGCGTGCTTTTATATACGAGAAAGAATGAGTACTTGGTAGCTAAATGGATAATGTGAAAAAATAGCTTGTTGCTACAATTCCTGGTTATTAGATACATAACAAAAGCATCCTCAACTCTTGATTAATGCAGGCAAAACCCATAAGTTCAGGTTTTTCACACAGTATTATGCTTAACAATATACAAAAGTATCAGATATCATGCTAAAGAAACTGACATAATGAACATTCTCCTTCATAATAAAGGAAAATTAGGAAGTTGTGATTATTTTCAAAAACCAATTTAATTACACTATCCTCGTCTCATCCAGTGAGCCATATCTGATTTAAGAAGTAGCTGCCTGACTTTATATGCCCCAATACAGGGGAACGCCGGGGCCAGGGGTTGGGAGCGGGTGGGTAGGGTAGCAGGGCCGGGAGGGGGGAGGATATAGGGAACTTTCTGGATAACACTTGAAATGTAAATGAAGAAAATATCTAATAAAAGTTGAAAAAAAAAAGTAGCTGCCTTTCTCCTTATTATCCAAAGTGATGATATTTTATAGAACTTGGCTCCTGTAGACATTTACCAAGGAACAAGCCCACTTCGAGGCTTGAGTGGCAGATTTGTTTTCACCCTCATTGAAGTCTAGTTTCGAGCATCATCAGAGCTCTCATGAACTAGACCAAGAATATTGAGGGAAATGCCACCAGAACACAGGGGTCATGATCAGAGGTGTGGCTTGGGAAAAGGGCACACACTTATAGTTGCTGATCTTTCCTATGAGTTTCTTATCTCAAAACAAGTCCCCTTTCAGCAGTTTTAATTGTGAGAGGTTGGCCTAGTGTTAAAAAATTTTTGGAAGATACACATGAACTCTCAAATGGCTGTATCTCCCTGATCAGTCAGTCACCTTCCATCCCCAAGTATTGAAGATACAACCAGAAGATAAAACAATAAGATTCTATATCCAGCTATCGTGCTTGTATATATGTATCATATTTGAGTAGAAGCTGAGCTTCTCTAATACAAGAGTAAGGAGTAATAATATTCATGATAAAGATGGCGAGACAAGGATGGGAATAGAGAAAGACTGGTTAATGGGACAAGGTTAGAGCATGAAGAAATATGTTCTGATGTTATGTCCCAAAGAAATGAAACTGACTATAATAAGTTATTGAAAATTTTTAAGTAGCAGACAAGGGAATGTCGAAAGATCTCCCCACAGAGGATGGTGTATATAAAGTGAAGGATGTGCTGACTTTACTGTTTTGATCATTAAACAGTGGACACAGGTTCTGACAGCAACATGATCCATCTTACTAATATGAGTAAGTCCAGGCTAATTAAAAAAATAAATAAAATGTGTCTGAGTTCAATAGATTCTGTACATCTGAGTCTCTCAACCTTCCTCCATATTTCTCTCTGTGTGCTCCCCTGCTGCTGGAGAAACACATTTGTTTTGATTGTAAAGCTCTATTTAGTTATTAAAAACCACAACTTTATGCTTGGAAATTCTTAGAACGTGTTACTGTTCTAGGGAAGTAGCAGACAGAGTCCTTGAGTGAGCACTGCTTTGGTGGCAGAGTTTGAGCCTCTGAGTTAACGTGCATTCATTTGTTCTGTAAGTAATACACGTGATGGTCTACATTCTGAAATAACACGGTTCTCCCTGCAGACCTTTCCTAAGAGTAGTTTACAGGCTGGTCAGCTATGGGATCAAGGGTAGTACAGTAGATTTTAGACACCAGGATGTGGACAGTGAGGATCAAGAGCCTGCAGGAGGAAGAGCTGAGAAAGTCCAAGAAAAACCTCGTGCATAAGCTGTTTTCTCTGCTATTATTAGCAAGGTGAGGGGATGTAGGCAGCACTTCGTGGTCTTTAAGGACATTTCGGGTTTCTCTTGGCGTCATGCACTGAAATTATTTTTTCCATTTTTTCATGCTGCCTCTGAAACATGACCCCTATGCATAGTCTATCTCAGGAAATGACAATTGGCCGTCGTATCCCATACAAATTGATTGGATATGACAGCTTAAAGGAATAACTCTTGGCGAGAGGGGGGAGCTTTTACTTGTGCTCCCTTATTTTAATCCCTTCTAAGCCTTCTTGGTTAATTTTACTATTTCAATTAGATCATTTAAAAATCAACACATTACATACCAACCTCCCCTAAGAGCAATCATAAGATTTGATGGTTTTTCTGATACACAGGATAGGGTTTCAAATTTGCATTATTCTATCTACTGAATTAACTATGAATTCTAAACCAAACTAAGGCTGCCATGTGCTTTTAAGCATCTCTAATCCGAACCATCTGGCAAGGCGTGGCTTTGCAAAGGCATCCCTCTCAGGACAGTCTGTGGATTCTGTCCCTGCTTGAGGTTTTGGCCAACTATCAACATTACTATAATTCTCTTTTATGAAATATAGCTTTTGACTGGGATTTTGGAGTCTTGGTTGACTGTGTGTGCATGTATTTATATGAACACGGGCACTTGTGTCCACATTTTGATCCCATTCTCTGCATATTTCAGAATATATTTGTAGCAAACTTATTTTAAAGAGACAAATGGTTTTGCTGTATGTAAGGCGTGCTCGTGATTGACCTCAGTTACTCCACAGAACCAAGGGTGGGCTTACAGGATAAGCAAGGGTGCCCTGCTAACTAACAAAGCTCACTGTCATAGGCATTGTAGTTACTTTTTAAATGGGTGAGTGCAGGAAACACACCAGCTTTGGGATTAAAAAATGAAACTTGGAAATGATGATTCCAACGATGATTTTAAGGCGCAAGACAAACAGTGGTTTTGAGGATACTGTGGAAAAAATACCCAATCTAGGCACACCTCAGTTTTTCAGCTACGATCAAGCATAAAGAAACCAATCTAAATCTTTGACTGAAGAGAAAAGCAACACTCTGCTAAATCCTTTAGCTAGGAGTAAGCATGTCTTTGCAACACTAATAATCAGTACGCACGAGGGAAGAACAAAATATAGACTCCTTGCTATAATAAAGGGTAGAAGGCTTTTCTTGGAAGTAAAGATGATACTTTTATTTTCACTGGTTCTCTTTGTTAACAAGCGCTTAGTTTAAAAAAGTCAAGTTCTTTTAAAAATTCTTTCACGATTTCACACAAATGTGTAATGTTCCTTCACCGAAGTCCCCTCTCTACTCTCTTCTCTTCACCCCTTCTCTCTCCTACCAAATACCTTCTGACTTTGTCTTCCTTCCGCGTTTATAGGTCTAATTGCAAGCATGTGGATGGGATATTATTTGCCTTAGGAGGGGCAAGGCACCAGTGGCCATACCTCTGAGACACACCCCCCCAACTGAACTGTTCTGATAAAACTATGTGAATCCCCATGTGGCTAGAGAAACATCAGTCTATTTGTAATGGGAGAGAGGATGCAAACTGGTCAGTTCTGGTGATATTAGGTAGCTCGTGCACACACACGCGCACGCGCGCGCACACACACACACACACACTCACACACACACACACTCACACACACACACACACACACACGAGAGAGAGAGAGAGAGAGAGAGAGAGAGAGAGAGAGAGAGAGAGAGAAGGTGCATTTTAGAAATAAATGATCAAAAGGGGATTCTATTTCTGTCTTCTGTGGACCTCTGAGGGAGAACACTGTCCTCCTGAGACCACGTGATACTGTTGACATGCCTTTAAACCTGCCCCCCCCACAGGTATCTGAAGAAGGATAAAGAAAATTCTCAAGAGAGTCCACTCTTACACATCTCTAGAAAAGACAACAAAGAGGCAGCCTGCTGTCCACGGACTCCAGACAGCCACCTGAGCTATGAGCTTCACGCTAAAACTGAGGGCATCCGTATGAGAAGGTAATCCAAAACAGAAAACAACAACAACAACAACAACAACAAAGACCTCTCATCCAACCCAACAAAAATGTATGTGTGTCTCCTGCATGCCAGGAGTAACAGCAGGCATGGCATTTAATCAACTGAAATCCAGGTGTCCCTGCCAGTTACTAGTTACTTCCCTCTGCTCTCATAGTAAAAATGTTTTTTCCCCCATATTTTCTGCTGCTTGGCTGCCCTCATTCTTTCTCTTGGAACCCCTCAGTCACAATCTTTTCCATTCAGAAACTAAAGACACTGCCATTTAGGCAACACATAAAGATTATTACAGATTTTGAAACATATTCTTGTACCTTAAGTAATAACTGTAGCTGCTATCCACTGGACACTTAAAGTGTGGCCCATACAAGTGTTTTATATGTGCTCACTTATTTCAGTCTCATTAACAAGCCTTTGATTTGCCCAAGGTAGTATGGAAGTAATAGATGTAAATTGTAATTCTAGGCTCTGTAGCCCATATACACTTACCTAAGCATATACTTAACTACTTCCCATGACTCAGAAACTTTCTCATAATCATTTAGCCTGGAAAGCAAGGGTTAAATGTCTGGGATGAGAGGATTCTGGACTTGTGTTCCTTTTTCCTTGACATGTGCATAAAAGGAGCACATAAAGTAGTCTTAGTCAACACTAACAGGGTCTAAGCAACTCCTATACCTGAGGAGCATTGGCCAGGTGCTTAAAAATGAAGTCTGGTGAAGACCAAGTAGGTCAGAAACTTTTTGTGGAGAAGGGATAGCTACTTCAGAATCTTAACCAACTGTTGCCTCATGGAAATGGTTATGGTGGGTATCCTGTAAAAATTTGTTGAACGGAATGGATGAATTTTCAAAACTTTTTCAAGGTTTTCTCTTATAGCTAAGTAAGAGAATAGGGATGTTTAGCTAGGTTTCAGTTTCTTCCCATGGAACTCTTATGCAATATTATTGAATGAAGAAAATGCAATGTTCTTCCACTTTTTGTTGTGCGCTGACCTGTGCCCCCGGTCCTCTAAATGCATTATGCTGATGCTCTAACAATGGATGGGATGACATTTGGTAAGTGTGCATACTTAAAAGTCATGAGCTCAATGGCTTGTGCTGTAAGATCAAGAATTGACAAATGGGACCTCATAAAGTTGCAAAGCTTCTGTAAGGCAAAAGATACTGTCAACAAGACAAAAGGGCCACCAACAGATTGGGAAAGGATCTTTACCAATCCTAAATCTGACAGGGGGCTGATATCCAATATATATAAAGAACTCAAGAAGGTGGACACCAGAAAATCAAATATCCCCATTAAAAAGTGGGGCACAGAGTTAAACAAAGAATTCTCAACTGAGGAATACCGAATGGCTGAGAAGCACCTGAAAAATGTTCAACATCCTTAATCATCAGGGAAATGCAAATCAAAACAACCCTGAGATTCCACCTCACNCCAGAAGCTGGAAAGAACCCAGATGTCCCTCAACAGAGGAATGGATACAAAAAATTTGGTACATTTACACAATGGAGTACTACTCAGCTATTAGAAACAATGAATATATGAAATTCCTAGGCAAATGGATGGATCTGGAGGGTGTCATCCTGAGTGAGGTAACCCAATCACAAAAGAACTCACATAACATGTACTCACTTATATGTGGATACTAGCCCAGAAGCCTAGACTACCCAAGATACAATTTATTAAACACATGAATCTCAAGAAGAATGAAGTTCAAAATGTGGTCTCTTCGCCCCTTCCTAGAATTAAGAACAAAGCACACATTGAAGGAGTTACAGAGATCATGTGTGAAGCTGAATCAAAAGGATGGACCAACCAGTGACGTCGGCTGCCAGGGATCCTTCCCATAATCAGCCACCAAAAATAAACACTATTGCATATGCCAGCAAGATAATGCTGAAAGGGACCTGATATAGCTGTCTCGTGGGAGGCTATACCAGTGCCTGGCAAACACGGAAGTGGATGCTCACAGTCAGTTATTAGTTGGAACACAGGACTCCCAAGGAAGGAGCTAGAGAAAGTACCCAAGGAGCTGAAGGGGTCTTCAACCCGATAGGTGGAAGAATAACATGAACTAACTAGTTCTCCCTGAGCTCATGTCTCTAGCTGCATATATGGAAGAAGATGGCCTAGTTGGCCATCATTGGGAGGAGAGGCCCCTTGGTCATACAGACTTTATATGCCCCAGTACAGGGGAATGCCAGGGCCATTATGTGGGAGGGGGTGGGTAGGGAAGCAGGGCGGGGATGGGGGAGGGTATGGGGAAATTTCTGGATAACACGTGAAATGTAAATGAAGAAAATATCTAATAAAGAGAAAAAAAAAGTCATGAGCTCATCAAGTAGGGTTCTAATAAGATAGGAACGGTGTTATTGGAAGAAACATCTGAGAGCTTGCTGTCTTTCTGTGTCCTCAGATGGTAGAAGAGCTGTATGTGCATACAAATAGTGTGTGTGCATGTGTGTGCGTGTATTCATGCACATGCATGCCATAGTGCTTTTGTGGTACTAGAGAACAACTTGCTGAAGTTGGGTCTTACCATCCACCATGAAGGTCCTGAGGGTGAAACTCAGGTAATTATACTTGGCTGCAGGAATCTTTGTTTGCTGAACGTCTCGCTGGCTTGTATGTTGTATTTTGTCAGCACAGTTATCTTCAGAAGAGTATAGACCCCTTTCCTCATTAATCCTGGGCCACTTAGAATATTCTTCCTTAGCTCCACACCCTAATCAAGGTTTCCCTGACTTGGTGAATAGCTACTGAGGGACCAGGGGAATGAAGATGAATGTGAATGTCACAGGCCAGAGAAGTTGTTCATACTGCCTGCTGGTTGTGACAGACAGGACCAACAATCCTTGGGGGCAATTCCTTGAAGCACAGAAGGAGAAAATCGATCAAGTGGGCTATAGCACAAATGGGGAAGAGGAAGGAAGGACATTTAGGAGAATAGATGCCATAAAAAATTCTGGTGTCCACATCTAGATGCATATAGGCCCATTAATGGGACACATTTGTTATCATAAATGCATATTCACAGGACATCTTTAGTTATCATAAAAGAAAGTTTCAGCTTGACCTGTGCTATAGCAAGATGAAGAAACTATTTAAAAACAGTTTGCTCAAAAGCTATATGATTATTTTATGGTAGCATCAAGCCAGTCACTGCTTGCTGGTCACTAGCATTTAGGAACATCTACATAGCCCTTTACTGCTGTGTTCAGATGAGGAAGCACCTTCAATTCCATCTCTTTGCTATAACCTATACAACAATCCTATTTTACCCAGGATCTGTCTCAATATCTAATTCTACTTCTTGCGTTATTTGTTTGCAATTAGGTTCTCACCATGTAGCCCTGGCTGACCTGGAACTTGCCACATGGACCAGGCTGGCCTCACATCAGTCCACCTGCCTTTGCTTCCTCAGTGCTAAGATTAGGAGCATGCACCTCTGTGTCCAGTCCTTTGGAAAAAGGACTTACCCTTTGGAAAAGACCCAAATAGAGGGTAGATGATGAATGAAAGCAAGGCTGATTTTCTGCTTCTAGCTTCTTGGGCCAAATGAAAAATGGCTTCTGTTTCATTTAATAAGAACCACTATCTAGATCAAGCTTCAGTCATCAGAACAGTCACATTTAGTTGCATAAAAGAAGTGTTTTCTCATGTCCATGTTTCATGGCAGCCTGCACATTTAAAGTCAGTTAGGCCTATACCTCACATCGACCCAAGACACTCTAATGTTTTGTTTTATTTTGTTTTGTTGTTTCTTTCTCTTTTTTCAATTAAGAGTTAATTTTACCTTTATGTTCTTCTTATAGGTAATCTTTAGTTTTTCATAACTCTGTACGATGAAATGTGTGTCATAGCTACAGAAAAGCTGTAGCAATATTTTCTTCTGTTTGTTGACTCAGGTGTATCAAACATCTCATTTGAAAACTGGGTCTCTCCTTGGCCTGTATGTTCTTGACCATGGAGTTGATTTTCCCATTACAAAGCACCTATATGTGTTTTAGTTGGAATGTCAGGAACGTACAATATGAAGCATGGATCTTCAAAGAATCTTCTATTCTTTTTCCCGTTTCCTTTCTGGTTGCTAATAAGGACCTTTAAAGCAAATCAAGAGACTTGCTTAAAGATAGTTTTTTTTTCAGATTAATACCCCCAAAAGTTAATCCTTTCATATTAAAGAAAAAAATCATAAGCCATACTCTAATATTTCTTAGTTAAAATATACTTTAGAAAAGAAATGTAAATTCATTTAGAGCTCTGTGCCCAACAACTTTTTATACAATGCTGCTTTATAAATTTGGACTATGAATATCAGGGACATAATTTTTTGGGAAATTGACCTAATTAAAATGAACCTCATGATCCTACCAGAGTATGGAAAAGGCCTCTTTATAGGAGTAGGGAGCATAACAAGGCCAGCAGGACCAGCAAGGATCAGGGAACTGTATTGTCAGCTAGGAGTGGAGCTGTAATGTAGTGTCTGACTTTCTGTTCCAGCCCCAGCAGCCCAGACAAGATCCTGGTTTAGCATTGCTCCTCACAAGGAGAACTCTCTTTAAGGTCACTGGGAACCTCAGCAGACCCAAAGGCTGGGCAGCTGAGGCCATCAACTCCAACTCTATCTGTAATCTTTGCAGAATCTTAATGAGAAGCAAAGCCACACATAGGAAAAAAAAGTATAACCAAGGGATTTTAACACTGGCACCAGTAAGGTCAAGTGATATCACCCTGCTTCACATTTCGCCTTCCTCCCCAAACTGTAGTGGGTTAGCCACGGTCAGTTGTAGACAATTGCCAGAAGATCCTGAAAAAGAGAGAAGAGGCCCTGAAAGAAGCCAAATCAGGAAAAATAGGAAGAGAGAGAGAGAGAGAGAACCCTCTGACCACACTAAGCCACTAAATAAAGCACTTTTTACTTAGTTCGATGCAGATAATTCTAAGATATATATTTCTGATTCTCTTCATTCCGTTTTAAAGAGAACAACCGCACCAGAGTAAGCAATGCAGGGTGGCCAGACGTATAATCTAATGAGAGTGTGTGAAGCCACTACAGAAGGCAGCAGGAGTGCTGCCAGACTGGGATGGGGCCGCGTGGCTGATTTCTATGCAGAGCACACCGATATTTTCCAAGTATAGACAGCTTT
Organism: Mus minutoides; assembly: GCA_902729485.2. Taxonomy (NCBI): domain Eukaryota; kingdom Metazoa; phylum Chordata; class Mammalia; order Rodentia; family Muridae; genus Mus; species Mus minutoides. The sequence continues at coordinate 245,132 of LR749729.1, forward strand.
TATTGAAATGAAAATAGAAAATGCAGGCCCAGTGCCCACATGAAAAATTTAGTGTAGTAGACACATGAAGCCGCCCATGGAGGGAGAAAGTATTTGGCCTTCCTACTCACAACAGGAAGAAAAAAAAAAACAAAAAAAACCAAGCTTCCATATGAAAGCTTTGCATGACAAGGCTGAAAGCTCCTCAGGCCTTGCAGAAGGAACAGGAATAGAAGCTTGTTTCCTGAAACAATGGTTTTGACCAGCAGGGATTTGTTTGCAATTATGTAGCAGAAGCATAGGAAGGAACAATGGAGAGTTACAAGAAACCATTAGCTACAGTGAAGGAAGTCCTAAAATACCCTATTCTTTTCCTACTCCCATCTTACCTCTTAGCAAAGATTACCAGAGTGGCCAAGAAGAGAAAGAGAGAGAGAGAGAGAGAGTGAGAGAGAGAGAGAGAGAGGATTCAACAGTCGTGGTTTTGGTGAGCTAGCATAGGGAAAGTACTAGCTTTAACAAACAAAATTGGTCAAAGGTCAGAAAAGGAGAGAAGTCATATATTGCAAGGGAGGACATTTGCTTTCTCAGATATATGTGACTTTTATTTGTTTGGTAGCACTGGCTAACATGGAGCTAAAAATAAAAAAAGAGGAAATGTACCCTCATTACCCACATACACTCTTAGTGCTAGATTGTCAGAGTGTGCTACCAAGCTAGATTTCTTACATTAATTTGAGTTCTGTTGGCTCTCCAAATTTCTCTGCCAGGTTAGAAGATAATGATAATCCGATAGTTTATGAGTGCCAAGCTGCCAGGGAGAAAGCTTTGATGATCTGCTATAAGTCGAGTGCTTGTCCGTTGACAGCACAGACAAAGTACACCAGGATTGCGCAGAATGGAACCCAGGGATAAAGAACTCTTAAGGTAATTTTTGAGGTTGTCACCCAGGCATCAGTTATTTTAAAGTCATCCAGGTGGCTGCAACAGTTACCCAAAGTAAAGTGTCAGCTTGCTTCCTTTCTTCTCTATTCACGATCCTCCCTCCACAGCAGAAGGTCACATACCGGCATGTGGTTGCAGCCCTTACTGGTACAGAATGACCTGGGATATGGTCTTTGGGGAAATGCCAACTGATTTCAACTTAGCTTTTCCACCTGTGGATACTTATCTTGTTTTGTCATTCTTTCGAGCCAGTTTCTAGTCTGCAGTCACTGAGAGTTTATGGTAACAAATGTCAAGAATTCTCAACACTTGTATATGTGAAGAGATTTAGTACCGTAGACTTGTTCCCCACTATCTCAAATACGTGTTTTGTCATCAGCAAGGGACACACATATTCTAAGCTTTCTGGATGAACTTATTTGTTTGCTATACCAAAGTGACCTGCCATTAGCTTGACTATCCTAGGTTGCTTTGGATGAAATAAAAGTATTAACTTTTTATGTGTCAACTTGGCTACCCTGTTGAAGCCCAGTTTATGGATGAAACAGTAGTCTAGATGTCAGTGGAAAGTATATTTTAGACATTATTAACACTTAAACCAGTAAAGTTTGAGTAAAGCAGATTATTCTCAGTAATGAGAGAGGCTTCATCTAATCTGCTGAAGGCCTTCAGAGAGGAAGCCTGAGTTCTCCAAAGAAGAACTGGTTCTCTTGGCAGCATGGAAGTTCTTACTAGCTGGCTTGTCCTACAGATTTCAGATTTCAGCCTCTGGACCACAACACCCCCCCCCCCACTTACCTAAATTTCTACCCTCTGGCCAGCTCTACATATTCTAGGCTTGCCCAACCTTTAAGTTTATGACCAAATTCATTTAAAAGTCTCTCTCTCTCCTACCTTTCAAAGGATAACTTTATTTCTTGAATATCTGATATATATTTCCCATTGGTTCTATTTTTTTCTGTGAAAATAAAACCAACAAAACCTGGCCTAATATATCTTGAGAGTCTTTAGAAGGATTCTATAGAGTTGTGCCTCAGTATTATTGGGGTGACTGGTTTCAGGACCTCCCTTCCTTTAAATATCTGTAGATGCACAAATCTTTATGAAAAAGAGTGTGATATGCGTATATAACTTGTACATATTTCCCTGTATGCTTAAAGCATTCTCTAGACTATTTGCAGTAACTAATGCATTGTAAACAGCATAATTCTTATTACTATATTCCTCAGAGAATAATGACACAAAGAATGTGTGTGTTTGGTAAAGATGGTTTATTTTCAGATATTCTCAGACCACAGTGCATTGACTTCATGCATACAGAACCAGAGGATGTAGAGAACTGACTGTCAAGTCTCTCACTATCTCCTTCCTATCAAGGGATCAGAGCTCATTCTCTTCACCTTTCAGAAAACCAGTTCTACAGTTTGGTCCCTGCAGTTGCTTTAGTTAGAATGGTTAAGCTCTAAATAATGGCACAAACTAGAAAGTATAGTATAACTGCATTCTACAGGCAGGATGTTTTTTTAAAAATATGATTTCCTAAATTAATCTTTATGAATATCTAGGTCACTTACATGAACTGCCTATTTGATATTTGAGAGCATAGTTCTGCTATTAGATATCTTCAGATGCACATGTAGCTAAGTAAAATAAGTTTTGACTTTGGGATCCTTCTTGTTTCCATCTCTGCCTGTAGCAGATCCTCTGCCACAGGGCCCCATACCCAAATAGCACTGGGGCAGGGGGAGTGAGCCTCCTAGGAGTGCATACAGGCCTCTGAGTGCAGGTAAGACCATGACTGCTGCTCAGAGGAACCCATGTGGAACACTCAGGACATAGTAACCAAGGGGCTGCCTGGGACAGGAGTCTTTCTGTTTCCATCTGCACCCAGAGCTGATCCTGTACCACAGAGCTACTTACACAAATACTTCCAGGAGAGAGCTGGTCTCGCAGGAGTGCCTACAGACCTGTGAGCACTGTTAAGACCACCACTTCTCTTCAAATTCCTGGCCCACGAGGAACCATCACACAGTCATCAGGGTACAGGATCCTTCTGGTCTCTGTCTGAACTACAGAACTGACTCTGACCACAGATCTCCATACCCAAATTCCTGCTGGAGAGAACTGGTATCCCCAGGAGTTACTGACACACAGGCTTGCAAGAGGGACAAACCAAAGTCAGAGACAGCAAGACCAGCTAACACCAGAGATAACCAGATGGAGAAAGGCAAGCACAAGAACATAAACAACAGAAACCAAGACTACTTGGCATCATCAGAACCCAGTTCTCCAACCACAGCAAATCCTGATTACCTCAACACACCAGGAAAGCAAGACTCTGATTTAACATCACATCTCATGGTGATGATAGGGGAATTTAAGAAGGACATAAATAACTCCCTTAGAGAAATACAAGAGAACACAGGTAAACAGGATGAAGATATTAAAGAGAAAACACAAAACTCCCTTAAAGAATTACAGGAAAACACAACCAAACAGGTGAAGGAACTGAACAAAACCATACAGGATCTAAAAATGGAAATATAAACAATAAAGAAATCACAAAGGGAGACAACTATGGAGATAGAGAACCTAGGAAAGAGATCAGGAGACAGATACAAGCGTCACCAACAGAATACAAGAAATGGAAGAGAAAATCTCAGGTTCAGAAGATACCATAGAAAACATTGACTCCAATAGTCAAAGAAAGTACAAAAGGCAAAAAGCTCCTTACCCTGATGGGAGTGGTGGTGCATGCCTTTAGTCCCAGCACTCGGGAGGCAGAGGCAGGAGGATTTCTGAGTTCGAGGCCAACCTGGTCTACAGAGTGTGAGTTCCAGGACAGCCAAGGCTACACAGAGAAACCCTGTCTCAAAAAATCAAAAATAAATAAATAAAAATAAATAAATAAAATTAAAATAAATAAATGAATAAATAAAATTAAAAAAAAAAAAACTCTTTACCCAAAACTTCTAGGGAATCCAGGACACAATGAGAAGACCACACCTAAGGATAATAGGTATAGAAGAGAGTGAAGATTCCCAACTTAAAGGGCCAGTAAATATCTTCAATAAAATTATAGAAAAAAACTTCCCTAACCTAAAGAAGGAGATGCCCATGAACATACAAGAAACCTACAGAAATCCAAATACATTGGACCAGAAAAGAAATTCATTCTGTCACATAGTAATCAAAACACCAAACCAGGGCAGAACTCATACAGACCCTCAGAGAACACAAATGGCAGCCCAGACTTACTATACCCAGCAAAAACTCTCAATTACCATAGATTAAGGAACCAAGATATTCTATGACAAAACCAAATTTACACAATACCTTTCCACAAATCCAGCCCTACAAAGGATAGTAGATGGGAAATGTCAACACAAGGAGGGAAACTAAACCCTAGAAAAAGGAGGAAAGTAATCTTTTAACAAACCAATCAATGCAAATCAAAACAACCCTGAGATTCCACCTCACACCAGTCAGGATGGCTAAGATAAAAAACTCAGGGGACAGCAGATCCTAGTGAGGTTGTGGAGAAAGAGGAACACTCTTCCCTTACTGGTGGGATTGCAAGCTGGTACAACCACTCTGGAAATCAGTCGGGCAGTTTCTCAGAAAATTGGTATAGTACTACCAGAGGACCCAGCAATTTCGCTCCTGGGCATATACCCAGAAGATGCTTCAACATGTAATAGGGATGTATGGTCCACTATATTCATAGCAGCCTTATTTATAATAGAAGCTGGAAAGAACCTAGATGTTCCTCAACAGAGGAATGGATACAGAAAATTTGGTACATTTACACAATGGAGTACTACTCAGCTAGTAAAAACAATGAATTCATGAAGTTCTTAGGCAAATGGATTGACTAGAAAATATCATCCTGAGTGAGATAACCAGTCACAAAAGAACACACATGATATGCACTCATTGATAAATGGATATTAGCCCAGGAGCTCAGAATACCTAAGATACAGTTCACAGACCACAAGAAGCTCCAGAAGAAGGAAGATCAAAGTGTAGATACTTTGGTCCTTCTTAGAAGGAGGAACAAAATACCCATGGGAGGAGTTACAGAGACAAAGTGTAGAGCAGAAACTGAAGGAAAGGCCATCCAGAGACTGCCCCACCTTGGGATCCATCCCATATACAGTCACCAAACCCAGACACTATTGTAGATGCCAACAAGTGCTTGCTGACAGGATCCTGATATAGCTGTCTCCTGAAAGGTTCTGCCAGTGCCTGACAAATACAGAAGTGGATGCTCACAGCCATCCATTAGACTGAACACAGGGTCCCCAGTGCAGGAGCTAGAGAAAGGACCCAAGGTGCTGAAGGGGTTTGCAGCCCCATAGGAGGAAAAACATTTTGAACCAGCCAGTTTCCTCAGAGCTCCCGGGGACTAAACCACCAACCAAAGAGTACACATGGAGGGACCCATGGCTCCAGTTGCATATGCAGCAGCAGATGGCCTTGTTGGTCTTCAATGGGAGGAGAGGCTCTATGCCACTGTTTAGGGGAATGCCAGGTCTAGGAAGCAGGATTGGGTAGGTTGGCAAGCAAGGGAAGGGGGAGGGTATAGAGATTTCTCAGAGGAGAAACCAGTAAAGGGACTACCATTTGAAATGTAAATAAAAAATTTCTAATAAAAATATAAATAAATAGCTTTGACTTGATGCCTAAAGTTTTAGATTCTGTACAGTCTTCAGCACCAGTGATGATCAAATTACTCAGTTTGGGTAGAATCCTAAATAGTCCAGAAGATATCAGATAAAGCTTAAAATTGTCATTTCTGCTTCTAGTTACCTAATGAATTAAAGACAGTAGAGGCAGTTGAGGAGATGAAGAGATACGTTTTGATTTTTGATTTTGCCCCCCTCCCCGAATCTATAAAGTTACATTTATTCATTTATTTATTGTTAGATTTATTTTATTTTGCGTGCATGAGTGCTTTATCCATCCGTATAGCTGCACACCACATGACTGCCTGGTGCCTAAAAGGGTGGTGAGCCTCCAAGTGGGTGCTTGGAATCAAGCCAGGATCCATTGCAAGAATCACAAACGCCCTTATCCTCTGAGCTTATCCTCCGAGCCAACTCTCCAGCACCAAAACTAAGAAGTTTTATTCAATATCTTTTCATATCTCTTATGTGACTTTATCTTGCTTATTCACATAAGGATTTTAGTCAAATCAAATCAAATCAGGACCATATTCTCTTCTAAAGCACATATATTGGATCGTCTAAATGAGAAACTAAAACTGAAGCTGAATGACCACTTAAGTCTTTAGTAAATGATACCCGAACCATCATGAGAAGGAGGAAAGGATTCTTGCCTCAGTCAGTGCTGGTATTAGCTTTGTGACCTGACAACACAAGCCATGAAGAGGGTTCTGATACTTTCAAAGACTTGGTTTTCTTTATTCAGTGTTATCATGATCCCACTGCCTGTTCACCGTATAATATTGTGAGTATTAACCATAGTACCCATTATTGCCACAGGCCACCAGTATGCAGTTAATAGAATTAGAAAACTTTAAGTTATGATAAACATCGTAAGCATTGACTGAAACAGCATGGGCTACTTCTTGGAGTTTTAAAATTAAAGATATGCCTTCTGTATATCAAAACAGTTTAAAAGGCCCTGGCTTTCAGAAATGTGCTTCTCTTTATCCCATAAGCCCTATAGTATTTTCCTGGCAATTCAGCAAACCCTTCAAACTGAACGGCATTAGAATTTTGTGCTTCTATGTTTACAAAAGGAGCCTATCAGACTGACAAACTTGATAATCTTAAAAAAAAAAAGAAAGAAAGAAAGGAAAAGAAAAAAAAGCTGTTTTCATTTCAAAGGTTCAGAAAAATAAAGGTTATTTACTATGCAGGCCTAGACTTCTTGTTAAGTCGTTTGTGAGATAGCAAATTAGAAAAACATGGGCAGAGTTAGAGGTTACTCCATCACATTGAAGCTAGGCCTTTACTCCAGCAGCCCTTGTTCCTCAAATTATATCTGATAATGTTCTAAAGTGTAAACATATTTCACTTCAAAAAGATACTCAGGTCTTAGATATATCGTGGCGCAAAGCATCCTAGGATGCGACAAGCAGAATTGCCTCTTTAGACGCATGCACTCAGAGTTTTCAGAGCCTCCAAATTCTAATATTTAGGAACTGAAAATTTGAGGTAGAATGCATGCTTTCCATTTTCCTACGCATAATCTCACTAATAAAGAGCTTGCTATACTGGCCAACACCAAGGCCTGTCATTTGGGCAAAGTCGTGGCAATAGAACAAAGCTGAATGCATCCAAGTGTGGCCTAATTTCAGTGCCAGTGTGTCAACCGGAAGAGAAGTCACATGTCATTAGAATCAGGGAGTAAAACACCCCCAGTGCTCTGATATCATCTGCCCTTGCAAAGTAGAAACAGCATCTATCTTTCTCAACAACTCAGGTAATGTTGGTAGTAAAGCTTCCCCCAACTCAGATACAAAAGTATCATTATCTCCAAAACAATATGGCACCTACAGACTTAGAAATGGTGACATCTATTGAAGTGTGTTTCCGAGACAGGAGGGAGCTCAGCTGGTAATGCTTTCAGGGAGCCCACATGGGTGGGCTAGCATATGCTGCCCCTAAGCAGAGGAAGTGGCACACCACAATTTTTTCATGAGTGTGAGGTCTTTATAAACTCATCCTCATGGAGGCTGTTTTAAATAGAACGAGAATGACACACAGTTCCCAACCAGGCTCCCTAACCATTTCAGCAGGGCTGCCACTTTCCAAAAACATTAGGTTACTGTGGGGGAATTTTCCAAAATTGTCAACAATTCCATTTTTAAACTCTGTTCTTCTTCCCGAAACAAGACAGATGCAGTGCAGCTCGAACTGTGTTCGGTGTGGTAGGAGATAGGAATTATTTTTACTCTGCTGATGCATACCTGACAGTGGAAGACATATTCTGGTGTGGTTTTCTTGAACTTCATGTTCCAAACCAAGGCCACTCCATCTGGCTCGTGGGGAGCATCTTCATTGTTGCTATAAGAAGCAACCATCAGCTCAGGGTACTAAATGAAAGAGGTCACAAGAATTCATTACATTAAGATGACAGCATAGGGATTTTCTAATGACCCCACTACATCCTTGTCTACAATATAGTCAAATCAATCAGTGTGCCCCAGTACTGGCTCATAAGAATTTTTCATCCTACATATGTGTGCTGTGTTATACATTTCAAGTAGTCCTATCCTTTTAAGTTTTGGCACATTAAATATTAAATGAACACACCCTTTTTTCTCTCTCTCATTGTTGTGTGTGCATGCATGGTCCCTAAACTGGAAACAGGCTTAGATCCTACAGAATCAATCACTGTGGGCTACCTTCTCCTTTTTTCTATATTGGTTTCCATGACAACTTTCTGTTCTGATTTTCTTTCTTGGCTGCTTTGTAAAACTCATGCAGATTCTCCTTTTGTTACATACATTTCCAGACAAGGCTCTTCTCTTTCTTCTTATTTTTTCCCCTTTTATTTTTACCTTCTTGCCAGATTATCCTGTAGATGCCAATGGTTTTTTGGTAAGCTTAATATGTTGATAATTTTTAAATGTCTTCTAGGCTTGCTATTTCTCAGAGCTATATGTATTAATATTTGACTACCCACTGGGGTTTGATCAGGATAAACAAAAACTTATCAATACCAGAAGGAACACATAGACAATATAATCCATAGGCTTTGCCACAGAGCTTACTGCTCTACCTGTATTCCACCACGTTTGTGCCTTATACATGGTATTCACTTAACTGGTCAAACCTGATGGTCTATTTCCATCTTTCCATGTTTCTTTTTTGCTTCCCCAAATACTGTTTATCACTACATACTACATGCATTTTGAATTTATATTTTGTTTTGTTTCATTAGGGTAGAGACACCAAAATTACCCTCTTGTCTGATGAAGGTATCAGACTTGCTGCCTGTTCTCATAGGTTGGGATTTATCAAACTATAGGCTCAGAGATAAAAAGACACAATCATATCAGGCTTTCCATAGCCTGTACCCACCTCCTCCTTACTCCAACCTTTGTCAGGATGAACTTGTAAAGTATGTATTTGATAAGTTACCCTCAGTATGACAACTAATGGCTCACCATAGCTTTCAAGGGAATGATCCAAGACATGTAGAATCCTTTTGGGCCTGCCTTTCTCTATCACTTCTGTTTAATGTCTTTTGGCTTTTTTTCTTTCACTTTTAAACACACTGTACCCAGACTTACCAGCTAACCATGAAGCACATAGCTGCTACCTCTGTACCTATGATTCTGATCGCATGCTCACTGGAAGCCCCTTCTGCATTGTTTACCTCATTACATTTGTGACTGAATAAAGACACTAAGCCCTCTAGCTAATTCTAACCAGTTATCCCTCCCTTGCCTCTTAGCATCCTTGATGATGCCCCTATTAAAACACTTGTTCAGTTGTTTTATGTTCCTTTCTCAGTGTCTCTTCCCTAAATTGCAGTGTCCTCTGAACTCAAAGTTTAATAAACACAAACATATGATGCATTAAGGTAAAAAGGTTTATTGAATAATTCATCTTTTTTTTTATCTTAGAAAGTCTCTTCTATTTCAGTAGCTCTGTGATCAGCATAAATATTAATTCCATCATTATCAAACACCACAATAATTAAATGCTTAAAGATATGAAGCATAGCCATGCAATAAGAAGGAAGGCTTTAAAGAGATGTTGAAAACGTCTTTCATCCTACATGAGCTCTGTCCTGAGCATGAAGAAACAGATATGGAGTCTCACAGGCAATTTCCAAGTTAGAACATATTTCACACAAATGCCATTCGTACCCAGGCTTCTCATGAGTGCCTCTATTACACACCAGAATTATTAAAGCCCATATGAACCTCGCCTCACGCATGATCTAGTTTTCTCTTCCTGTTTGCTATACTATGTATATATTCACAGCGAACAATACTTAATGTGAACGTAAGCTTTGACTTTTCCTCCATATGAACCATAACTAAATCTACATCGTCCGCGTAGCTCATTCATTCCATCAGCTACAGAGAGTTCCAGCTTACTGGCTGCTACAGAGGCATCCTGCAGCACACATGGATGTGGCCACCAAGGGAAGTCATCACTCTTTATTAGAAAATGCTCCTTAGCAGATGACTCAAAGCCTATTAAGCAAGGCCTTTGATTCAGAGCCCGTTCAATGAAACTAACATCCAGATAAACACAGAAGTCTCCAGACTGTCCATCTGAAGTTTAACTATGTCACATGTGAAAAGGCAAGTCTATAAACACTGACACCACTACCGCAGGGGCCAGAGAGCAGCCAGATGTGTCTGGAATAGCATCCCACAGCTTCACATCTGGGTCTCATCGTTCACACCCACTTGCAGCTTTTCTTTTCTTTCTTTTTTTATCCCCATCTAAAAATATTTTAACTTGCTTGGCTTTCAAGTTTCTTTAGCAAACAGGCTGTATGTTAGTGAAAACTCCAGGAAAATGCCTTTGGCAAAGTTTTCTAAAAGAGGAATTACAAGGTGTAAAGGGACTGACTTACATGTTCTCTAATGCAGACTGGTATGATTTCAACGTGTCTTCTTGTACTTCTTTTTAAAAACTATTTGTTTGAGCATGTCTAGTCATATTTACTCATTATCAAGTTTCCAAGTAATTATGAAAATTTAAATGTTTAGAATTATACTTTTGAACAATTGTGAACTTTCTGGTCACCTAATTACACATAAGGACTAGATTATCCTATATTTAATTTAGACAAATTTTACCCAGAAATTACTGACTTTGCTCTCAAGTCCAGGTCTATCTTCAGGAGAAACGGAATCTAAGATTTCCTGGAGACAATAGAGCCAGCATGCTTTAAGTGGACCTTGTGTTCCAGGCACTGGATGGGGGCACTGTCATAACTCAGGTCTGTATGAAGAAGATAATGGTTTATTTGTTTCTATAGGCAAAGGAGATGAATCCTTAGGTAAGTGACATGTTCTAAGTCATAATGCTCATGAATGACAGGGTGAAAAACCCTATAGAAGTCAGTTGTGATCAAAGGCTTACATCTCTTGTATGTCCACTATGGCATTGTGCCCACTACATAAATGAAATGTGCCATTAAATACAGCATAGGACCAGACCATTCGTGTTAACATTTCTGTTGTATAGGAGCTCACCATTGGCTAGTGGGATACATGATACATGTAGGAATAACACTGGCTCAAACATTAGAGCAAAAAAAAGTGTCCTAGGAGGGAGGAATGATAAGATTCTGTAGAAGCATGGGCGTGTGCTGGGGGTCAAGATGGAAAAGTGACTCTTAGTAGGGGTGGTTATTTTAATGAGACAGCTGGGAAGGACATTTGAGAAGCAAAAAATGGCGAGAAGTCTCAAAAATCTAAACATAAATTTACCACATGTTTAAGCTACACCACTTCTTGGCATATGCCTAAAGGAATGGGCAGCTTCTCTCATGAATACCTGCTCATTCATGTTCATTGCTGCCCTGTTCGCAATAGTTAGGGAGCAGAAACAGTCTAAATGTCCTTCTGTCAATGAAGGCGTCATGAAAATGCTGTGTACACACAATGGATGACTATACAGTTGTAAAACTAAGATTAAATCATAAATTTTTCAGGTAAGTGGATGGACTAAGGAAAGACTATATTGCATAAAGTGAACCCAATCCAGAAGGATAAACACTGTATGTTCCTCCTTATCTGCAGCTCCTAGCTCCAAATCCTCAGGTGTGAGTATAAAACCTGGAGTAACTCCAGAAATAAGAAAAGTAAAAAAGGGATAATTGGGGGGTTGTAGAGAGGGATGAGACGATACAAGAGAGACATGGGCATGGAGTTAATTGGGGAGAGGGTAGAGACGGAAATCAGAAGGACAGAGATGGGGAGGGAAAATAACACTGACAGTGTTTAACAAACATATAAAATTTTATAGTTTATTAACCTAAAATTGCATTTAAAAAATGAAGCTATGCCACTTGAGCTGACAATGCTACCTATCGCTGAGAGCTGTAGACTAAATTCTAGGCATGAAAAAAACCCTCTTTGAAGTTGCTGGTGAGGTGAGTCCAAGAGATTCCCAAAGCGATATACTCTACTGCTGTTGTCCTTGCTTGTCTCCCAGAAGTTGAAGTCTCCATTGCTAAAGACAGCAAACACTTCAGACACAGGACTTGAAGAGTTGAGCTAGATTTGACTTGAACACCTCTTTCCTGAGGACTAGCTTTTGTAGTACCAGAAGATACTATGGAAGGGGAATAGCCATAGTTTGGCCAAGCTGTGATGCCTATGAGTCACAATGACCAGTAAAGCAAGATATCCCTACAGTGCAGTAGTGACACTCATATCTTAGCTGCAACCAAAAGCTGTCTAATTGGACTTAAGGCACACTTACAGGAGGGAAATCTCACTTGGTATTAGAAATGTAGCTAGTTTCCCAGGGCTGGTGAAATCGTGTGTCTTAAAGAATCGTCTACTGCCATCTTACTAATTCAACTTAATTCCCAACTTCATTCCAGATTCTTAATCTCTATATACCCACAAACAATTGTAGCTCTCAAATCTCATCAAAGAAGCCTCTCTTTACAGCAGATAGAACCAGTATAAAAACACTCATACCTGGTCAAAGTACATAATTATAGAATGCGTAGATCCAGTTGAAGCATTTAATGCACAACACCTGCATCTAAGGCCCAGGAGAAATTGAGTAAGAGGAGTATGAGTCAGGGGTCGAGAAAATAGGAATGTGTCTCCTAGAAATGACAGGAAAGCTACACACATGATACCTCAACAATACATCTACCTTAACAGAAGCTGAAAAATAACACCAATAAACATGCATCATGAAAGAAGGAAATCTCATGGGTTGGTATCTCTACACAAAGTACTACAGGTGACTAAGAAGTGACGAGAGAGGGAGAATTACTTGTCCCCAGGATTGAGGCCCCTAATTGGTTATTCAGTCCTCGAAATCATATAAATACAAACAACACTAAATAGGTTCAGCATGTTCTATATGCATATATGTGCATATGTGCATTTGTGTATATGTGCATATGTGTATATAGGTATATATGTGTATATGTTTATATGTACATATGTGTATTTAGATATATATGCAGATATGTGCATGCATGCAGATATGTACATATGCACATGTGTGTACATATGTGTACACATGTGTATATGTGTATGTGTATGTGTGAATATATGTATTTATGTATATATGTACATATGTACATATGTGTATGTATGCAGATGTGCATATATGTACAAATGTATGTTTGTGTATATGTGTACATGTGCATATATGTATGCATATGTGCATATGTGTATATATTTATGTACATATATGTGCATATGTATATTCACATATACACAGGAGATGGGTACGTACATAATGTGTGAGCAAAGTAAAAGTCTGATTTTATACACACTATGACACATGGGCTATGGACAGTATTCTTGTGCTAAACATTGCTGAATAGATGGAAGAGTTGCCAGGGTCTGCCACAGGGCTTGGGCCACTCAGAGAGGCAGGACACAGGAGTTTTAAGTGCGCTTACCCCATGCTGGTGCTAGGTGGGTGGGTGCCAGGCTATGGGAAGTATCGGGACACCCCTCAGGGGTTGGGGAAGCACAGTCTGAGGTACCAGGGCTAACCGCAGCTGGCTCAGGGGTCCCTGGACCAGCAGGGATGCTGGGGCAGTCTGGTTCTCAGGCTCTTGGGCACCCAGGCACCACTGGGAACTGGGGAAGAGCTGAGAATGGAGTGGGGACCCACGGGCTGGATCTAGCCTGGGGCCGAGGGGGTAAAGAGAGGGCTCCGGCTGCATACTGCTAGGAGTCCTAGGCTTGTCGGAGGGCAGCTGGTTTGGCTTGGTGGTCGTGGCCAGGTGCATAGAGAGGCCTTGGATGGAAGAAGTTATGTGACTACACGACTTCTACCTGTGGGGGTGCTTGGAGCCTTGCCCTTATGTGACAAAAATCTATGGAGGACTGCGACCTCGTGCCAGGAGCCTAGCTAGTGTCTGGGAACCAGGCGAAATGCCTGCCGTTCCTCAGGGTCACCGGGGCTTCCAGCCTGTGCTCGACCAGGAACCAGGCTGCCTTTTATGGTCCTTCAGGTGTTGAGTTTCCTTTTTTTTTTTTTTTTTGAGTGAGCAGTGATTATATGATATTTTGCATGTATTGCAAAATTAGAGTGTTATTGCCTACTGAATTCAGAATATAAAGCAGAATTATCACTCATGGTTCTTTCCTTTTCTCCCTGCGGTTCCATTTTGTTTCACACAAGAAACTCCAAGGCAAACCTGCTACCATTACACCATAGCCCTTCTTTTCTGTCTTACTATGTCCAAGTGTGTTTACTCCAATTCAGAGTGTCACTTTGTCTCAGAAGCATGAAAAGCTGGTTCTTTGAACCCACATGAGTATTATGACACAGAATTTTAGGGATTATATATTTTTAAAATTTTCTATAAAATGCATGTCTTACAATTTCAAATCAATTCCCACAGTATAGATAGGCAGGAGAGAGAGGGAGGGGTAAGGGAGGGGAGGAGAAGGGAGGGGAGGGAAGGGGAGGGGAGGGGAAGAGAAAGGAGGGAGAGGGAGAGGGAGAGAAAGGACAGAGAAACACTTTCTTTGACACAAATGTCCCATGGGGAGGAACTTTTGTGGAAACAACCCCATGCAAACACACATGGAGCCTGGGGTACCCAACAATTTCTTCGGGAATTGTTAGCAGCTGACTTGGGAACCACTAGCAGTTGCCTTTGTTGGGGTATGTGTCAGATAAAGCTCCCGTGTGATTTCCAGACCATGAATGAGTGCTAGGGCTTGGATCTTATTTCTGTGAACACCAGGGCATACTCCCAGACCACCCACAAACTGCAGAGAGGGTGGGCAAGCTTGACTGTCTTAGTACAGTCATACTCTCTGTACTCTCTTGTTTGGATGTCAAAGAGGGTGCAAGAGCAGAGAACCCCCATCCAATTGGTAGCTGCTGATCATACAGTTGTGGGAATCACACTCTCCCCCAATTCCAAGGACATTAAGTGAGACTCTTGTTATATCAACACTTGCTTATCCGCCTGCATCACCTTCTCCTTCTTTGCCTAGATCAGTCTTCTGAGATGTGTCCAGAGAGTGATCTCCTCATACACTCCACTCTGAGACAATACTTGCTGTCTGTCTGGATCATTCATCACCCTCAAGCACTTCTGTTTCAGCTTTATAAGCAGTTTTTTTGGGGGGTGGGGGGGAGCAGTTAAAACCAACGCAGTAAAGCATCGCAATATTTGAGATCAGTGCTCCTGTACCCTGAGTGAGTGAAGGTTAGTGAGTTACTTACTCAGCATCTACTGAGCCTCGGTTTCTTCAGCTACAGCATGCAAATCTTGATAGTGACTGCTTTATATAATTCTCTCGATGGTGAAATAATCTGACGCTTTTAAGGCAGTTGCTATAGTGCTTGGCATATAAGTTTTACAGACAAAAAAAATGAGTGGTCTCACAATTCAGACCACATGCATTCGAATTCTGACTTCACCACAACTTAACTGTGTGCTTTTACACACTGCTTAACTGTTCAGTGCTGGGCATAGTGACTCATGTATAGTCAACAGGTTGTTCCTTCATCAAGTTGGTTAGTAGGAAACCAACAGTGACTAGGCTTAGAAGAGCTTCCTGCACAGAATGGTCTGGCTGCTTGTTCATTTCCAGGAGTGTATTAATTAATAAGTACCAATATCTGAATGGATAATTAACCCCCAAACTTTTGAAAAATGTGAACAAAAACCAGTAGGCAGAGTCATAGATTAATACATATATCCAAAATAAAAGAACAAATATCTTTTTCCCCATATAAATGTTATAAAAACACAAGTCAAGTTTTTCCTGCCAGCACTCTTACCTGGAGAGACCAGTCCATACAGGTGACCACCCGATGCTTAGACCAATGTTCATCGTAGAACTGACGGTTGAAAGACAGGTTTGCTCCTGCCTGCACATCCCTAAGGTAGGTTAAGCAACAGAGGTAAAAGTGAGCTTTCAGGACAGAATTGTGTCTAGGCAGTAGCACATGATCGCGAGTAAATGAACTAAAGATATTCTCCTTTACGAAAGGCTCTTTCTACAGGCTCAGAAAGGCTTTCAGTGTTTTTTTTTTTTCTGAGCCTGCTGTAAAATATCAAATTTGTTTCAGCTTATCTTAGTCACTCTTGAAATATTTATTTTCTTCCCGCTAATTGGCTCTAGCCTGAAACAGGGCTTTAAAACTTTTCCCTCAGCCAGCAAGAGTGTTAATCAGATAAAAATACTTGTGTGGGTCTGATATCCCAAGTTCAGTTCCCTGATCCTCTGGTAGAAGGAGAAACTGACTCCCAAGGTTTGCCTCTCACTTCTCCTTGAGTACCCACATTATACACATACGAAGACTAAATAGAAACATTTAAATCTCTCTGCTATTAAAGGAGTGTAAGATGAAGGGAGTTTCATGCTATCAATAACTTCTGTACTCTTAGACCGCAAATGATGTCCATGTTTCTATCTGTGAATTGCGATTGGCCTTAGTGGCTGCCTCCTTGAGTAACAGTAGGTGATAATTTCTGCCAGGAGACAGGTGTGGTGGAGAGCTGGGGAATCACAAGAGTAGTCCCGGCATTAACTGTCAATCACTCACCAAAGGAGCACTGGGCCACGGAGGACTGACTGCAAGTTGGCCAGTGTATATTTGGCTAATGTTCAACTGACCTTGGTACTGCCTTTGAAGAACTCTGCACTGGTCATTCAGTTCCTTCAAGGGCCTGAGTGCTTAAATTGAGTAATGCCTGCTCTGTGCCAGCAGCCAATGGATCTGCAAAAGAATCTGCCTAAACTGCGTCGCTTTCATTCAGTCCAGGAGTCTGTCTACAGTCACCATCTTTCCATTCACTTTATTCCACTAGGTTACGTCAGTGCTACTCACCTCCGTAGCTCCTGTTCAGAATGAGTAGCCTGGCTTCAGAAACTATCTACGTTCTGGTAAGCTGACATAGCAAGGTTTCCATGTCCACCCCTTGGCTCCTAGACCCCCATTAATCCTAGGGCAGTGCTAGCACTACAGGTAAGATGAATGCAACTATGTCCTGTTAGAAAAGCAGCACCCGTAGTGGGCCATGTACTCAGATAGGAAGGGAGACTTTTACAATCAACTGAGCCACTAGAAATGTCTCTTTTAAAAGAAGCCAATTATTGGTAAAAACATGCAAATTTAGACTGTTTATCTCCTCTGCACAGTTTAACTATGCCAAACTGTTGAGAATGTTTTCAGAACACTGCATGAAATTAAATAATTACCATGCCTTTGCTACATAACCATATAATTTTGTCCTTTAAGAATGCATTTGAATTTTAGACATAGTTAAAAAAAATCAAATTTGATGCTAAAAGCAGGTGATCCTACCCTCACACATTGTTCCTAGACAAAAGAAATCTATAGGAACAATCCAACTTTGTCTGTTTCTTAAGAGTCTTATAAAGTGGTACCCGATATCCCATGGTGGTGGCTGGCAGCTCCTGTCCTTTCTAACACTTACATCACAGTCACAGAGAAAGTCATGTGGATTCCCTCTCCCTCGGTTTCTTTGAATAGATTTTCTTTGTTTTATAGGTAAATGTCTCTTTGCCATATGTGTTTCCTATAATGTGCACATGTAACACATGCACAGCCTTATAGGACTAAAAAGAAGATGCACATTCCAGACTGTTTCTTACCGCTCTTGTTACTCTATCTAGCTCTTGTTTATTTTCTTGAGGTTCCTGTCTGCTTAGCCAGCAAGAATCAATCTATCAGATCTACTCTAGATCTCCCCCAGCCGCACAGGAGAATGATTTCTCAAAGGACAATGTGTGTGACTCTCTTTGTCTCTATCACCTGGACTGGGCTGCTGATAGCAAGTTCATAAGAATTTCATAGGGGCACATGATAATTACAAGGAAATGCTAAGCCAGAAGTTATAACCAAAGCCCACAGTCAAAGATGTTTGGTAAAATCAGTCCTGGAATTCCCATCTTCCTCTCATTTGCTAGACTTAGGGTTTGCCTAGTAAATGCATAAATGTATTTAAAAATCAGTGAGTTAAGCTGGCCTAGCATTCAGACTAAGTACTGGAGAAGCTGAGCCTAAACCATCGCTTGAGTCTAATACAGGACCAGTTTAGGGCAATCGGAGGGACCCCATGTCCTAAAAAAAAAAAAAGAACACTAAGAAAATAAAAGCAACAATCTATCACACTAAGTTTTTCAAAGTGTATTTAAGCAACGAACCCATCTTTCTCCTCCAGCTCTCGACCGCTGTAGTCAAAAAAGATGTCAGAGTCCTCGGCTAGAGCTCTTTCAATCACTCGGATTGTCCGGTCAAAGAAGATGAGGAATTCTTCCGAGTGCAGGATCTGCTGTTTTTCTTCCTCGGTCAACTCTCTTGGAGGGGCTTTTTATGCAAGACAGATTGTTAAGAAGGAAAGGGGACAATTTAAAACTGTTCCACAGAAATCCTGCCCTTGAAAAAGCTTGCTTATCAAGGAAGAGATAATACACAGGAAAGCAAACCATTGTTAACTAGGATTATAAATCATTCTCAAACTCATATCAAAGGCATTTGTAGCTATTCCCCCATAAAAGATTTCATATTCACCTACTTACTATTTTGAATAACTAAAAGTAGATTGGCGTGTGCTAAGATATCAGTTCTAAATGTTATTTTCTTTCAAAATGAACTGGAAAAAACTTAAATAAGGCAGAAAAATGCATGATCTTACTCATTAGAGTTTATCTATGAAATGTGCACATGTGTACTCTGCTCTCCCCTGCGTGATTCCACTTGACCTGGGATGGCCACCGGGGAAACTGACACCGTTAGGGATGCTATGTCCTTCAGGGTCCGAAATTACACAGGCCTTCTTTGAAACATCCTACAGTTTCTTTTGTTACTTAGAGTGGCTATTTTATTTTAATTTTATCTGGTTAAATTCAGAGATACAAAATAAGAATGGGACGTGAAATAGCTTTCAGGGTTCCATGGTGCCTACAAGATAGCTGACCTCAAAGTCTAGAAGCAAATTCTATAAGCAATTTCTTCAGCAAACTTTTTGCATAAAACTCTAGGGAAGAGATTAGGAACTCTCCCAGACTGGGAAAGATCTATAGGTAGACATTTCAGCTGAACCTTTATGGTCTCTAGAAACTCTACTTCTACCCCTGAAGAGACATCCATGGGACAGTTGAACTATCACTTTTAAAGAAAACACTGGGTATTTAGCTCACAGGAAAGTAACCAATTAAGATCGCAGTTAGTGTCCTGGATAAACTAGCTTTCCTCTGAGCTCCATAAGATTCCAGAGCATATCCACAATCCAGACCAGGTTCTCCCTGGCCACACAATATGAGGAATCTTTTAGTTACAGTCAGCTGCTACATAACACTTTATAGAAGTTTTATTCAACTTGATTAATGACATTTCAAGGCATTGTTCTAAGAAATCTGAAGGATGAAGAAGCCCTTCTGTAGAATCACCACAGGAGCTTTTCCTCTTCTCTTTGGGCTTCTCCCTTCCTTGTCTCAGATCCTGCCATTGAAAGTTTGAAAAGTCTCAAGATTCCATTCATAATAGTAAAAAAACAAAACAAAACAAAAAAAAAAAACAAAAACCGAGACTGATTCTGATGGAGCTGATTCATGCTTCAGAAATGCTGCCTGGTTAGCAGTATGGCAAAATGTGATTTATCAACGACAGTAGAAGCCCAGAGAACACAAGCCACTCATCACCACTGGCAGTCCTGAACAGAATCAGAAATGGTTCTTAGATCTCTAAGGTGCCAGAGCCCTAAAATTGCTGGGTGTATTGATGATTTCCAAAATTCCCTTCAAGCTTGACTGCGTAGTCTTGCCCAGATGCTAGTCTGCAAAATGAGGAAGCTGGTGATGTCTAGATTCAGAATTCAGAATGGGCTTTGGTAGAGGCCATGGATAATGAGGAGAATGCTATCAAACCACCATTTTACCAGCCACTTACTATCTCTGACTCTTGCTAATTTGAGCTTGAACTCTGAGCAGTTGTTCAGCTTAAAAATGAAAAGTATATACACCCCCCAAATAGATAAGCATGAAGAATAAGTGATTAAGAACCAATGTATTAGTGTATTTTCTTAGCCTCCTCGTGAAGCTTGGATTGTCTCTTTGATGAGTACAGTAAAGCTCCTAAATGCAACCAGGTGAAACAAAGCCCAAAGCCATAAAATTCTAGGTCCAATTGGTTTGGTTAATATTGTTAATAAGTGAGTTACCCTCACCAAACAATGCTGATATGGGACAATCAAAGTGTCTTTTAAAAAGTTTCGGGCTTGGTTACTGTTCATAGGTGACTCAAGACGTGCTTGGGATTAAACAAAGTAGCAGGAGCTTTCATCCTTTACCCTCCTGCCTTTTCCTCTGAATGCAAGAAAAAAAAAACAGCAAGAAAATCTACTCTCTGTTTATCTTTTTGAACCACATCTATTTCACCCTGTATCTCCTCTTACAAGTCTATTACCTTGAATAAAAAAATACTATCTGTGTAATTTTCCGTAATTTTTTTTCTTCCCTACAGCTTATTGTCACTTTGATCTCAGCTTTCAGGACATACAACCTCTTCTTTGGGAGGAACATAAATGGCTGATCAAAGTGACCTTGCAGAGGCTTGAGTCCAGGTAGGCGAACCAGCCGCCTCTCCAGACAGCATCCTTAACAATGCACTGTTTGGCCCCAAATCAAATTGCTACTGAACCAAAACAAAGGATACACTTTATGTTCAGCTTTGATGTCTAACAGGGATCAAATGACATGATTTGTTTGCACAAAATAATAACATGCACGTGCAGATGAGCGCTTTCAAAAAGTCATAAACAATATTCATCTTACAAATTAAATACAATCATACCTACTTTTGATTAAAACTGAACTCCCAGTGCTTAAAAAATATTTAAATTGGTCTTGTTACAATATAAATGAGAGACTAATGGAGTACCTAGTTAAAAGAGGAACCAAGAAATAAAACCTCTCGGACAGAAAAGTAAAGTGTTATTTAATGGAGTCCTCTATGCTTTAAATACAGAAATGAAAAAGTCCACTCAGCAGTCTCTTTTCCCCAGATATACTCCCAAGTTCCCCTTGGAATATATTTCTGTTGCTTCTTCCTGTTTCTTAAGTCCAATGAATTGTATATATCTATATAATATGCATGTATATATACATATACATACACACATATATTAAAATATGTTCAAGGTAGATGTAGAAAAGGTAGAATTAATTTATCACCAAAAGCCACATCAGAACAAAACGTGGGTATGGATTATATAATATTTTATTTAGCCTCACAACATAAAACATAAAGAATTCCTTTCAGGAGCTCATGGCTCACAATTCTTTATGCATTTAAAATGTCCTTTGAAAAGAAGAATCTGTGTGAAAGGTAGACTACATACATATGACTTACATAGTATCCAAAGAACAAGCTAATCTATAAATGTATTCAGTTACAGTTAGCCTGAATAACATCTATGGAAGAGATGAACCATGCTCATGAATTTATATAAGCTTGTGACATGCAAAATTAAAATCTAGTACAAATTTTATTCGGGATCTGCTTTTTATTACTTAATTATATAGTGGTAATTTCCCTTAGTCTTATGTATGAAGTCTTACATTTTTCACGCACCCTTTAAGATGGCTCTATCCCACTGGCTCTGTTTTCTTTCTTTTTCTTGTTCTTGACTTTTCTTACAAATATGTATTTAGCTTCTTTTTAATTGTTCCATTTACTATATCTTCTTTCTCTTGTTCCTAGGGTTCTTAGAACATTTGCCGCTACAAAGACAAAGTGTCCATAATGAAGCTCACAACTTATACTGAATATTTTAATTTTAGAGAGAGTGTGTGTGTGTGTGCGTGTATGTGCAGGCCAGAAGTCAATGTCAGGTGTCTTTTTTAATCACTTTCCATTTTTGAGACAGGAAATCTCAGCCTTATCAGTTGTTTAGAAAAGGCCATCTAGCACCTAGGTCTACCTGTCTCTGCCTCTCCACTGCCTGAATTATTGGCAAGGGGCTGTTCCATCTGGCTTTGCACATGGGTGCTGGGAATATAAACTCAGGTCAAGTATGCATTGCATAGAATTTATTGACTAAGCCACCTCCCTAGTCCCTTAATCTCATTTTAAATCTAGATTTATTTTGTAAAATACCCACTTTATTAATGGCTTGCCTTGTTTTTACAATCCAGCATTACATTGGAATATAAAAATATGGTGTTTAAAAGATGTTTTGTAAGACTATCTAAATGATAAAAATAAGCATCCCAATGCAGCTAGTGAAAACATGAGATGAAATTGGGGCAAATGGCCCTAATGGAAATTTTACAGTACAATCAGTTCATAAACAGCAGCAGGGAACCAATGATAGTAACACAGACAGACATTTGTCTCTGAAGCTAACTTGAGGCTGGGCTTACGGCTTGAGGGCTCCAATCCTCCTGCTCTGAATCCCTTAGCCTGACATGGACATTTGGAGAGTTCCAAAATGTTGATACAAAGTTAAAAAGGTAACCTGCAACGTTGTATGTTCTTTGTGCAGTAAAGTGCACATGACAAAATAGTAAATCAAAACTATTTCCTTTATCCTCAAGGCATCTTGGTGTCAGATGGAGAAGTATATAAAATATCAAACAAATAAAAACCTAGTGCATATTGAATTTTCCATGTCTTACTATATTTTTCTTCATGAGGAAGAAGAAACAGAAGGAGGAGGAAGAGAAAGAAGAGGAAAAAGAGAAGAACAGGGAAGGGAGGGAGGGAGAAAGAGAAGGAGGAAGGGAGAGATAAAAAGAGGGAAGGAGGGAGGGGTGAAGAGATAGATAGATTTCCCAAAAATGTGTTCCCTGGTTTGGAGCTGTATGTCAAGTTTTAGCCCAGAGCAAATTTTTATGGCTGAGGACTAAGTCCCCTAAAGGCAGGGTTCCCGCTGGAAGTGCTGACACAGCCTACTCCACAGTCCTGTGAATGGCGCCACAATTAGATCTGCTACAGATTCTTTTAAAGATTTGCAAAATACTGTCTTGCTTAAAGGGGGGGGGGGGGAAAGCCAGATAGTTTGATGCTAACATAAACATGCTTTTAACCCATTATGTGCTAATTTGCAGAAACGCCATTAATGGAGAACAAGGCACGGGGTGCTGCGGTAACAGGAAATGTTCTTTCAAGCTTCTTTTTGACTTTTAGTATGGCTTTAATCAATTCCATAAGCATGGGGGAGCAGTTAAAACTGAGGGGTGTTTTTGCTTGGAACTTAAGAAGGAGGTGCTTGACTTTGCCAGGAAGAGGGTTTGGAGATTGGGGTTGGGGGTGGCCTGGCAGTGGTGAATCCCTGCCAAGGCCTACCAAGAACTTGGAGGCTGTATATCACTGGGCATGTTCTAAGCTGTTTTGCAAAAAGGAAACAGAATGTGTTTCAGTAGATCCTGGCTTATTTCGTCCCTGGCTTTACCAGTGATAAAGGCATTCACTTCATTGATTTTTTTTTAATAAGATGTTTTAAGTAGAGGTTTAGATGTGAAATTTCTCCTATGGAATCTGTTTAGAGTTTCTCAGAAAAAAAGGTAACCCCAATGCCTTCTATGGATGCAACTATTAAAAAGACACTGAATCTTTTTCTTGTTCTCAGTCCCTCCTGGAACCTTACCTCCTTGATGCCTGAAACTGGGCATGATAATCTCCTTACTGATGGCTCTCCAAAACAGAAGAAAACAAAACAAAACAAAACAAAACTGTTTTCATCTTTTGATTTCAAAGCTATGGGCTATGGCGGACCTGAGCTCAGGGAACTGGGGCACACAAGGCCATAGCACCATGTGTAGGGCACAGTCACAGACCCGGTACTGTAAGGCAAGATAACTAATAATAATTTGGCAAACATTCCCACAGTGCTCATTTCATGCCAAGTTGCTCCATACTGGGCCCCTTTGAGTCTTACATTAAAAAACAAACTCATGAGGTAGGTATTATCTCTGCTTGCCAGATGAGGAAACTGGAGCCAAAAGAAGGTAAGTCAGCCAAGTTAGTCATTATTGATCATCGCGCTAAAGAGTGGCAGAGCCAAGATTTGATCCAGGCACCTTGGCTGCAGACCCCTTTCTTTTGCCTCACCACTTTACGCTGGTTTTTCTATAACCTAGTTCGTATAAATATAATCAAGACAAAACACACAGAAGGGACTCAAATATGCCTTACTTAGCAGGCGGCAATTTTTATTTTTTTAATCGCTCTCATTTAAAAAAGGATTTACTTATTTTCATTTTATTTGTATGGGTGTTTTGCACGCATGTATGTCTATGTACCACTTGTGTGTCTGGTACCTACAGAGGCCAGAAGAAGGTTCTGGATCTTCTGTAAGCGGACTTACAGATGGCTGTGGGCTGCTTTGCAGGTGGCGAGAATCCAACTAAAGTCCTCTGAAAGAGCAATGACTGCTTTGAACTGCTGAGAAGTCTTTATAGCCTCAGGACACAAGTTTTAAAAGTTAAGAAGTGTCTCCCCTTCATATCTATACAAGCTTCTATTAAACGTGCATGGGTGCAGTCTGTGGCAGCTATTCCAACCAAATGGATTTTTCCCATGAGAATGCAAGGAACTGGAACAAGACACGCACTCCTACAAAACTCTCGAATCAAGAACTTGACACGCACCAAGCCAGATCCATGGCCAATTTTTTTTTAAATTTAAATATAAACCAAGATGCTTATTAGGTTTATGCTGGTCTGAACTTGATAAGACTAATTAGAAGTTTAGGAGAATGTTTTAAAGCCTGCTCCGAGTTCTTCAGGGACTACTTGCCATTTTTCAGTAAGGAATGACAACTCAGAATCTCTGTCTGTCTGTCTTAGTAAACAAGAAAGAGAAGTTTCTAAAGAAAAGCCATGAAGATGGCACTGAGGTAGAACATACAGGTTGTAGGTTCAACCAAATTCTTAGCTCATGCAAGCTTCAACCTATGTCTTGGCTAACGCACTTAGAAGTTATGTATCCTGGGGCAGTTGTTAAAATCTTTCTCTCTTAGTAAAATAATGATAATAATAGTATACTCATCCAAAGGACATTTTGGTTAGTAGACAGTGTTTTTTCACCTGCCTGGAAGAGAGGTGAGTATATTGTAAGCCCTTAACCAATGTCAGTTTTTATTTCGTCTTCTTTTCCCCTCTAGTGTCGGGATCCGAACTCAGGGCCTTGCAATTACCACTGAACTAACTCTCCAGTGTTAGTAACTATTATCGCTGAGATATGTGGTCCTTTGTCCTTGCATGTGCATAGTTGTGGAAGAACCCTTAAGTCGGTAGAATAATGATCGCTGTTATTGTTTCTATGTAGAGCATTTGTAAAACTTCAGAGCTAATGGATAAAATAATTGCAGATGCTCCTTTCCCTCATGGCTGTCTTTTCTGCTCTAACATGGCAACTGGCACTTTGTGCTATGTTATCTCTGTGTTTAGTAATCATTCTATGAAATTGTGACTAGCACCCAAGTTGCTTCTACTTTATTCATTTCAGCCAGCTTACAAGCAACCAATTCTTGACCTGGCGATTCCAGTGTCTGTTTTCAAAGGTAACGTACTGAGTTGTCATTAAAACAAACAAACAAACAAACACACCTTATACAAAGGGCATGTGAACTTCAGCATTGTTCGCTTCTATCATCTCTTAGTTTGGTAAAAGAAAACAATAAAACCAAGTCGTGACCCAGTGTATCTGCCAACCATACCTCCCTTCGTCTCCTTACCTTCCTTTGTCTCCTGCTTTTTGTCTTGATTTTCCAGTTCAGAATCATGACCAATTTTGGGTTCTACCATCTCCTCATCTTCCTCATCCTCTAGAAAGAAGAAAGAGAAAAATGCAATTTTTTTTTCATCTTGAAAATCAAAGCCTACGGCTGATGGTGGGAGGTAAAATAAAGTGCAAAGTTCCAGTCGTTTAGGGCAACTTCGAAGTAAATCACTTCACAGAAAATGCCAGACAAATGCTCATGAATACATGAATAAATTATCTCCCAAACGGACCTCTTTGAAAGCTTCCTAACCTGCTGGGAAAACTGCACCCAGTGGGCACCTGTTAGGTTCCTCCTCAGACCCTGACCACATGGGATGCCTTGGAATTACCTTCCTGACCTCTGAAGCTTCTTTGGAGATGGCCCAGGAACAGATCTGAAAATGCTTCCACCTGCACTGCTTTCTGAGCACCGGACACCTGCGGCACACATGACTCATTTCCAATTTCATCTTTGCCAATTCAATTTGGTTTTGACCTACAGGAAAGGGTTAAATATGGGTCTAACCCCGGGTCAAATGCCACTGGCAAGTAAACAAGCCAGAACAGACCCCCAAAGTCAATGCCACTAGTCTGGGAGAAAACAACTTAGACTGAACAGCATTTACAAATTCAGAACAGTTCATGAATTCATGTTAATTCAATGAGCTTTCACAAATGGGCCCAGGCAACTTCCACTGGCCAGATGTTAAGGTGCCCTTTCTGCTCTATGCAAATGTGGGTCTCTCTCCACCTGCTTCCTTTAGGGGAGCCTCAGGATCACTGACTAAAATATAGAAGATTTAGGGAACAAGGTATCACAGGAAAATCTAACTCATAAATACAAATGAGAAAAAGTACTGAAAGCTGTTCTCATGGATTTTTGAATACGGTATTACATTTACTCTAGTAATGTAAATAGGTAGCTTATTTCCTTGGTTCTAATGGAGTTTAGAAATCCCTCTTTCTCCTCCCTTCTTCACATTCATTTACTAAATTGGTAGAGATTTCGTGTAAGATTCCCAGCCCTGTGGTACCACCATGCCAGCAGATGCTAAAGACATGGCATCACAGACTTTGCCCAAGCGTGGAGAAAGTACATTATCAAGGATAACAGGAGCCAGTGTTCTGGTTTAGGAAGACTGCCTCCCCACCAAAAAATTTTCACCAGGAAAAGGCCACATGGGGTGACCCTTGAAAACCAAGGAACTGAGTTGTGCAAAAGTCTAGAGGAAGTAAGATGAGAGCCATGTCTTTTCTCTCATTCTGTGAAGCAAAAGGTCAAGGCGCACATTCAGTTGCTTTGGTTTCCATAGAGCCTTCTCATCTATATGCTGGCATCTTCACGATCTCAAAACTGGAGGCATTTCATCGAATGACTGCATTAGTCATCTTTAAATAGTAGCCCATTTTTGTCTTCCCAGATAGAAGGGTTTTTATTCTAAACAATGGTTCTCAGAAGAGTTTAAAAGCCTACTACAATAGAAAGCCATGAAGAGTTTATTAGAAAAATATTACTCTATTAGGTGCTCGGCCAGAAGAAGGGCTGTGATCCAATGCCGTAGTTTATGCATAGAAGAACACAGAAAAGTTGCATTCTAATTCCTTAAATATAAGAAAACCCTTCCCCAGAGAGTACGCTTTCAATTCGTATTTTTTAAAAGCACAAAAATGTGTACTGTGTTTACAATATGCAAAATACCACAATAAAGAACTACAAACAACAGAGAGAGAAAAATGTAAAGTGCCCACCTTTTTAAAGTGGTTGTGAACCATTTGTAGGTATTAATTTTTAGTAGCCACAAAATTCCTTGTCTATCAGCCTTTTAAAGACATAAAGTAAGCATTTCAGTGAATTTGTTGGGGAAATAAAATACAAGAGGCTGGTTTGTTTCCCTGAATACTGATATGTTTGCCTTGCTCAGCAAAGTGAGTATATTTTTCTTTAAGACTTTGGTTTCCTTTCTGGTGCACTTGGAATAACTTCTGTTGAGACCGTTTTCAAAACAGTTCAATAACTCTAAAGAAAAGGATTTATGTAGACCCTCTGCAGACTACTGATATATGACTTGGGCTTCTCATTCATTCCCAGTTACATTTACTTGGAGATTGGAGGGGAAAGAAAAAAAAAAAAAAAAAAAAAAAACCTTTACCATCCCTGTATGGTTTCCTGTAGCTGGATTCACAGAAGAAATTAAAGTGAATGGAAGAAGTTAGTTACCTGTGTCCTAGGGGCTCTCTTCATACAATGGCATCTTTTGGACACAGGATTTCATTTAGCACCTATGTTTTGCCACCTCGATCCAGTTGCCACAGTCATTCTCCTGGTCAGAAAACTCTTTGTCAACTACTGTCCTCCTTCCTGGAGACTTTGTGAAAGGCTCAGGAGTTATGGTTTTTATACAGCAACAACACGTGACATGCTCAGCACAGGACCACCTGTCCCATGTGTGAGCTCTGGAAGAGTTTCCTCTACTAATCCTTGATTCAGATAAGGCCAGGGCAGCCAATTTTGACATGCAGCGGCCTTTACCCAACTTGCCCTTCTAGTCTTACAGAGCTGGAATATTGGAAAGTGAGTCTAGTGGAAAGTTAATCACTGTTTTGGAATATCTCCTGTCTAGAATATAGTGCCCTGAGCAACTTTGAAGCCAGAAGGGAGATAGGCTCAAAGCAAGATCTCGGCAGACAGACTAGATATTCCTAATTCACACTTTGTCTTTGGGAGGTAAAATGAAGGAGACAACTGGGATACATTTAGAGTCATCAAGATGTTAGAGCATGAATGCCCAACATGCTGGCAAGATTGTTCCTGAGGACCCAGGTCTGGATTCCCTTGGTCAATGGCTCTTTTATAGACTGTTCCATCTGTCTCCTGTTGATTCTATAAGTACCAGATTTCCTTCTAATAAATTCCACCAGAGGTGGTGTCAGCCCCAGACTTCCTTCCAGAAAATCCCACTGGACTTGGAGCCTGCTGCCTGCAGCCAGAGCCCTGAGAACACAGGGAGGTCCTCTGTTTTACGAGGTCACTAGGTTGTTGCTTTCCCAGTCCTCCCAGGACCTGCAAAACCTCAGGGTGAGAAGGGCTGAAGGCCTGGCCACAGCTTTTGCTGTTCAGTTGCTGCCTTTCAAGAGAGGGCGATGGTTTCTTCATCTGCCACCTCAGGGAGACAGCTTGTCTAGGTCAGGTGAAAAATGGAGGGAGAGAGCACAGTAGGGCCATGTCACTCCATCCTGGTCTCCAAAGGGCATCCAACTGCTATCCAAAGTGGGAGGCCCAAAGCAATTACCACAGGGCTTTGAATTGAACAGGTCAACGTCTGGAAGATCATTTTATACACCCCTAAGAAAGCTGATTGCTATTTTGCTTTTTAAACTGCATTACATCATCCATTCTAATGTGAAAAGTTGTGAATATTGGAGTTCATAAAAGAGTTCGTGGCTCATAAAATTAGCAGAAACTGCTTCCAAAAGGGAAAGAAATGTCAAAGACACCAAGACAGCTCTAATCACTAAGGAGCTATTGATGGCATATGGAGAGGTAGAGAGGGATGCCATTTGAAAGAGGAATGCTATTTTTTTCTTTTCATGATTTTTACTTTTATTAATGAAATTTGTTCAATTTCATATATACATATATATATGAAAAATAATAATTACATACTAGTGATTTGCACTTCTACCTCTCATAACTCCTTTCCACTCCTCTCAACTCCCTTTTTCCCTACAAATCTCTTTCCCACATTCCTGCCTATTTCCTTTGGCTTGTGACCCGGGGCCCACGTGTTTGGAGTTCTCCACTGCAGTGATGCAGAGCTCAGTAGTGGGTGCCCAACTGAAGACAAAAACAATGACTCCATATCTCCCAGAGCCTATCGATAGCCAATAGTTCAAGAGTAACTATTGAGTAACCCATGAGTCCTCTCCTCATCCATCAATGACAGTTGAGCCAGTCCTTTGAAAGCCCAGTGAAAGTAACGGCGGTTGCTGTGAGTTCATGACTGCAATTTTTATGCCATGTCCAAAAGACACCATTTTGTAGTCCTTATCGTTTATCTTCCAACTCTTTCCCTATTCCTAGCCCTTCTTCTGCAGAGGTTCCTGAGCCCTAGGGGTAGAGTATAAATGTCTTGCTTAGGGTCATGTCATCTTGAGCAGCTATGAGTCCCTCTATAGTCTCCTTTGTTTACTGCAAAGAGAAGTATCTTTGGTTAAAGTTGAGTGTAGCATTTGCTTATATGCATAAATGTAGATACTTAGAAGACAGTTTAGTGATATGTCAATTTAATTAAATAATAATAGTAAGTTCCCTCATTGGGCCTATAACCTCCCTATTATTATTGATGGGGATTACAGTCCTGTGAAGCTGACCTTGAAGCTAATCAGAGAACAATTGGTTTCCCTTATGGGTCATGCCATTATTGCACAGGTGGTCATATATGTTGCGTGGTAGGCTGTTTTTATAGTTCATAGGTTTTACAGCTGGGTATGATAGTTCAGGATTTTCTATAGGTATATGCTTAGTTGAGACCATTTTTATTTCCTACTACCCTTGCGTGTCCCCTCCCCTTCCTGAAATCCTTCCCAGCAATTCCCCTTTCATCTCTGATGTCCTTTTTAAAACTAGACTTTTGATGAAGAAGGGGCCTCAGGAGTCTTTGCCATGTATGGCAAAATGGTAATAAACCAGTCTTGTGCAGGGGTCCGGCAGGTGGTCACAGCTGTAGTTGAGCTTTTGGGAACAATGACTGGGTCCCATCCAGAAGACACTCTTTCCAGCAGTTTTTACCAAATTCAGGCACTTACAATCTTTCCTCCTGCTCATGTGAGATGTTCCCTCAACCTTGAGGTTTGCTGTTGTTGATATGTTCTCAACTAAAGAGGAAATGCTCTTGCCACTTTTATATGATTCTGTATTTAAAATTTTTAGGTCATAATTCTTCTCAGACGATACTTAAAACTCTTTGATAGAAAAATAGACCTATTTCTTTAAGCTTTCTTTTTTATTAAAAAGATCATCTAAAAATATTTTTAGTCTTTGGCATATCATGCATTCGTTTTGAATAATATGTACATTTGTGTCTTCTATTCACCCCCCCCCCCCGAATTAATATCATGGGCCACAAATCCCTGCTAGGGTGCAGGCTCTACTAGGCCTTCTGGCATCTCACCTAACTTCTGCTCAGACCCATGCCCCTCACTGAGTTCTCCAGTTCTGACAACTGTTACCACATTTGCGTGGGATCACAGCTGAATCGAGGAGAAGCAGCTCATTTCTGTTTTCAATCAGGGCCTATGGAAGAGAACAGACAACTGCACTTCCAAATTGGACTCAAGCCTACTTTCTCTTCACTGTCTTTCTGGTGCTCCTCTAACTCTAGTGAATCTATATGATTCCTCTTTGTTTCTGACACTCCCATGTTCACTTCTCTAAGAGATGTCTCAGAGGAAGCATTTTAAGTGAGGTTTTTTTTATCTCTTTGTACAACCAAAATGAGTTACTCAAAGTTCTGATGTTAGCATCATCAATGTCAACTCTTGTGACCAATAATATGAATAAAAATGATACTAATAATATTAAAGAAAGAACATTTTTTTTCTGGACATTAGTCATATACTATACCATGTAGGGTATCTTTCTTATAACAAGTGTATCATATTCTGCTCATAAAAATTTCTTAAAATTTCAAAAGAAATACAAGGTACCAGATGCTTGATAAGACATTTGAAACCATATTGCTATCCATCCCAGTTGGCTCTGACATGTCTTTCTAGGGCAGCCTGACTTCCCATGCATAAGTTTCTTCTTAGTCAGTTCTGGAGTCCAACAAGATGATTTAAGAATAAGAGATACCTTTGGATTTTAAGATTACAGAGGCAAAATGGAAGCTGGAAGGCTGTAGGGCAGGATTCAAGTCAGGGAACAACCAAACGGTTGGCTGTGGCCTGACTCAACCACAGAGGATGAGACGTTGACCACACCTGACTAGGTGGGCAAGGGGAATTCTAAGCGAGCTGTGAATTTCCCCATGTGTTTGCACAACAGATAGTAAAGGCTCTTGTACAGCGCTCACTAGAGTCATCCTATCCTTGGAGCAAGTCTGTATACAGCTTGCCAACTTCACCCAGAGTCTGAAGAGAGACACCCTTCTAATATATGTCACACCAGCCAAAATAAAGTATAACATGTACCGCTCAATGCTTACACAAGCCAAGGTGAGCACACGTGTGCTTTAAAAGTATGCAGGAAAGACATATTTTGTGGGATTTTCAGTAAGCACTTTGTTAAATATACTACATGCTAATATTTGAATAAACCTTCACTTTCTGGACTAGAAAAATTTGGCTAGAGGAAAGAAAACATACATTTCTCATCACACAGAGCACCCCTGTTAACACTCTTGGCCACATCACTTCTCTCCTAAGGTTCTAACATGACGGTCCTTGGAAAGTTTACTTCCTGTTGGAATGTCACCCAAGACATTGCAAATGAGAGGAAATGAAAGAAAATATTCAAATGGAAGATAGGCCAGCAACGAGTGCTTTAGTGAGTGTTTCTAAAGCGTGTGGTTGTGCTTACACATACTATGTGTAATTAATACTAGTGAACAGGTAAAAGGGACCAGTTGGTGTGTGTGGCAAACAATGCATTGTGCAACAGTACTCAGTCAGAAACCATGAGTAACTTTTACATACCATGTTTTCAGATAAGAAGGGCTGACTGATTTATGTTTCCATCAGTTTTCAATTTTTAACATTTTCAATAGTTCCCTATTAGCTTAACATTTAAGGTCCATTGTTACGTGATTCCAGTTATCTCTCAAGTCAGAATAATTCTTGGTCCATTTCTGTGTGGAATAGGCCAAGTGTGTTATTGGAACACACCACTCTTTAGCTTATCTTATTCTATCTATCATCTATCTATCTATCTATCTATCTATCTATCTATCTATCTATCTATCTATCTACCTATCTATATTTTTGAGATAGTAGCCGACTGTGTAACCCTTATCTAGAACTTGCTATGTTAGACCACATTTGTCTCAAACTCACAGAGATCCATCTGCTCTGTCTTCTCAGTGCTGCTATTAAAAGTGTGCACCATCACACCCATCTTCTCTGTCTTTAGTTTTTCATAACATCATGTATGTATCCTTCTCAGACTATCACGGACCCTTCAGCCACAGAAGACAATTACATGAGCTAGTTCACACTGTTGTATCCATCCATGGTAACCCAGATAAATTAACCTCTAATGGTATCAGATTTTTCTGGACCTAAGAGGGTGAGAGCATCTGAAAACACAGAGCCCCTTCACTTCCTCTCCTCTCCTCTCCTCTCCTCTCCTCTCCTCTCCTCTTCTGCATATTCAGTCTTTTCTTTATCCACGTGGGCATAACAAGCTCAACTCTAGAAAGCATTATTGCTAGTGTATTCTTTTTTTGTTTTTTGTTTTTTTAAAGATTTATTTTATTTATTATGTAAGTACACTGCAGCGGTCTTCAGACACTCCAGAAGAGGGCGCCAGATCTCGTTACGGATGGTTGTGAGCCACCATGTGGATGCTGGGATTTGAACTTATCACCTTCGGAAGAGCAGTCGGGTGCTCTTACCCGCTGAGCCATCTCACCAGCCCCTTGCTAGTGTATTCTATGAGAAGAAGACCAGCTTCAATTATGTAGGATATCATCTCTATGGCTTTGCTTATCAGCTCTGTTTACAAACACACACGCACAAACACACACACACACCACCACCACCACCACCACCTATACACATTGTACAAAAGCAATTGAAAATGTAATTTCCAGCTTCTTAGAAAGAAGGACACATATGTTTGATCTCTAGATTTAAACTCCTTTGTTGCCTGCTTCTCCTTTTGGACAATTTTATACTTTGACTACTCTATTGTTCTGAATACAGGTATACCTGTAGTCCCATTTAGTGGGAGACTTGATTATGAGAAAGAAAGCTGGAGCAACAGGAGCAGAGGTACCACAATCTTTTAACTTTTAGCAATAACTGTAGTTATGTCTCAAAGGAAGATAGACATCAAGACCTCCAGGTGTTAATTGTTTTGATTTTGTGTTGATTTACGAACTCAGAATAACGAAGCAGAAGGTGCTCATAAACATGATTTTCCAATTAAAGATCTTGGTTCTAAGGAGAAAATGACATCTTCTATCCCTGAAATTCTTCATCCTCCCTCTGGTTCCCAGTGCTGGATCAGTTATCACGCCAGTGCCACATGCAGGCCATTCCATTATCTCTAATTGCATTGATTTCGTTATTTACTTAGTTATGTTAAATAAAAATTCTCTATTCTTGCTGGATTCTCTTTCATTGGATACTCTTCTAATGTCGATCTCTCTTAATCCTTTCATGGTTATTTAAGGCCAGCATAGCTCCTGTAGTTTCCTGGTCACTTTTAGCTGGGGTGCTTGCCTCCACCCTTTCTCCATCCCACCTTAGGCCACAAACATTGCTGTTAGATGCTACTCTAGAAACAGAACCGTGTACCACATTCGTGAGAACACTACGGTTGTTTCCATTTCAAGCAGAGTAAAAGTGGCTTGTTTTCAAAATATACAAATGTGTTTCCTATGTACGAATCCTTTCTTACGTTCACACTTCATACATGTGCCCCAATCCACTTGTCAGGTAACAAATACATACTGATCGACCTTTTGGTTCATGGCTTCCTCTCAGTCGTAACCTCCCTCCTATCCTTTTAGGTGCCAGGTGCTATTCTAGGAACTTGAGATATAGCAGTGAACAGGCTTTAAAAAAGTCCTACCCTTGTGCTGCTGCCGTTTTATTGGTGGTAGTAACAATGCACAAGATAAAACGACGCATAGAGGGCATACTGGGTTAAAGAACTGCTGGTGGTAAAGATGAATAGAGGGGGAACTGGTGGGAACTGCCATTTTGTGAAGAGGAAGGAAGGGAAGTCCTTACTGAGAGCTAACACTAGAGACAAAAAGACCGAAGAGGCAGCAGAACAGGTCTGTGGGAGCCTTCCTTGGCAGAAAACACGAAAGTAGGGTGTACCTCGGGTATTCAGGGCTTCCAAGGCTATATCATATCCACATGTGTAGACAAGTTGTCCTTCAGACCTGATTTTTTGTGATCTTCAGGTCCTTAAGTCTCATTTCACACTCTACCTTGACAGCAGGGATTCCTCATCCTCCAGAACCCTCAGAATATTTCAGCTGGGCATCTCTAAAAGCATTTTTCCCCATAACACCAAAATATGCTACTTTAAAATCTCATCAATTACTTTCTGATCTACCTAGTGCTATGTTTTGGATATGGCATGTCCCCCAATGGCCCATGTGTTGAAAGCTTGTTTTCTGGCTTATGCTTAGGTTTTGGTGGGTACCCTTTAATAAGTCACTGGGTCTCTGGTACCTTCTCTTGCTTCCTTTGTTTTCTGGCTACCATGACATGAACAGGTTCCCTTCCATCTGTACTTTCCCATGCTACTCAGATCTGCCCCAGCTATTGTTCTTTTGAACCATGAAAACCAATGCCTATCAACTTATTGAATGAAATATGTCAAGTTTTTGTGGCATAGCTTTATATTCCTTAAACCTATTTAATCTTCATAACTCACTCAGGCAGATATGATTAGCTTTCTGTATATATGAGGAAACTGGAGCTTAGAAAGGCAAGATGATCCAACTGGGGTCAATAAGCTAGAGGAAGCAACAAAGCCAAGATTCAAACCCATGTTTTTCTAACACCCAGTCTCCTTCAATTTGCTAGTAAATTGTACCAAACATTATAAAGAGGAAAGGGGAACTGTAACTGACATTTGTGGCTTTGGCCACCCAGAAGCCACTACCCCATTCCTTGGGATAACAGTCCCTTCATTCTTTGGTGGACACATGCCTCTTACTTTCAGCCATGTAAGTCCTCTGTAAGATTTCAGGGGAGGCTTAGAATCTGTAGTAGTAGCCAATGAGGCTGGTCTCAAAATTGGACATTTTTAATACTATAGTGGAGGGAACCATAAATTGGAATCCTTCTAAGAGGGTTGGATATATAGTTAATAATTAAACTGTGGTGGCAAGTATGCTTGAAGACAGTCTGGACAAGCTAAAACCTGTGGTGACTCCATCCACCAGGAAGGCAAATTCTTCTCCTCTCCCAGATTAATCAACTGCCTCAGGAAACTCAAGATATGTTACTCCTGTGTCAAAGAAGTGGACTGTTCTTTTTATTGGACTGGGTGACTATTCTAGCTGAGCCAGTACTCCCAGTCACTCTAACCCCTAAGAAAACAGACTCTTTTCTTTTCTTGGATTGGTGTTGCACTAATAGCAAAATCACATTGCTCCAGCTTCCCTAGATGGAGCTTGAGGAAGAGAAAAGAAATAAAGCAGGATCCAGAGATCTGCAATGATAACAGTCTGGAACTCAACAGTGAGGGTTACTATTGGCTGTCACCTTGACAGCATCTAGAATCGTCTAGGAGGCAAACCTCTGGGCATGACTATAAAGGAGTTTTCTAGAATTGATTAGGTAATCAGACTCACCTTTAGTGTAGGTGGTACTTACAAGGGTTGAGGTTATGGCCCCAATCAAAAGGAGAAAGCAAACTTAACATCAGTGTTCATCTCCCTCTATTTCCTGACTGTGAAGTGTGCCCAGTTGCCTCTGGCTGTTGGTATCAATTCTGAATCATGATGGAACATACTCTCAAACTGTGAGCCCTTGAAGTTTTTCGGGGGTGGGGGGCAGTCAGGTATTTTTGTCACATCAATAAGAAAAGAGAGCAATGCACACATGGTGCATACTACCAACGAGAAGTTCCCTCTCCCAGCCTAAATAATACATTTACACACAGTCTACTCCATTCTACCTGGAGTGAGCACTTGTTTCTCTTCACCCTGGTTATGCATGGGTGCATGTGTGATGTGTGAATGCACAAGTGCAGCTGCATACATGCCACAGCACATATGCGGAGGCCAGCGGGCAAGGACTTGGAGTCAGAACTCTCTTTCCCTTATGGGTCCCATATATTTCTTACCATTAGGCTTGAGCAACACAGGCTCTGCTCACCAAGGCATCTCATCTGTTCCTGAGTTTCTCTTCCTAAAGAGATCCTGTAGCCAGCTAAGTCCAAGAGCCTGATCACAATTTCCTTCTCAATTTCCTAACATTATTCACTATCTGGCTTATGAACTTGTTTATATGTCTATTTCTTGTCTCTCCTACCAAAAGGAATAAATTCCATAACAGCAGAAGAAACCATGTTGTGTTTTTACTGAATTCACAGCATCTAAAAGGAGCTGGGTCCATGACAGGTGCCAATAAATATTAGTTGGATGGCCAGATTATGGAAACCAAAGCTTCACAGATCCACAGATATGATTCTTCCACACAGGAGTCATGTATGTCTTTTGCTTTCAAATTCTCTGTAAATAGAAAGGACACAGTGACGCCTTTTGCTGGCTCTTACTTAATTAAGCATTTCCAAATTTGGTTGGCTAATCCTCAGACTATGGAGAACTGACATAATTCCCATCTGAGAATGCATCGTAATCTGTCACAGTCTGATTCTGAATGAAGATCATTAACAGGTTTGTTTGCTTTTATCCTGGCATTAGCAGCTTTATTTGGGGGCTAAGTCATTTCCCCTAGTTTTAACTTCATGTTTTCCCATTGGCTCAACCATGAAGTCCCTTGTCTGTCAATGCAATAATTTTCTATTAATTATAAAAGAAGAAACTAGCCAACTGAAAGTCTTAGGGAAGAATCTGTCTGATCCCAAAACACCAAGTTTCCAGTTCCTTGGACTAGGTACAACTCTCAGTTGTGGTCAGATCTGCAGGTTTCAAAGTGTTCTCCTGTTTCTACTTTCTGGTCAGTCTAGACGTACACAGTATTGGGAAGATGTGGGCAGTGAAAGGCAGGGAGATCTGCAGAGGAAGTAAGTGGTGGTCTTAATAACAGGATAGAGATCAGGAAAAGCAAGCTGATGCACCTTTGCTATTTGATCTCCTCGGCTCCACTGAGAAGCAGCGTAAAGCAACATTGCCTCAATTGATGCCGAGAGAGTTTAAGGATCTCTAGGTAGTCAGCATTACCACATCATAGGAGGACAGTTTTCATGTGGCAAATTGCCATCATCTCCCCACAGATAACATGGGGAAGAAGGGTCCCATTCATTATCATTGTTATATGATATGCAACAGAAAACATTCCCACTTTCTCCAGTCTCTGCTTTCTCATCCGAACATAAGGGATGCTAAAGTCTGGGCTCCTTACATAATGCAGTTGTCCAGTGAAACGAAGCAATAATAGATCTTTGTTGCTAGCAGAGGACAAAGTGTGTATTAAAAGTGAGATGAGTGTGACCACACTTGTATCTTCTTGGTGGTCAATGGCTCACCCGGTCATAAAACCTTGCATAGTATTAAGAAAGCTATGTAAAAGAAATGAGAAGGCATTCGAGTTGGTAATCATAATAGAAACAAAGGACCGGAAAGTTCTCCAGAGACAACCAGGGCTGAATTATTGCAAGTTTGAAAATTAGAAAAATAAAAATAAATTAGCATAGATTGTGTCTGAACTAACTAAGAGGCATGTTCCACACTGAAATCCTTAACAGGGCTCCAGCTTTTATCATCATCTTACTTCTTTACTTGGAATGAAGCAAATTAATTGACACTGAATTTCTTTAACTTAGGAGAGGAAGAAGGAAAAGGCGGGCTAAAGAGGCACTGCCCCCTTCTTGCAGGTTAAGATGTCATTTTCTTATTCTAATGAAATACTCATTCTAATATGAAAGTTGGGACAAGCCATCTCCCTGCTTGAACCACCAGTACTTTTTCATTTCTCATAGGATAATAGCCACACCCCTGAGTCTGTCACATAAGGTCTTCTGTGATCAAACTCTTGGCTAGTTTAGTAGTCATATGTTGCATAATTCCTCTTAATGCTAGGTGTAGTTAAACAGTTTAATCTCCACATGGTTGCCTCACAGAGGCACTGTATTAAAATGTTGATGAGTACTTGCTTTGGGGTGGGTTGCCTGGCTTAAGGGCGACCTGTCTTTGAGAAAGTCCAGCGTCCGCATGCCGTGGCTTACGTACATTGAGCATCTCAGCAAGCACTGGCATTCATTTCTTCAATAATGATCTTATGGAATCCCTATGGTCATCTACCAAGTGTCTACTGATACATCAACCCCTTTGTAGGTAAGAAGACCAGGGCTCAGAAAAGTGTCTTGGATTCAAGGAAGTATAGTACATTCAAAAGAGAACTTGGATATAGATCCAGTTCTCCTTAGGAACTGAAAGGTTTGTAGCCATTCCAGACTGCTGTCTTATATTTCCAGGTCCCAAACTGATCTTCTACCTGGATTCTTTTATCTTTAAAAATTAGAATCAGCCACTGAGTCACTGTAACTTGATGTTTGAGATCCACCAGGAATGTCTCCTTTATGTCTAGAACACCACAGACTAGTAGATTAGATTTCTTAATCTCTGAAAGAACCCCTTTACCCTCTCCTGCCTTACCTGCCTTGGCAGGTTTAGGTCTCTATCAGCTTTCACCAAGAGCATTGGAGCAGCCTCCAGATCGTGCTTCCTTATCTAAGCTCTTCCAATGATGTGCAGAAGAGCTTCCAAGAGGTTCTGTTCTGCCCTCGCTGCAATTCTGCCAGGGTTTCTCCATCATGGCTTCGAGCTCAGCACCCAAAGTTTTCGTACTGTGGCTCTAATGCTCACCTCATTTTATGCCCTTGCTCCATGTGGCCCTTTAACCCCATTATCCTTTGTGATCTTCGCACAGGCTGCTTCATTCTTCTGTGTCTTTACGCAGTTTGCCTGTCCATTGTGCTCTTGCTTACCTTTGTATCCTGCTAACATATTCATCCTTTAAAACATAGTTCCATGACTTTGATTTAGTCTGCACCTTGATCATTTTCCTTACAACTTCAGTTTGATGTAGTTTCCTTCCCCCTGGGTAGGACAGCGCTCTTTCATAATTGATGCTTAGCAATCCATTGCTACAATGTTCTAAACTCTTAAAAGTGTGTGTATGGAGGGTGTGTGTGGGGTGGGGTGGGGGGGTGTCCCAAATATATGGAGCACAGTAGGTAGTCAATTATTGTTTACAACAACAGGAAGATACTCTGAGAGATATGGCACAGAGTCTATGTCATTCATCAGTCTATCTTGAATATGATTTATCCTCGGATTCTCTATGTGAGTCTCAGACTTGATTGGCTTAAAAAATGTTTAAAGGTGTTTGTATTCAAGTCCCACAGGAGGATGCTCATACTAACCGCTTGGTTATGACATATGAAGTATACACTTCCAAGAAGAAAGCTACTAGGATTTTCTCAGAAGCGGCAGCCCATTTGAAATCCTCAGAGAATACCTTTATAGTGCAGCTTTTCAATACAGAGGAACTTCTGTTTCATCTAAGCAAATTCTGGATAATTGGGTTGTATCCGGGGATATTTTCATTTGTGACATGTGTGTTGGTCACTATTGGAATAAATAGAAGCAGCAAGGGAGCACAAGGCTTGACCAGCATGAAACATTTACAATGCCAAGAGCCAGAATGCCCATCCATCACTTTCTGCAGATAGATTTCTGCTATTGTGATGACCTGGATATCACTTAGCCAGTATTTCCTTGGCCTGATTAAGGTTCTTGTGT
Source organism: Mus minutoides (assembly GCA_902729485.2). Lineage (NCBI taxonomy): Eukaryota > Metazoa > Chordata > Mammalia > Rodentia > Muridae > Mus > Mus minutoides. The sequence goes on from LR749729.1 coordinate 285,642, forward strand.
TGATGGTGTTTCCTCTGGGAATGACAAAAAGGATATACTCTGTATTCTGAAGGATTGGCCCCTTGACTCATTTCCAAATGTGTGTAATTTCTTATAATCCTGTAGTCACCAAAAACATTTTCCTGTTCCCCTTGGGCTCTCTGGATCCTGGCTACTGCCACTCAGCAAAGGCTGCAGGTTGTAGCCATCAGCCACCCTACTCCTGATAGCCCGGCTTTTATGCTATAACAGGCAGGAGCGTACCCACAGGTCTTCAGGGTGAGCTCTTTCTTCCATAGAGAGATGGGCCTCCAACCATGACGTCTACATTCAAGAAGTTGAATGACTAGAATCCTAAGGCAGCAAATGAACAGTAATTGAAGCAGAGGCTGGAGAGCTTGGGTAGCTTTCTGTCTTGTCTGAGACAGTTCTAGCTTTGGGTCAGTTACATGATGTGACAAAGTATAGGGATGGGGCGGGGTAAGAAGACAGTCTTTGGGATTTGCTTCCTAAAATGCCCGGCTTTACAAGGATGCCACTGACTCGGAAGCTCTGAAGCACAGCTCACAGCTTCCTCTGATGTGCAAGATGTAGCCCAGAGTGTTCCAATGAAAACTGGTGGGCTTTCAGTGGCATTTCATTCATGAATACTTTAGCCTTTCATAGTAGCTGTTCGACTTCACTGATTCACTGTACCACCTCTAACACAAACCAGTGGTATTTTTCTTAGGCTAAGGACTGGTAGATCCTATAAATAAGAATCTCCAAGTCACAAAACAAGCCATGGTTCAAGCTGGAGCTTCAACAACATACTCTGGACTCCTCCACAACAATCAACAGAAGCAAAATATGTCATCGAAGTTATGATTAGGAATCATACCAGTGGAAGAGAATGGCTGACTTCTATGTTAAACATACCTGTTTTTTATTATACCCTAGATCTCCCATAGCTGGTTAAATGAAGNCAAGTCACAAAACAAGCCATGGTTCAAGCTGGAGCTTCAACAACATACTCTGGACTCCTCCACAACAATCAACAGAAGCAAAATATGTCATCGAAGTTATGATTAGGAATCATACCAGTGGAAGAGAATGGCTGACTTCTATGTTAAACATACCTGTTTTTTATTATACCCTAGATCTCCCATAGCTGGTTAAATGAAGTTGTTTGAGCACATACTGTGCATGTTGAGGCAGATAACAATCTCGTGCTTTAGCTGGGAGCCAGCAAATGATCACTGAATACTACAGATCATCGACTAGTCAGCTGCACAAGCCTGTGCTGCAGAGACTGGTCCCCAGGATGGAGTGCACAGACACATAGCTAGCCACGGTGGGATGGAATTGGACTGAAGCCAGGGATACTCCTGTGTTTGAAGACTGCTTCCCGGGATGCAGTGCACAGAAATGCAGCTAGTCACAGTGGGGAGGGACTGGACGGAGGCCCAGGATACTTCTGTTACAGACTGTCAGTCACATCAGAGGGAAGCCCCTCCTTTGTGCTGAGACTCAGGAAAACATATCTTCTTTCAATTCAAATACAGTAATACTCTTCAAACAGTAACTGCTTTTATTTGCTGAAGGACAAATCTTCTGACCTTGGCCAGGGGACAAAAGCAAGCATTACATGTCCCTCAGTCACACACATGCTACTTCTGCTCCAATTTGAGATATCCAAGGTAGAAAATGTCATATAGGAGCAGAGGTTTATTTAAAAGGCAAACCATCCAGCATTAACGACTTTCATATGTATTAAGAGTGAAGACGGAAGGGTGTGTTCATAGTCATGAGCCTATGTAACTATAAATTTAATAGAATTTCTTTTACTAAATTAAGCTCTGTTCCTTTCACATAAGCTGGTCCTGTCTTGATGTCTTAGGAGAGCTGGTTAATATTTCTGCTGGTCAACCTTTCATCTATCTTTGCTTTTGAAATCTGTGATGAGATGGCTATTTCTTTACATTTTCTAATTTCCCCAAACTGGCTAAGTAAAATACTTTTTAAGTGGACAAATGACAAGTTGTGTATTTTTATGATTGACTGTGTGACATTTTAATGTCTGCACACGTCCTGGAACAATTAAAGTAAGTTAACTCATGTGTCTATAGACTTATAACCATCAGCATGAATGGGCAGAAAGCACAACAGTGCTGAATCCCTAAAGCATTTCAAAGTTCTCTCTCCCCAGTGTTTTACTCAACTCATTACAGATGAGGATGAGATCAAATCTTTGGAAGTCAGGCTATGTAGTAGTTGCCGATAGGCAGAGACATTTTACAAGAATGCAAAGAAAGTAATCACCCACTATAAATTCTTTTATTTATTTATTTATTTATTTATTTATTTATTTATTATCTATTGTAAGATGTGTGTGTGTATGAGTGTGTGTGTGTATGAGTGTGCGTGTGTATGAGTGTGTGCTTGTGTGTGTGTGTGTGTGTGTGTGTGTGTACGTGTGTTGACATACACAGAGGGGAACATGTACCGAGGTCAGAGGACAACTTACTGTAGGTACTCTTGTCCTTCTACCATGAGGGTATCTGAGGTTGAACTCTGGTAATCAGGCATATTGGAGAGTGCCTTTACTCACTGAGCCATCCTACCAGCCTCTACTTGTCTATCTTGAGTGTGAAGACAATTTCTATAAAGTCAGAGTCTTAAGGATGGAAATATTGTTATATTGTTCAGTTCCTATTTCTCAACACTTTAGCTGCCCAATCAAGATGAAAGTGCTGAAGTACCAAACACCAAGAAAGAAATCTTCTGCAAACCCAGAACCATACAGTCCAACAGAATTTTCTGAGATGGCAGAAATATGCCTTCTGTGTTGCCTGCTAAACCACACACAGGTCCTGAGCACTGAAAAGCATGCAAAAGCAAGCTCAATACGGGGTTTAAAATGCTAGTTTAAATAAAAACAATGAGCTGGAGAGATGGCTCCGCTGTAAAGAGCAGTACTGCTTTTGTGGTTGACTTGAGTGTTCTCCCAACACTCACGACTGCCTGTAAACTTCGGAACGCAGGCTCGAATACCTGTGGCCCCCACTGGCAACTGCATCTGTGTGACACACAGGAACACAATTAAAAATAATAAACATTAGAAACCTTAAGTCTAGATAGGTCATGTGGCTGGTGATCTCTTACTGTGTCGCTCAGGTCTACCTGATGATCACAGAAACCAGATGAACTTTAAAGCGCTTTTAAAAAGATGTGGCATGGAAATATTTTAAAAGCAAAGTTGTTTTGTTTTGTTTGTCCAAAGGACAATGCTTTCCCATACACAAACTTCCTCTACTACAATCCAGAGCAACCACTCTGCCCTTCCAAGCCCACGGCCCCTTAAATTCCTGTTGGCTTTCAGAGTCCACAGGGTTGTTGCCAGCACAGTGGATGAATGATGGCTGGGAGTGGGGCACAGGAACCCCTTTCCTTCCTAACACCCCATGTTAATTAGTTCTCCATCACTCTCACTTTCAAGATAGTCAAGGCCGTGTGGCCAAAGTGTTGAACCAAGGTATTTGTGCCTGCACAGAATTAAGTCACAAGTAAAGCACTTATTTCTGACAGCAGATTTATAATGGGGAAATCTCAGTGGGAATGAGGAGTTGGAGACCCCAGCCACAGGCTTTTCATAAACTTTGCCTTGATTTAGTGACTCAAACAAGCAGCCAGCAAGGTGAACTGTGGAGGTAATCCGGTCATCCCTTCCCCAAGCAGCGCCCTCCTTCTCCTCGGCTTCCTCACGCTGCTAACAGGAATTCAAATCATCTGTGTTTAAAGTTAAAGTCCGTGATTGACAGTTCTTTAAAGTCGGTCCACAGTGAAGATTACTCTAGATATCTATCAGTTATTACTACAAGCACAGTATGATATTCAATACCTACAGTGAAAATTGTTTTTAACGGTGTAATGTCTGATCTGTTTTGAAAGAGATTTTAAAATAAAGAACTAACCATAACCAGGTGGTGGATATCCAAATTTGCCCACCATCTCTCCTGGGTGAAAAAGGAACTTGGTGAAGAAAGTAAAAGATCTTGTGGAAGGCTTCCCCATTTCCATAAAAAAGAAGGTTAACATTTAACTTCTGTAGGAAAAACAAAACAAAACACCCCCCCCCCAAAAAAAAAAACCCAAACCACCACCACCACCAAAACAAAAAAAGGACTTATGAAAAGGAAGAAATTTTATTTCTAAAAGAAGCAAGAATCTCTTGCAACAATTGCAACCATCCAAGAAATAAGTGTAAAGGAAGAATTCTCTGCCTCATTTGTATGGCATCCTCTGAGCAACAGCTAGCTACACAGAAAACTTATGGTAAGTGTTTGCTGAGTAGATATGCAGGCTTGTGAAGACATGCAATGTTAGGCCTTTCGCTACTTTGTCCAGCCAGGCCCTATTTGGAGGAGCCTCCAGAGATCTTGCAGTCTGGATGAAGCCCAGCTGGCTGGGCATGCACACCCTGAGGAGCTGACATGACCCATTGGTCCCCAAGCTCCACCCTGAAATCAACAGCACTATGCCAGATCAAGTCTCTAAATGAAGACCAGAGGGGACAAAGGACAAGGGAAACCAGGAAAAGCCAACCAAATAGAAGGACAGAGAAAGGACATATAAAAATGCTTTCTTTCTCTTAAGCATATTGTATACCACTTACAAGTTTTATGTCTCCGCTTACACAAAAAGGTTTTTCCCCCCTTTTGGCCAGGTCCAGTAATAACACAGCGATGCTTTCAAAATACTGCCTATGAGGGCAGCATAAAAGCACTGGGCGGTGGCCGTGCCCCTTGTAGGCTTGCTGAGAACTTCAGTAAGAGCCCCCCCCCCCCCTCCCGTGAGGAAGGAGAAGGAGGGGACTTAGGTTTTGCCTGTAAATGGGGATAAAAGAAATGGGAGGGGCCCTGGGGATGGGATTTGAATGTATTTCTTAGTCTCACTGAGGCTCTTCTCCCAGCTGAGTGTCTAGTGGCATTTTCAAGATTTCCGTAATCACCAGTTGTCACTCTCTGCCATTAGTGAAGGGAGCTGCAAAGGAGAGGGAAATCTAAGCTGAGAAAAATCCATCACCTTATGTCAGATGTGATAAGTGCATTAACACTGGCTTGGGACAAATATGAGTCCGAAGGACAGAGAGGTTTCCTCATAGGGACTAGTGGCTATTCCGGAGGGAAAACACACTCTAAAAATACAAAGAACAAAGGAGCAGGGAAGGAGAGAAGAAATGGGGAGGAGGAGGGAGAAAAGAATCTAGAGGGGATGGCAAGTCAAGTCTTACTTTCTATTATCAGATTCAATCTTCCAGCGCATAGGGCACACATTTCAAAATCATACAGGCAGTTGAAAATTATTAAACGAAGTGGTCCTTTTCTGTTTGTCAATTTGGGTTATTTTTCATCTGCAAATAATGGAATGGTGAAAGGAATCTATCCCACGAGGCTCTGGAGAACCACTGAGAGGCACACACAGAGCAGCATCAGGATGGACGATCCTGCCCTTGACGTAGCCAAGTGTGTGAAGGTGTCACAGGAGAAGCAAGGATGGGCCTGTCAAAGAAACTGTTCTGTCATGTGCATCTTGCTGTGGGAACACCACAGCAGAGGGATGCTTCTGCTAGGCATGTGGCCTCCCCTCCCATCGGATGGAGGGACCATGGAATCATCTATTTTCTTTTTTGCAGGATGTTTTCGAAACATGAACAAAATCTTTCATAGGGACTGTTCCTCCAGAAGACATATTTTTATTTTGATCTCTAATAAAAAAGCTATAGCCAATGACTGCAATTTTTAAGGAACCCTATTCCTTATTCATCTTCCTCAGAGAAGCCGAGACCCGACCTGCAGGAGACCCTCAGCCCGGGCCAGCCTCTGGATGATCCCTAAGAGAAGTGTTCTTAGACCCTCCCCACAGATTCCTGTCACTCTTTCTCCTGAAACTTCCTCTCCCTTACTTCCATGGCATCCTGCTGCAGCTGCAGATAGTCTTGGGGAAGGACATATATATGCGTGGATGGTTAACTAAAGGAAGTTTTCCATCCTTCCAGATGTGCGGAAGTCGCCATCCATTCATGGGTGAGCTGTTTCAAGGTGACCCATGCTTTTGTAAATATCCCCCCTCACTTCATGATCCCATAAATCATCCCAATGTACTCATGAATAAACCAAGCTATAGTTGGTCTGTCTCTGGTGCCCTCTCTAGGGTGAATAGACACTTGTGTTTATTTATTTGCCAGAAAGAGCAAGAAAGAAGAAGAAATGAACAAGAAAAACCCTGAAGACCCTTTTAGGTCCCAGGGAAGTTTTCAAATTCCAAATCTAGGTTTTGGATTTGACTGTCTGGGAACACATCCTCACCTTCATCAACCGTGCCTGATGCTCAAGGCAGGGTTCTGTGAATAGGTATGGGAGGGATGTTATGGGCGGTTCTGTGTGAGGTGGTATTAGGAGGAGGGTGGCTGATTTGGTGATGTAAAAAATTATCTTCAGTAGACAGACAATTTAAATATACATGTGTATCTATAAATATTATGTGATAAGACTTTTCCTGATGAAACTCAATACACATGTCTGCTTATCCCTGACAGAAAAGTCCATGAGAGAACAAAATAAATATACCACTAAGTTCAACTTGGTGAACAATTAAAAAAAAAAAGAATGAGACTTAAGGGCTGGGAAGGATAGACAGTTTAGTGGTTAAGAACACTTGTCTTTGAAGAAGACCTGAATTCAGATCCTAGCATCCACATGGGGTGTCTCAAAATCACCCATGACTCCAGTTCTAGCTCATCTGATAGCCTACTTTGCCCCCAACAAGCACCTGTCTGCATATAAGACACATACACAAGTACACACACAAACATGTACAAATAAAGAAACCTTTTTGTTTTAACAGAATGCGATGAAGTGAGGTGTTTTTTTTTTTCTTTTCTTTTTACCATAGCATTTGAGAGAGCCTAGGAAAGAAAGCTGGTAGTACCTTAAAGGAATGTCAACTATGTTTCATTGGGAAAAAATCAATTCCAATTATACCTCCAAACTTCTAGAATTGTCCTGTCTACTGAGCAGAAAATAATGAGAATAGTAAAGTTGTATTTCTCAAAACTTTAAAAGGTATAATCATTGTCGTCCAAATACACCAGTCTGTTTTAGTCAACCTTGTTCATTCTTGGCTCACAGTACTGTTTATTTTGACAAGTTCTATGGCTAGTCACAGGGAGACAAAGACCAGAGGAAACAGAGGGACGCTCTACAGAGAGTCGATTCACAACCCTGTGTCAATCCTACCTTTGGCCAATAACAGCGATCTTCAAGGCTGAATTTTACCTATGTGCTGTTGGTGGTGTTTCTGAGCTGAATTTGGTTCTGGGTGATATGCCAGCTCATGATTGGTTACAGTTTATCTTTTCCAGTTGTCTGTGGTATTCCTTCTCACATTTCTCTTCATTCTTTCTCTTGAATTTATTTTATTTTATTTTATTTTCAATTCTTTTTTTTTAAAAAAAGATTTATTTATTATTATATCTAAGTACACTGTAGCTGTCTTCAGAAGCACCAGAAGAGGGCGTCAGATCTCATTAGAGATGGTTATAAGCCACCATGTGGTTGCTGGGAATTGAACTCAGGACCTTCGGAAGAGCAGTTGGTGCTCTTAACCACTGACCCATCTCTCTAGCCCTTGAATTAGTTCTTAATTCCTGACTTTCTGCCCAGGATTGTTGGGACAATTTTATAAAGGCCTTCCAGAGATCTACAACTGTAAAACCAAGACAATGCCGAAGGCCAGTCTGGGTTCCTGATTGCTAATGTGTACCTTCAGTTGTTCTGTACAGGTTCAATGGCACCGATTGATCAGAACAACTGATAAGCTTTGCTCTTATATTCGACAGGGAGGCATATTTCAGCTAGAAGACAAAGAAGAAGATGCAGCAAGAGCCAAAACAGACACGATTAGTCGAAAGCAAGCAAGCAAGAAAGAAAAAAAGAAAGAAAGAAAGAAAGAAAGAAAGAAAGGAAGGAAGGAAGGAAGGAAGGAAGGAAGGAAGGAAGGAAGGAAGAGAGGAAGAAAGGGAGAAAGAAAGAAAACAAAAAGTTTATCTCCTTTGCTCCTCCCTAAACAAATTTAAATTAAAATATAGTACTTTGAAGCTATGTCCAGAGAATGGGGAGCTGTGGCACCTTCGTGTCTAGTGTTTATCAGTATAATATGTCCCAAATGCTTCCTCTATCTGAATCCTTCTAGAAATACAAAAGTCTAACAGAGCCTTTAGGTTTTCCAAGCAACCAGTTTCCCTATTTCTTTCTTTCTTTTTTTTTTTTTTTTGCAGCATGACCCCAGTCCATTCTGAGACTGAAGGCAAAGTTTTATTTTCCAATCCACTTTTAAACCAATTTAATTACATGCAAGTATTTTGGGCAAGCAGTACAATAAGGAACTACAAACAAGGCAACATTCTTTTTTGTGCTACATTTTTTTAATGACAAAAGTGTGTGTGGGGGGGGAGTGGGGTGGGGTGGGCTAAACTGCCTGACTGTGGTAAGCATTTGTAAAAGGGGAAATGTAGAGTTTAATGCAAATACACCTGGAGATCAGAGCTGGATAACACAATGCAGAAAAGATTCTGAATACCAGCTAACCAGATGGCAGGAAATGGAGAAACAATGCTACCAATGGCAAGCTAGGCGAAGGCCCCTGGTTAACAGTCATGTCAAAAGAAAATCTAACAGGTAGAGAGCTTGGCCGCATTCACTGAAACCTCCTGTATTGAACTACTCAGTAGTTCCTACCAATGTTGGCGTTCCGAGGAGAAGAAGGAGTATTTAAGCTGAAAACCGCCTGTTTCCATGTTAGTTCCTGGCCATGGAGCAGAACAAAAACAAACTCTCTTAACACCGCGATGAGAACGCCAGATGAGTGACTTCTCTCTGGTCTGAGCATTTATAGGGAACCCAGCAAGGGAACACCAGTGCGCATGTGCCGGTTCTAGCCATCTCCCTGGATGTCTTACAACATCAAGAAGGTTACTCCCAGAAAAATCAATTCTTCATTAAAAGTCAAGTACTTAGGTTCATGGCCACGGAGAGCCACATCTTCAATGTGCAGAAAACTGGCTTTCCCCAAATCTCTTTTTTCCACCTCTAACTGATTTATCCCACAACAGGCAGGAATCGATGCTTCAAGGATTCTTGCCCTTGTGAGGGCCGAAGGTGTGAATTCCAGAAGGAATTCATGTGCATAGGACTGAAACGGCTCTCCGGAGCTGCAATTTCTGACCGCGTGTGCCTTAGCTGCACAGGCGGTACGTGGGCATGTTCACCATGCCCACACTCATCTTAGCACGGGTGTGTCTTTGATTTCACTCGCCATCCCCCCACCTTCCATTTTCCTACTAAGTTCTTATTTTCTCCGGCTTACATATCTTTGCTGTACCTTGAACCACATCCCCTTCCACAGAGAATCAGTTTACAGATCGGAGGAAGACCCGGAGCTTGGGAAGAACTAACAGAAGAGACTTTATGGTTAAAATATAAGTGACATTGTGACATCATCTCCTAAGCCTGGTGAGGACACTGAGTTTCGGTATAAAACCATCCGCCATTAAAGCCTTGCTGATCCAGCAAACCGGTGCAGAGCTGTGGGCTCTCATGCAGGAGGCTGAAGCAAGAGCACTACAATTTCAAGGCCAGCCCGAGCTACACAATGACCCACTCTTCCATTATATAAGTCCCCTTTCTTTAATTTATTCCTTGATGTTTACTCCCAAATGCAACTCCCCCTCACGTTCTTGATTCCTATAAAAAGATCACATGCAAAACGGTATTTTTTGTTTGTTTGGTTTCTGTTTTTTGTTACTCAGTTTCATTCTTGCTATGTAGCCTAGTCTGCGCTAGAACTCGCAACCCTCCTGCTAAAGCCTTTGAGGGTTGGGACAACAAGCATGCCCTACTACATAAATCTCTACTTTATGCTTGTATTAGAAGTCTTTTGGGTGACAAATTGCTCGCTGTTTAGTGTTAAGAAAGTAAATGATGATAATTTAACCTGTAGAAATGTGTCCATTTTACTTTTTTATTTTTTTTTTAAAGAAAGGGGGGAAATCACAAAATGGGATTCTGAAGTGAATTTATATGCGATAGCTCATCTTACAGCTATTTCATGCCACTTATTTATAGAGAGTACTTTTCTCCATGATAATCAAGACAAGAGTGACAGAAAAAAATGAATTCAAATTGGAGAAATACTTATGCAAAATTAGTAGTACTGAAAAAAATTGGAGATCTGTACATTTAGTAGAAACACCTTCTTTAGAAGACTCAAGCCTTACTATTAAACTGTTATGATTTATAGTAGAATAAGACCTTTCCTAGAAAGACTGAACTGTAAAATAAATATTGATTCTCATAATTGAATTCTAGGGGCAAGTTATACACCTCTTTCCCACATCTTCGTGTATATAAAATTTATTTTACAGTGGTTTGTACAGTCCCTAAAAATACATTATCATGAATGCATTGGGTTGAGACCAGGTGTTCCTCAGGAAATTTATCCCTAAAATAAATATCTCAGCAAGTTACTTATTATCAATGTTTCTTTTCCTTTGATTACTCTTTCTGTTATTGCTATATTCTACCAAGTCCACCGCCTTACACCCTAGTCCCTAACACTACCACCAGCTCTTACAGTTTACAAAAATCTTTCTGTGCATGCTCCTATTGAATATTTATAACATCCCTATGAGATTTTGATATGTACTTTATGGTCCATATAAGCTCCCTAAAGTTGAAAAGTAGTAGAACCATCATTTGAATATGAAGGGACTTTTTTTTAATGTCAAGTTACCAAATCCAAAATGATATTAGAGTCGAAAGAATCTACATTCCAAAAGTACAAGTCAGCATGTGTGTGAATTCTGTGTTTTCTTAACTTAGGAACACTCCCCCCTACTTTCAAATAACATTTATCTTATCAACATGAGAATAATTTTTTATTGCATTAGCTTGATGTAATGTAGCTGCTAGCAATCAGCTCCTGTCTTTGGAGACCCAGAAACTTTATCAAGGTCACCACTACCATGAATATTATTATAACTTGAGAGGTAGGTAGCAGATCAGATTAGTCTGCTAAATAAAGTATCAGTGAGCAGAGAGATACACAACCAATTTGTTATGTGTAAGCTCTATACATCTAGATAAATGTTCTTCTGAGCTAATGCAAGTGAGAGGAAAGTCTCCCTGACAGACTGACTAAGAAAGCATAACAAACAGCTGAGGTCTCACCGGGAGGGAACTTAGAAACACATGAAGTTTTCCACACTTAAGGAATGCCTCAGGCACCGAGGGAGCTAGAACCGAGTAATAAGAAGCTTTCGCTGGAGGGGATGGCATAGTAAATTAGAGTTCATGCAGGCAAGGCTGCTACTCAACCATTACAATAACACTATAACTAAATGTACTATTTTGATATTAGCAAAAATTATGTTCTGTGTGAGTTTACAGTATATATAATACACACACACACACAAGTATATATGCAAGAATCTAATATTTTACAAATGTTTGATGTGAATATTAAATATACATTCAAGGACACTGGAGTGTTGATGCTTTCTTGGGACCAGCTTCCTTTATGCTTGTTGGAGTAATTTTCCTTTTTTGTTTTTTCTGAATATCCATTATGAAACCGAAACAGAAAAAAAGTAAAATGTGATGAAATTGGTGTATGTTTTGCTTTAATATTTTGCAGCACCATTTATAATGTTTCAGAAACCGTGGCATTACACAGGAGCTAAGAAATCATTACCATGCCAGCAAAACTAACAATACTCAGTATTTCCAAATACCTGCTCTTGATCACGTATCTTCAGTAGCTCCCTAAAATACATTTTATAGCTGCTTTTCTTCAGAAGTAACTCAAACTAAGGATCACCCTTGTAGTTCATCAGCTCATTAAATCAAAGCTAAAATAGACAATTACGCTTTGTATTGGCTAACATTGTTTTTGTTGTCACAGAATGCCTGACTTCAATAACTTAAAGAAGGTAAGGTTTAGATTGGCTCACTTTCAGTTGCTGGTTATTTGGTCCAATGTACTTGAACAGAACATCATTCTGATACGGTCATAAGGAAGTGCATATCTTTTAAAGGTCAGGTCATAGCTGTTTATTGAATATAAAACATTTAATAAATGATTTGTATCTTTATGTGCTTTAGAAATAAATATTTTATCAGATTATAGCTTTCAGTGCTTATTTATAGTGAAGAATTGTATTTATGTTTGTGTCTGTATGTGTATGCCATATGAGCACAGGTACCCACAGAGACCAGAAGAGGGTGTCTGATCCCTGGAGTTAGGGTTACAGGGGAGCCACCTCACATGGAGGAGCAGTAAGCACTGCTTGTCACTGAGCCACTCTCCAAATTCTCATAATTCGTTCTTAGGTTGTCTTTTCACTACATTGTCTTTGCTTACGTATGCAGATACTTTTTGACTGGCTCTCTCTGCATAGAACCCTCGGCAATACCACAGCGTGAAGAAACTGAATAATAAATAAATAAATAAATAAATAAATAAATAAATAAATAGAATTTATTTATTCCTAAATAAATAAATAAATAAATAGAATTTCTATATGATCTAGCAACCCTATATCTGGATATTTATTCCAAAGAATTTTAAGCAGGATTTTAAAGAGAGATTAGTATGTTCAGGAAAATTGCTGTCCTAGTTAATGTAACCAAGAGTGAAGACATATTGAATATTGGGAAGGTTAGGTAGAGGTGAAACAATAAGGCAATATGCACAGACATGAGACAGAATCCTGTTTATTTAGTCTCCAAAAAGGAAATTCTACCTTACACATCAGCATGGATTGATGTGTGAAATAGTAATGTTTGAGTCCAACATGGTTTGACTGAAATGGGGTATCTCAATAGTTAGGTTCATAGAGTCTAAGAATGGAACATGACCAGAGGCTGGGAGAAAGGATAACCATCACTGACTGTCTGCCAAGCACGGCGAGTAATCTCTAGAGCCCTGCTTAAATTAAGCTCATCACTTCTGTATCTGAAGTAGCACATGCATGTTTAGAAACTGTGTCGTCCGTAGGCCACTTGCTGGCTGCCAATACAACACACAGCCTGAACTAACCAAACCAGACAGACACCTACAAGTGTCTTAGTGTTCTTCTCATGCTGAGATGTTTCTCTGTTTTCCTTTTAAAATGATCACTCTGTGTGCATTTCTTAACTTCTAAAATGTTAGTGTTAAAAATGGAGTTTAATACTTAAGTAATAGTAACAGGTAATACCTTTAAATTTGAAATGGACAAAGATAAGTCAAACAGGATCTTTAAAATTTGCAAGTAGACCCCAGGAATCAAACAGAAGCAATGATACTGGTACTTGGTAAAGTCCTTTTCCTGATTCCTGAGTCCTTTATTGTGTGACTATGGTGTTTTATACTCTGAATTGTATGGGTTTTTCTTTTTATAAAGCCCAAATAACAGCATAAAATTTTTAAAAAATGAATCACTTATTTATTTTTTGTGTGAGTACACTATAGCTGTCTTCAGACACACCAGGAGAGGGCATGGGATCTGAATCCCATTACAGATGGTTGTGAGCCACCATGTGTTTGCTGGGAATTGAACTCAGGATCTCTGGAAGAGCAGACAGTGCTCTTAACCACTGAGCCATCTCTCCAGCCTATACCATAACCTTTTAAAAACTTCATTTATCATTACTGCTGGTTGTGTGTGTGCACATGCATGTGGTATGTATGGTGAACACAGCTGCACATTTGCCATAGAAGTTGAAGGACAGCCTTCAGGAATGAACTCTTTCCTTCTATCATGACTTCCAGGAAGAAAACTCAGGTCACTGGGTCATGCACCAAGCTCTTTTACTAGCTGAGCCCTCCCCTGCCCCCAGCCCACTTTGACTTTCATTTATGCATTCAGCCACTCTTTTAAATAAGAGAGGGCTTAAGAATTTTGGTTCTAGTACAACAAGAAAGATATTCCCACTTAGATGCTCATTATGATGTGTTTGTCTTGTTCTTGTGAACCAGGGCTATAATTTGGAAAACAAAGGTCTTGACTGTATTTTATGATGCACCCTCTAATACTAGTAACATACTATGCACCTCATGGGAAGTCAGTAACACTCAGTGTCCTCCTGTTCCTCTGACAAAATGTCCACATTGTTTTTTCTCTAGTAGTCATCAAAGTTGACTGGGGCCAGCTGTCTTCCAACTGCTTCTCCCTGATCCCTATGGTTTCTAGGCCAAGAAACTGAATAGCTGAGTTCACCTTAATAGTTTCCCTTTTATCCTTCTGCTCCAAGACCACCAGGCAGTTACTGCTGGCATGTGCATAGAGGCAGTTATCACTGGCAAAACCCTCTTCTGCCTACTGTAGAGAATGTGAGCTGTGATTGTTTTCTAAGCAAGTCTCTCTTTGGCATCAATGAGTGACCCGAGACTGAATTTATGAATTAAGAATAAGTCATTCTCTGAGTCTTGGGTTGCATTTTGTGTTTCTTCCTTTACCACCACCAGGCTGAAAATAAATCTCGTGAACAATGGTGATGGAGGAAGAGTGTGGGAGGCATAGCAAAGACTGCTTGAAGGTGGGAGTTTCGTTAACTTTAAAGGTTTACATGATTTTGTGTCCTTCAATTGCATATCACTCCATTTTGTGCCGTTTCAAATATCCTCTACAGGATTTTGGATTCAGATGGGGTGCACTCCTCATGAATGAACATTACACTGTATCTGAAAGCCATGTGTTTGTGAAAATGGAGGTCTCATCAGTGGTTGGTCCCTACATCTAAGCCAAAATGTTAATTCACCTGACTGTTGATGGTTACTTTGTTTAGAAGAAGCAAACAATACAGGGGAACGCCAGGGCCAAGAAGTGGGAGTGGGTGGGCAGGGGAGCAGGGTGGGAGGTGGTGGGGGGGAGAGGGAACTTTCGGGATAGCATTTGAAATGTAAATTAAGAAAATATTTGATAAAAAATTGAAAAAGAAAAAAAATTTCTGATGCATGTTAGACATTTTTTTCCTTGTGACAAGACACTTGAAGAAACCATCCTAGAGGGGGATATATTTTGCCTTAAAGGTCTAGGAGTTGCAGTCCATGAATCCTTGACTCCATCGTTTCTGGCTCACTGCAAAGGATAAATCTTTGTGTGGGAAGGGCAAGACAGTGGCAAATACAAGAGCAGAAGAGCCAGAAATAAGATCCGTCCTTCAGAGACACACCCACAGTGATCTGCATCCTTCAGTTACATCCAGCCTCTTAGTTCTCATCACCTTTGAATAGATAGCAACCATCAAATTACGAGTTGGTTAGTGACTAGCTCATAGATCAGGTCAAAAGTATGATACAATCACTTCCCAACAGCCTAACTTCAAATCATTGTATCCGAGAACCAAGCCTTCAATATGTGCATCCTTTAAAGGAACGTTT
Source organism: Mus minutoides (assembly GCA_902729485.2). Lineage (NCBI taxonomy): Eukaryota > Metazoa > Chordata > Mammalia > Rodentia > Muridae > Mus > Mus minutoides. Next base: position 301,083 of record LR749729.1, read on the forward strand.
CATGCACAAAGCATATGAGTATGCAAGTTGCATGAACATGCTAAGATGACTACCTCTGAATCTAAGTCACACACATGCGCGCGCACACAACACACACACACACACACACACACACACACACACACACACATTGCAGGGAATCTGGAAACAGAACCCAAGACTTTGTGCTGATTAGACAAATGTTCTACCAGTGACTTTCACACCAGAACTCCATTGCTCTTCAAAGCACACAGATACTCTAGCATTGCCAATACACAGATTCCCAACTGCCAGGCCATCAATCAATCAGTCAGTCTCTTCTTTTGTTGTGTTGCTAGGAGGATAACAACCAATACCATGTCAGAAGTGACATTACTGAAATAGAATTTTTTTCATATTAAATCATGTTTTCAAAAGTTCTGCAAATGCTCTGACAGACTATATGAATTTTGACTGATGAACTCCTGTTAGTTGCATTCCATTCGAATTATAAAGATAAGGCATTTCAAGTGGAGTTCACTGAAGAGGCTATAGGTAGATGAGCTAAGTTATGCTTAAAACCTACCACAGAGGTTTATCATACATCACTTAATGTGTGTGAGGCTCAGAATCCAAATAAAACACTGAACAGGTTCAACAGGTGGAAGTTTTTTTAGAATCTTTGGTTTCTAAATTTTCATGTTTCTAACACAGGTGCTTCAATCTTGACACTTATCTCAATCTCTGAACAGAGGCTCTGCCTAGAAATTAAAACAAAATGTCTACCTTAGGTCACACTTGCTGACTGATTTTGATATTCAGACTGTGTTTATTAATTCTCTTTCCTTCACAGTGGCAGGGTGAGCATATTAACTTCTATAATTGTTAATATGGTTTTCCAAATAATTGTGGAGGTACAGGGACAAAAAGCCAAGTATTGAACAATACAGGACGATCTGATATGACTTACAAATTCCACCTTAGTTCAAGTGTATGAAGATGTAAAGAAAAATATCCCAGCCAGCTATGGTGGGACAGGTCTACAATCATAGCATCCAGGGGTGGTCTGGTGATCAAGGCCAGGCTACACAGAGATGCTGTTTGAAAAGCAAAGCAAAGCAAAGCAAAGCAAAGCAAAGCAAAGCAAAGCAAAACAAAGCTGGAGCAGGGACAACAAACTTTCTGCAAACGTCCACTCTGCATTACCTTCCAGCAGCGTGGACTGTGTGCTCTACCTTGAAGCTACACCACTCAGATCTTGTACTGCGAGAGCATCCAGAGACATCTGAACTGTATTTCAACCAAATTTTATACAAATGTGGGAGTTTGGTTGGCCCTTGGCTCAGCTGCTGATTTAGAAATATATAGACTAGCCTGGGAAAGGCTTACTCATTCTGAAAACAAACAAACAAACAAACAAAACAACAACAGCAACAAAACAGAACTGAAGAGGAATGGTCAAGGAAAATGTTCTCTTACTTCTAGTGCTATATTTTTTCCCACGTAACATTGATTCACAAATTCTTTCTATAATTAGGGGTAATTGCAATAATGTTTAAAACCATTTCTGTTGGCATCTGAAGTATCAGTATTCTGTTTTTGACCATGTTCTTTAAAATCTCAAGAAGCAATGTTCCTGCCAGAAACATGCCAAGGTTTGCTCTCCTATTTGCTCTCCTATTCACACAAAAATTATTGTGGCTTAGAGCCTGAATGATTAAAGAGCACAGACCACTGAGATAGAATCCCACTCAGAGAAGATCGTGGACAATTGGCCTCTCAAGTAAATGAGATAGAACAAGCTGCACTGTGCTACATTTAATTTTAAATCTTATATCAAAAGCACATTCCAGTCCTAAAGAGATGGCTCAGAGGTTAAGGCTGCTCTACAAATGGACTGGGGTCCAATTCCCAGCACTCACAAGGCAGCTCAAAGGCTTCTGTAACTCCAGTTCCAGGGGATCTAACACTACTGACCTCTGCAGGCATTGCATGCATATGATGTGTGTGTGTGTGTGTGTGTGTGTGTGTGTGTGTGTGTGTGTACTACACCCCCACTCCACAGAGAGAGAGAGAGAGAGAGAGAGAGAGAGAAAGAGAGAGGGGGGAGGAAGCAAGGAAGAGGGAGAGAAAAAATTAAAAGAAAACATCATTGCAGAATATTGAAATCTTTGGGTCCCTTCTACAAAAAAACAAGCTTTGTAACTTGGATCATTAACACAGACAGCAAAAAGTGATGTTATTGTTTCTACAGGTGAACATCTCTCAAGTGAAGACCAACTGGCAAAGGTTCAACTACCTTTTAAAGTGTAAACACGAAGTTCACACTTCCCAACTCCTAAAACCTCCTTCAGAAAAGAGAAAAGCCATCTGTGTTGGCTGTGGGGGAGCATGCAGTCACCCACTAAAGCAATGACATCAAACTATAAGACACCAAGCCATTTCATTATTTTTTGGCAAACCAGTCACAGAAAGGCTAGTGAAATCCTCTGAAAGACTTTTTGACGTGTCAGAAGTGAAGTCTCTGGCAGCAAGTTAGACTGACAAGTGATTACAATCTCCACCCCCATCACCATGCTCACCAGTAAATCACACTCAGCTACGTGTCTTTACGCCAACATTTAACAAAATCTCAAAACACCAGGATGTCCAAAGGATCTCTGTCTGATTTTCACCAATTTCATGAATGGTTGGGCTACAGAATAAAAGACTCCTAGGTGCAGCAAACAGTTCACCCCAACTGGGGGCGATATGCCAGATGTGGGCACGGGGTATCATCCCTGGGTGCTCTTTTCCCATAGGGTGAAGTGTCAGAGTGGACATTTTAGTGGATATTCATTCAACTATCTATTCTATCCCCTTTCTTCAGAAATGTTTCTTTTTTTTACCTTTTCCTTGCCTCTACTCCACCCAGCTTATCTCTGGGTGCCTTCCCCTTGCATCCAGATCCACTACTACTTTTCTGCTTTTCATTAGAAAAGAACATGCTTCTGAGGGTTAATAATAAAATGAAATATAAGATAAAGCAAAAACCTACACATTGAAATTGAACAAACCAAACTAACAGAAAGAAAAAAGCCCAGGAGAAGGCACAAGACTCAGAGATCCATTTGTTGAACATTCAGGAATCCACTAAAAACACTAAACTGCAAGCCATAATATATATGCAAGGGACTTGTCCCCTCCCCTCCAGTAAAGCCCCATGCAGGCTGTATGTATTCTGCCTCAGTCTCTGTGAGATCATACCAGCTTTAAGCATGTTAACTAAGAAGACCTTGTTTTCTTGGTGTTCTCAATTCCTTCTGGCTCTTACAGTATGCCTCCCCTTCCCCAGGGTTCTCTGGGCAGGGTAGGGATTTGATAGAGTCATCTCCTGTAGTTCCTGGGGGAACTGTTTCCCTGATAGACAGACAGTCATGTCCAATTCAATTCACAAGGCTTTTGCTTCCCAATGCCAACTACCAGAAGAATGGAGAACAAATACGGGTATATCCACATAGTTGCATGATCTATATCCATATGGTTGCATATGATCTGTTCAGAAGAAAGAACTTCAAGCGCAAGACATTATGTTAAATGGAAGTCGCCAGAAACAAAGGGATGCACAGGATTGGATTTAGCTTCCAGAAAGTGCAATTGCCGTCTAAACTAATTTGTGACGATAAAGGACAGGAAAAGAGTTACTCCCAGGGTAAATAAGAACTAAAGAGGGATTTTTGGATTTCCCTGATATATATATATATATATATATATATATATATATATATATATATATATATATTAATTAAATCTGGTTACAAGGTAGCAGCAGCAGCAGCAGCAGCAGCAGCTTCTATACAGGTCACTGGGAGTGCATCTGTCTCCAGGGCCTCGTGCAGGAGCTGGGGTTACCAGGGCAATGTTCATCCTCCAGAAATCTATAGCCAGCTAGGTGAAATGGCCTTATAAAGTAAAGCATGCTGTCTTCATCAAGGGTTTACATGTAAAAGGTGTTCTGGAAGCAATTTCTCCTGCTCACCTTATGAGCAAATTCTTCAGGTGACACTAAGCCAGGCTTTGAGTCAAGAGCTCGGGAAGAGGGACTTTCTAAGACCTTGGGAGTGTAGTACAGAGCAGGATAGATGTGCAGAGTACAGGGAAGAAGAAGAAAAGAAAAACCACACTCCTAAGGATAAGACCAGACAACCAACCAAATGTCCACTGTCTTTCTGTATCTACAGAGTACACCACAGATTCTTGAAGAACACCTGGATCATATCCCACTGTAGGACTTTCATCTCCTAAGAAGTATCCCTAAACACTGTCAGACCAGTTTCATGCAGCATCAGTATGTTTAGGAGAAGAAAGGCAAAGTCATTCGTGCATGGATGGGACAGGCACAGCACTGATAACTGCCTTCTGCACAGCATGCTTACATACACAGTCTGTAAGCCTTCTAGGAGCTGAGAACTATTAACATCTCCATTTGACGAGTGCTCAAATGAGGCTTCGCAAGGCTCATTCATTTGCTGCAGCCAGCGTAGTTTTAGCAGTCAGTAGGGCTGCTGTGTGAGCCCAATGGGTCCGACTCTGAGCTACACACTGTGTGCCCTGGGAGAGCTGGGTTTAAGGGTGGAGCATCACAGTCTTACAGCCTTGGTAACGGTAGAGATTGTTTGGAGAAGAGACTAATGATAGTCCGCAGCCTACCACAGCCAAAGTGTAGCATTTGGAGTCTCCTAGCCCCACAGGCTCAGATGCAGGGTGATTTCTTTGGCTGCGTTCACACTGGAGTTCTTACACTGCTCAGGGAGCCTGAATAGACAAGGCCCTGGAAAACATATTATTTGAATAGCAGCTTTTGAAAAGTGTGGGTCTGAGCCATCTTGTGAAAGTGTTAGAGGAGGTTATCTGGACCTTAAAAATGAGGACTCAGCATCTTCCAGCTGGGGATGCAAAATATTATAGCATTAATGAGAGAACTCAGCTTCTCTCTACACAATGTTCAAAGACATATGCATGCATTCCTGAGGAAGAGGCAGGGCATAAGGTCCGACAGAAGGCAGAAGGCAGAAGGCTTTGTTTTATAAGCCAGCATCTCAGCTCTCTCTACTCACACTGGCTATTATTCCACAAGGCAGGGGCTGATAGCAAAACGCTGAACCAACAAGGCCCAGTGTGGTTGGCCACCCCTGGTTCCTCCCCACACCGCAACACAGGCTCCTGCTATTTCAGGCCATGGGTCTGTAACACAGACGCCGCCGCCGCCCTCCATCCTGGCTTGTGTGAAATTATGCAGTGGTCTAGTGAGGTCAACAAATAGCTACAAGGAACCACATGAGGGAAATGAAAAAGAAGCTGGCACCGGCTGTGTCCTCAGAAGATAGTTGGTAAGGACAGCTGCCCTCAAAAGAGCCTCTTATCTGAGAGCTGGCCTTAAAAAGCCAAATAAAACCATTTTTACTTGCAAAGGATTTCAAATGAAAAGCCACACTGCAAAGAACAAAGCTCTTGTCCCAGACATGTCAATAATAAAAATAATATATCACTCCATTTGTTAAACACTTCATGTATTTCTTGATTAAAGGGATGATAGAACAGTTACTGCCTTCAATAAGTTTTTTGACATAGCCATGTTTGCTAATCTATTATTAATATACAGTTTTGTCAGTTAACCTAAGAACACCCTTCAGACCCTGCCAAGTTCCACCTTTACCAAGACACCATTGCTGGCAGGCCCTTCTTCCTTGTGACACTCGGTGCGTAGATTATCTCTCTTGTGACTATTATATCTTGCCCTTACTGTGGTGCTTGCCTGCTGCCTTAGAATAGGAGACAACAAGCCTTTTGAAGGTTGAAAAAAAAACCACCCAAGGGTTTTGAATCATTTAATTTATATGAAATGTCTTCATGATTTCCATGATGCCAATTTTTTTTTAAAGAGGCAGGTGGTGGTGCACATCTTTAATTCCAGCACCTGGGAGACACAGGCAGGTGGATCTCTAAGACCCAACCTGGCCTATAGCACGATGACCAGGGCTACAAAGAGATATGCTGTCTCAGAAAATCAAACAAACAAAACAACAACAACAACAACAATGACTTCCTCCCTCTTGGCTTGGGAGAGTCTGTTGAAAAATTACCAACAGAAACAGCAACTGAAAGGCAGCACACTGCCCTTGAGTATTTTGTTGAAATAGACTTACAAAAATTTCATGCTGTTGTCAACTATTAAATATTTGGTTATATGATTGTTCAAACTGTGGATCACAATTGCAATGTAACTCATTGGATGAAAAGACAGTCCATATTCACTCTGGCTATGGATAGAGTAGATTTAAGATAAGAAAGTTAAAAGACATAGTATCTGTATTAAGAAAGACCCTCAGGAGAAGGCAAATTTATGGTCATTACAATCATAACCGATCAAAGCCAACAGTGTAGCTAGTAAGGCCATGTCAGGGCAGACAGAGTGTGACAGACGATGTCATTCCTTCACTCTCTTCGCTCATGTGCTGGCCCCAGTACAAGTTTTTGTGCAGTCCTTTATCCAGGCATGTTCTGAGGAATACAGGTGACTTGAAGGATTCCCCAGGGGCTACCAAAAGTTTTTCAATTGTTTACCAATGTCCAATCCCACCACACAGCCAAAGCCCTCATATTTTCTCAAATCATGACAATGAGCAGATTTTAAATGCAAAAATCAAAACCCATATACTTTCAATTGACTTATTTTTGCTTTGTGGGTGTTTTGCCTGCATGTATATGTGTGCCTGGTGCCTTCGCAGGCCAGGCAAGGTGATGGGTTGTATGGACCTGGAGTGCTGGATAGTTGTGAGCCACCTTGTAAGTGTTGGGAATCCATCCCAGGTCCTCTACAAGAGTAACAACTGCCCTTAGCTTTTGAGCCATCTCTGCAGCCCCTAAAATCTTTAAGCTTTTTAACATTCAGAGATAATCATCTTTAATATTGATGTAATCATATGAGTCAATTCTAGGCATATGCATCATATAGATAACACCTGATAAAATAGAGCAAATAACACCCTTAGATATCTGGTAGCCTTTTTATTTTGTAGTTTTTTGTTTTGTTTTCTTCTTAAAAATGTATCATTATACTGCATCTCAGGTGCTATTACTTCATTTTATAATTGCACCTTCATCTATATAACTGATATCCTACTCACAGTATTTCTAGATGTTTTATTTTGTGGTATCATATTCATGCTATAAGGGGCATTCTTATACTTTGGTCTTTTTTCTCATGTTTTAGTTCATATGAGGATAGTTGACTCATACAGAGAAAAACTGCTTGGTATATAGGTCTTCTGGATGTTTATGCTTTGGAGAAATATGCTGATACACTTATTTCCCATGGCAGTGATGCAGGAAGACCCTCTCCCACTCCCATCCCAACCCTGGGGACTATCTCCAGGAGTCAAATACATGTGTCATGCCTCCTGCTTTGAGTTTGGAATTTTAGAATGTATATAACATTAAATTACTTCCATGAAAGTTTGTAATCTCCTTTTATGAGTTTTCAGTATAAATATTTAAATGATAAAAATAAAAAATAAAAAGATGAAGCAACAGTTAAAGCATTAGTTCAAATCCAGTAAAATGTAATTCTACGCCATAAAACAAAACAGGTGCTGGAGAGAAACAAGGCAGGTTTGTTCCAAGTTCAAGCGCAAATGTCACCGGAGAACAAGGCTCTTCCTCGGCGTCTCCGAAGGGTCAGATCACTTTGCAAAGTGCCTGTCAAATTTTGGCCATTTTCTATTTTCCAGAGAGCTGAATGTTAAAATCAATAGAAATGTTACTGCATTCAGACCGTCCTTCGAGGGGTTAGACAGACTCATGCCCGCAACAGTCAAAGCCATTTCTGTTTAGAATCTTGGAAAGGAACCTATTCCAAAGTTCCAGAATCACAGCTGGCAGGCTGTAATTTCAAGTTGCATACAGGATAATGTGTATTAGTCCATTACTAAGCTGTAAGTTGACACCAACCTTTGGAATTGCTTTCTCAGAGGAAATGTTGAAAAGCCGATGCCTCAATCATTTCCAACAGGGCTGGGGAAAACATTCAGACAACCCATTAGATCCTTTCACCTAACATGTTGATGATTTTCATCAAAAGGGAAGTGGAAAGGGGGTGATTAGACACAAATCTTCACTGGGGAACATCCAAACATGTATTTTTAGGCTCAAGACATTGATAACATATTGGCAAGCCTTGTCCCCACTTACATGAACCAACCCAGCTGCCCAGGATATCCTAATGGTAATGGACACGTTTCCCGAGCTGGGACAGGATTGCGAGCCGATACTAAGACCTATATTGCAATCCGTCCTATTTTGACAGGCAAAAGGCATTTTTCATGAATACCGACGAAAACTTTAAGCCACCGGGGATTAGCTTGGAGTTTTCAGTTGCCAGTGCTAATGCTACATTGCATTCATGTTGCGAGATGAAAGGGTTGCTCTTTGGTGATGTAGAAGCATCTGTCGTGATTACTCTGGTTGGGCACAGGCACATTGGAGTCCAGAGTGTCTTAATGAGAGAGGAGGCCTGTCTCTTTGGGACAGGTTAAAGGTGTAAGCTGCATCTCAGCCTATGCAGTCTGGTGACTTCAGGATAGGCTACATGCTAGGATTTCGGTGGCCATGGTCTGGACCACTGTACTGAGCTAGCATGATATGTCCTTGTCTTTGAACAAACACATTGTAGCTAATCTTTATCTTATATCAAAATTCTGCAAGTCGTTTCTCATCCTTATGAAAATCTTGAAAAGCTATCTACCTACCATCTAGTCTAGTGCTGCCTGATAGGCATATAGCAAAAGCCACACAGGTGATTTAAGATTTCCTAGTAGCCACATTCAAAAAGTAGAAATATAAATAGCACGTTACATTAACGATAAGAACACAGTGATTTCAAAAGTGAATCGATTTAAAATAATTGTGTTTTACCACTTTCCTACACTGACTTTTAAAAACTTACTGTGTGTTTAATGTTTGCTGTGCATGAATCTCAGCCTGCGTGGCCACATTTCAGATGCTCAACTGTCTCATGCGACCATTGGCTACTATACTAGAAGTGTATAGAAATGAAAGGGTGGTGAGGGAGCAGGAGAGATGGCTCTTGGGGTGGGTGCACTTGCTGTATAAGCATGAGGAGCAAGGTAGGCAGGGCTGTGTGTGCCTGTAACCCTTCCTTGGGGAGTGTGGATTCAGGGCAGAGACTCCTGTCTGGGGCTTAGGCTGCAAACGTAGCTCCAGGCATGGAGAGAGATGCTCTTTCAAGGGAATAAAGTAGGTACTGATAAAGAAGGACACTGGACATCTTCCTCTGGCCTAACACACATGTGTGAATATATCACTCCCATCACACACACGCACACACCTCCACTACTACCACCACCACCACCAAGAACAACAATTCCCCACAAAATTGGTAATAAATCATCACCATCAAATATAGTAAGGTCTATGCAATATAAGGATATTTTGATATTCAAAGTTTGGGAGATTATAAATCATAAACACTGTGTTTCACAAACCCAAAAATGCAGGAAAAAAGAAAATCTGTGAAGGGTCTTTCTAAACTTCTCTTGCAATGCCCACGTGTGCCTTGTGACAGGCAACATAAAATCAAAACTTTCCTCAATACAGGATCCAATATGAAAAGCCATACCCTCTGTTATTGTCCCTTGGAAACAATGTAAGGAACACACAAAATTGTCCCTGCACCTTGGTGCCAAGTGTAGATACCTGGCATGTCCATGAACTACTAATGTGTTGGTAGGCACTTCTCTATTTTAACCTCCCTCCCCTCAAGATCCATTTGTAGGAGGAAGTCATACAACTTGCAAATATGTATGACTTGTTAGGAGCAATTAAAAGATGTTGACAGATGTTATGGGAGAGTTTAAACTGCTTCCCCATAATAACAGACCATTGGTCTATGTAGGGAACTTGTGCAAATGAGCTAAAAAATGTAGTTTTCCCACAAAAATGATTCTCTGCGTGCCATCTTCCTTCATGGAATATAACCTATAATTTAGTAATAATAATAATACTTCACATGAGGATAGGACTTCACTGTTTACAAAGCATGGTTTTCTCTGTTTCATCAAACTTTAGAAGAAACACTGGGCTGCACAAAGAGATCAGAGAAATACAAGTTCTCTATCACCCCTTTCCCAACATTTTACACTTTGCGTTCTTTGTGCACATGGTTTATATGCAAGGCCATTGAAGGACGGATCTCTGCCATTTTGATTTTTTAAAAATTTTCTAAAAACAAATATTATCAATGACTTCCATATGGTTTGATAAACTAGAGTGTATTTGGTTTCCACATAGGTTAAAGCTCTTGTCCTACTCAACCCTGGAAAAGTCCATTTTACCAGTCAAAACAATCCCTCTATTATTTGGTAGTTTTTTTTTGGTTTTTCGAGACAGGGTTTCTCTGTATAGCCCTGGCTGTCCTGGAACTCACTTTGTAGACCAGGCTGGCCTTGAACTCAGAAATTCGCCTGCCTCTGCCTCCCGAGTGCTGGGATTAAAGGCGTGCGCCACCATGCCCAGCCATTCAGTAGATTTTAATTAAACAAAATGGTGGACTGAAGGCTTTGCTTCTAGAGTGACTAACCTTGGAAATTGCTTTATAGGAATTTCCACCTGGTGCAAGCCTTTAACAGACCCCAGCCTCTAACAAAAACAAAAACAGTAAAAAAAATAGACCTAAAAAATTAAAACTCAGGTGGGGAAGCTGATTGTTTAAAAATATTTCAAAAGAATCCAATGAGCATAGTCAGGAGCGAAGTTTCATGAAAAGAAAGAGTGACCCTTTAGAACTCAAGACTACAGAATTTAATTCTATTTTTAGGTGGAAAAAAATAAGGAAACCAAGAGGCTTGAATCATAGGCTAAGGATAAAACTGTGTAAATATTTATTTATTTAATTTGCTTACTCCTTTTATATTCTGCTCACTGTCCCCCTTCTGGTCACCCCCTCCCACAATCCTTCCCCAACCCTCGCTCCCTCCTTCTCCTCTGAGTGGGTGGTACACCCTCCCCTGCACTTCGGGTCTCTGTGAGGCTAGGTGCATCCTCTCCCACTGAGGCCAGAGAAGGCAGCTCAGCCAGAAGAACATATCCCACCTACAGGCAACAGCTTTTGGGATAGACCCTGTTCCACTTGTTCAGGACCCACATGAAAACCAAGCTGTACATCTGCTACATCTGTGCTTGGAGGCCTAGGGACAGCCTGTATATAAAGATTTTTTTTTTAAAAGCCAGAGTTTTGTGTTAATTTCCCTCACTTTGTATACCTAAAAAAATCAAGCAAGCACAATGAAGTAGCATTGTGCTCGAAGTGGCAGACATCACCAGGCTAACTCAGCCAGCCTACCTTGCTCCTTGTTCTCACCTGCATAAACACATAAAAATGTTTGTGTTCTACAGAAACAGCTACACTTGCTAAGGAGATGGCTCAGTGGTTAAGGTGCTTATCTCAGATGTCAAAGGACCAGAGTTTGGATCTCAGGAACTCACACAAAACACCGGATTGGGGAAACCAGACAAGGGATTCTCCAGAGGAAGTTGGCTAGCAGGACTGGGAACGCTGGGCACGACTGAGAGACCCTGCTTCAGTGAATGCACTGGAAGAGTGACAGAGGCTGATTCTTGCCATCAACTTGGGACCTCCACATGTAACCCACACATTCTCTTGTCTACACACCAGTGTGATCACACAGGCAAACATGGATACACACAGAGAGACAAGCACATGAAAATGGAAAAACAAACAAGCAGACAGCCCTTCTTACCCAGCATGGAAGTGAGCAGAAAGACCCCTGCTGTATGTGTGGTTTGTACGTTTTCTGACTGTAGGTGCCACACATGGAGAACAATGAAGAACAACGGAGACAGCAAACCTGGGGGGCGGGGGGGGGACGAGTTTGGTTTCCTTCCATCAACAGCTCAGTATGGTTGGAAGTTCCCCATGCCAAAGTAAGCTAACCAGTTGGTACTCCTCCCAAGAGCTCTACCTTCTCTGTCCTACAGAAATACAAAAGCTTTAAACTTTAACACGAGGCTTGAATCCAGTTCAAAATATATCGGTCTGTTTAAGGAGCTTTTTAAAATTACTCAGACCATTTTTTTTCACCCTACTGATGTTAAAGAAGAAAAGTAAAATTCCTAATGAAAAATTTATCTGCATTTGATTTGAATGAAGATTAAAAACACAACTTAGCAGCTGTTTGATTTTTATGTCATTCAAATTCCAGTTTCATATTTTAATTGCTACTGTGAAAAATTCTTTGATTGCACTTGATGGAATTAAATTTTGCCTTTTTAATGATCAAACATGGGAAAATTCAAGTGTGTTCTAGTTAAGAACTTAAATTGTTGCTAAGCGTCTAAAAGACAGTAGCACAATCTATCAGGACATTATTTTATCTCAAGGGTAGATACAATACACAGTAATTGTACAAGGCACTCGCTCACTCAGTTCTTTCAAAATAACTAAAATATTCCTTCAAAGAACAAGACAGGAGTTATTTACTGGGTTCACAGGGAATCCAGGGCCTTACTGCCCATAACCATATTATGACAGGAGTCATTTGAGAGAGGAAAATGACATATGCATCACCAGTCACTGTGTGACAATCTCAAATGTCACTGGTCAGTCAACAAGGTCATAAATGTGGCACATATTCAACTCTTGGGTTTTCATTTTGTAAGATGACCAGCGTGTTTGCAGACGAGAGAAATGCAGGGAACTTACTGATTTATCAAGGACCCAGGGATCACACAAGAAATTTTGATGAGGCCCAGACCATGTGTTTCTTACTGTAGGCAGAAAACCCTGTGCAAATTGCATCTGAATAGTAAGAAACGGGCATGGCGTCTTTGGTCTGCAGCGAACTGAGAACATAATGGATAAAATGAAGGGGCCTTGGGATCCCACAAAAGACTCTCGCCCAAACAGTCTCTTATTCTGTCGAGGTTTGGCATACACAAGGATCTGTAGGATTCTGAAAGTTTCACAGCCACAACGCACTACATATAATTACGGAAGAAGGATTCCTCAGATTATCCCACTACATTTTGCAATATCCATAATAAATTTTCCACCTCATGTGAGCTGTTGATTCTAGATGAAGGGGTCATTTTTTTTTCATCTCAGTGGAAATATATTTTACTTTCTTTTAGGAGCACAGTGCTTATTAATGCAAGAAAATATAATTCCATTTTGAGGCAGACTCTGATGACTGATTTTATGAGACGGCTATTTTGTCATCCCAGAGGTGGAGAGGATATTTGGATATTATCTGTCAGTGACACACTGAAAATTATATAGTTCTTGAATAAGTGTTAAACTGGCTCCTCGTGGTGCCCGCTCAGAGTTCTCTTCTGCATAAATGGTCACCACAATCCTTACAATGGGAAGCTACCCTATCTCGGATAAACACTTTCCACAAAACAGAATATTGAATCTATACACGGCCACGCTAGTCATGGCTCCAACTGGGAGAGGCATTTTCCCTCTATCTAATTTAAAGTCATACAAACCTGCTAAGGGTTGGGAAAGAGAATTCCATTAAGATTTAGACTAACACACAGCAACAACGATTGCTTTTGAAAATGCACTTTAAATTCTATATCTGTTTTCGTTTTACAAAAAAAGTTGAAGATAGCTCAGTGTCTTCTTACACAAATCACATCCCTCTCCAGGGATGTTTTACACTAGTCTGTCATGGGCTTCAACTTTTATAGTCACATGTTATTATTATCTAAAGTCCACACTGTAGGCAGATTTCTTCAGCTCTTTACCCGATATTCTTTTTCTGTCCCAGGATCTTACCCAGGAGAACATACTATACCTAGACTTTAGGTCTCCTAACAGTTCTTTGTTCTGGATGACCTTGAGAGATATGGGAAGTAGTGCTCAAATTGTGGAAGACGTTAGTTTTGGGGTAACATTTTTCACAATTAGACTGGAGTTGGGGTGGCACATAAGAGGGCAGTATATTCTTATAATATCACATGTGCTACTGTTACAGGACCACAGACCTCAGCACAACTGACTTAGTGCCATTCAGGCTGAAAAACTCATCATGGAGACAGAATCGCCTGCCAAAACTACAACAAAGGCTTAATCCATCAAAGTCCATAGCTCTGGGAAAGTCTCAAAATGTAATAAGCTTGCTTTTTCTGCTTCTAGTGAACTCTTCTGTCGCATGTAAAGGCATTGGCTGAGCTTGTCCTTTCTTGGTGGACAATCACGTGCTTAGCATCCATCAGTTTCCAGTACTGGCTGCTACAACTTTCCACAAACAGCCAGCTTCACACTCTTTTTCTTTGACTTTGCTTCATGTATTTTCCTCCAAACACTGCTTTATGAAGAGACTTTTTTTTTTCATTTTTTTTTGAAAACCTCAAAGCTAACTAACCCCGTTTGTGAAATTAACTCATACTTATAAAAAGAAAAATGGAAATCTCATGGCATTTACAACTGAAATTAGCATGACATGCTGCTAACCAGCTAGCCTGCAGCCAACTTGCCTCCCTTTGAAGGAACATTGAGCCAGCCGTCAAACCTCATATCTACATCATGTTTTGACTTATTTGAGAGTAGTGCAACTCACAGACCCCATCTCTTATATATTTCATTAGAATTCACTGCTAATTTCCTAGGGTCATGGCCTCCCAAAAAATAGATATGGAAACACAGCAGAGTTAATACTGAGGAGACACTACTGGGGAACACTTGAATCATCATTCATGGTTGTTTTGGGGTCTCCTGCTTTACAAAGGAGCAAAAGCTTTTGTCTCTCCCATCTTGTCTTTACGGTGCAGCTTCCAGGACTTTGAGCAGGACTCAACGTCCTCACAAGAGTGAAATCCTGAGATGCTCTCATGTTAGAATAGAAAATGCAGAAATCCAGGGAAACGGAACCTGTTCCTTAAGTGATGATATGCAAACCACGGTGGAAAGGAGAAATAAATTAGGATGGGGTTTGTGAACACAAGGATGTGTTCGAAATAAGGACTTTAAGATGAGCGAACATAAAGGGGAGTAAGACGTCAGCTCTAAGCACATCTTCCCGTGAGCGACCCCGGCAACCTTCTCTTCATCTCTGGGTTAAGCTCGCTTTCTTTCCTAAGGGATTTCTTTGCCCACACAGCCATGGAAGGTGCCAGCAGCAACAAACCGGATAAAAAAGGCCAACTGGTAGAAGATGGATGCACGCACACACGCGTGCACGCACGCACGTAGGCACGCACACATGCGCACACACCTGCTGCTTCCCTTGCTGCGTCTGCATCCATCCACCCCTCTGTAGTTGTCTTCCTGAACCGGAAGCTGTCTGCCAGGTCTGGGAAGCACTTCAGCTTGAGGCAATGTAAGAAACGTTAGAAGAGCAAGGGAAGACTCCAAGGGAAATCTACAGTAAGGCAGTGGGGGCGGAGGTCACCTCTGGGCTTGGCTGGTACTGACCACAGAGCTGAGAGAGAAGGTGCAGAAGAACATGCATATGGGGTATGAGGGGCTGTGAGAAGAAGCTGGGTGAAAATTAAGTTAGCTAGCTGGCTGGCCGTTGACTGAGAAGCGAAATGAAAAAGGATTCATCTACAAACCAGAAGAGCAAGCAGGTTTTATTTTTCTTCCCCTTCTTTCCCTGCCCCCACCGTTTGAGAAAAGGGACTGGAAGGCAAAAGGTGAGCTGAGCTCCCTAAGGCCACCCAGAGAGTTTCCCTCAGCTCCCCCTTCTCTTGAAAAGAAAGGTTTACTTTAGATACTCAAATAGACATTTTCAAATGTTGCTCAATTCCGAAACCTCAACCACTAGTCCCGGTGTTTACCGTTGAGGATTGCACAAATTTCCCCTGCACCTCGGAGGCTTCATTTCAGAGACGGATTGATATGCTACTGCAGCCCCCAGGTCAGGGGGCAGACGTTTCTCTGAGCGTACAGTCGCTAGCTAGTGGACACATTTTTCATGCCATGGAAGGACAGACAGACGGCTGCGGCCAGCTACAAGGCCAGCCAAAAGTGTCACCTATCAGCTATGAAAGTCAGCTAGTGCTCAGTGCCCGGAGGGAGAAGAAAAACCACATAAAGTGGAGCTCAGATGCCCTGGGTGGGATGCATCAGATGCCTTCCGCACGCACGCACGATCACGACCCTCACACTCAAAAAGATGAACGACGCTCACGTGCCGTTGCTTGGATAGTGTCTGTTTCAGCCTAACACCTTGAACATACACATGGTCTGAGGGTGTCTGGTGGGGGAATTCTGCAGAATCCGAGCTGGGGAGGTTCCAGAGTTTCTTGGTAAGAAATGCTTAGCTAGATGAGCCATTTTCTTTGGAAGAGGCCTTCGCAGCGTGTTGGCTGGCTAATTCAGTTTGCAACGGTTTTTACATGGTGGTTTATAAAACACAGAGGGACTGTCAATAGTTCATCTCAAAGAATGGAGGTGACGGTGGAAAGTTCCCTTTGGATCGCTTCAGAGAGTCTCCACAGGGTGTCAAGACACATCTGCACCCTGTGCGAATGCGTTCGAATCTGCAAAAGTCTTACCTCCAAGCCTTGTACTTCTCCCCTCCCCCAGCTTCAACCTACCCACAGACCTCTCCCAGCCCCACAGCTCGGGAGGCCAAGGTTGCACAGATATTTTCTCATCATTACACCAGGTCAAGGGATAACTGGCAAGGCCAGTTGGAAAGTGAAAGTGTAAACAGGTTTTTATTTCCCCCTTCTTCTGGCTCTCCATGAATAGAACTTTCACATCAGAACCTCAAGCTGATGGAAAAATTAGATAATCACACTTGGTTGGTTACCTTAACCTCCCAAAGTCATCCTTACTGGGGGTCAGTTAAGGGCGCCTCAGACACGTAAAGAAAAAGCAGTAGCCTAGCTGTATTCATGGTTTTTGGGTCGAGGTAGCAAAAGACACGAAAAGACAACTTTGAAGTATTTCATCCAATTTTCTCACTCTGATTGCTTTGACTAAACTAAAATAATTTCCATGTTTTCAAAAGAACTGAAATCAGGGTGCCAGCGATTTTCCAAAAAGCGGGCCAGCAGCGCCGCCTACTGGCTGTTTTCTGAACCAATGCAGGATTGAAAGCAGGGCTAAGAAGGGTTTAGGAGCTAAGAGAATGTCCAAGAGAAGACATATTCTAAGGAAATTATTTGTACTCACGCGTTATAAGTGAGAAACTTTAGCTATCCCTAAATGTAATGTAAGTCTGCCAGAAAGATGAGAAAATGTGGTTTATAGCATGTAAATGTCTACTTTATCTTTTTTTGGAGGGGGGGGTGTTCGAGACAGAGTTTTTCTGTGTAGCCCTGGCTGTCCTGGAACTCACTCTGTAGACCAGGCTGGCCTCGAACTCAGAAATCCGCCTGCCTCTGCCTCCCGAGTGCTGGGATTAAAGGCATGCGCCACCATGCCCGGCATACTTTATCTTTTAAAAAATATGTAAACACTCAAATTAAAATTCTTCATCAGCAACTGTACAAATAAACACATAGTGATATTCCTGAAATTCACACAATTTAAACCAATTCCACACTTATCCCTAGGATCTGCATACCAATTCCAAGTTTCACATTTAGAACAACAAGAAGCTTTTTACTGGTCATGGAAAATGAAGTCCCAAAGCCCACAACCAAGTGACTTTAAATGGCAAGTATTTTGACATATGTGTGTGTGTGTGTGTGTGTGTGTGTGTGTATAGTACTTGAGCAAGATCTTTAGTTACATATATTCCCATTAGTGACTACACTCTCTTAAATAAGTACTTCAAATGTGGGGTCAGTGTGACTCCTGAATGCTCTGGCAGGCAGGCAGAGTGCTATAGCTCCAGGCACATCCTCCCAGAGACAACAGCTCAAGGCTTTCAGGGTGCACTGACTTAAAGTAGCAGTTGTATACTTTTCTCTTCCTGCTGGGTAGTCCACTCCCCCCACCCCCACCTTTCCTGTTACTGAACCGTTAAGATTGAGTGAGCTGCCAGGCACTTTATTTTCTCTGCCTGTGAGCTGCACAGGAACCTGTCCTGTGTTCTAACTGTTGTTATCACAGTGTGTATGCTTGTACACAGATATAGGCTTCACTCTGATATTTGCACACAAATATCTATCAGGATTCTCTGTGTGCCCACCCTCCACACACTCTCTTGCATCTCTGATTCCTCTCCCTCTCTGTGCTTCCTTAGCACGCCCTGGAAGTGCAGAAGGTCTTTTTATGGGCATGACACACTAAAACTGAAGAGATGCTAATGGAAGAGATGCTAATGGAAAACTGGGCAAGGGAAATATTCTGACATTGCTGATACAGAATTTGCATACATAAATTTACAGAGTGAAAGTAAAACTTTTAGACTTTATTTATTTGACAAATAAGAATTCCATTCTGTGAACCCATGGCTTTTCCTTGACTGAAATCTTTCATAGCGTCTCTGAAAAAAAAAACCCACATAGAATATTTGATAACTTCTCTTACCTTGCTTCATACTGTTTTATAGAGATGTATAGAAATATAACACCCTACTTTGGGTTCAGGAAATATATGTTAATAAGGAAAGTGAAGGACCAGATAAACACATGTGCAAATACCAACATTTACTCTACACAGGTATATGAATTTTTGCCAGCTACAGCCTTTTTCAGACTTGATGTATAGAGACCAGCTGGAGCTTCCTGAATACAGAATTTTGTGAGGGACAACTATCACTATGTATTAGTAATTACATGTTTATTCTCCATGGATTCCTTTGTGAATAGAGAAAACACTGCTTTCTAAATTAGGAACTGCTTTGTTATCAAGCTAGCACTGAAGGGAGTACATGAAGATGAACGTTCATGTTTCCTAAGACAGAATTGTTCTGTCCAAGGTCATGAATGGGTCTAGGGCTCTCGAGGGACACATAGCAGAAAATGAGGTGCGGTAGGATTTCTCCTTTCCTCACAAATGAAAAAAAAAGTCTTTTATTTTTATTTTATTTGTTTGTTTGTTTGTTTGTTTGTTTGTTTGAGACAGGGTTTCTCTGTATAGCCCTGGCTGTCCTGGAACTCACTTTGTAGACCAGGCTGGCCTCGAACTCAGAAATCCGCCTGCCTCTGCCTCCCAAGTGCTGGGATTAAAGGCGTGCGCCACCACGGCCCGGCAAAAAAAAAAAAAAAGTCTTTTAATCAAAAGGAAAGCAGTAAATTCAAAAGAAGTGTGTGAGTGGTTTATCTGCTCAGTCTGCATGTCAGATCCTGACTGCCAGACTGTTGCCCTCTCAGACAAGTCTTCTCCAGGCGAAGGCTGCGAGGCCATGTGCCACAGCTGGGCAAAGGCTGTGAGGCCATGTGCCACAGCTGGGCAAAGGCTGTGAGGCCATGTGCCACAGCTGGGCAAAGTCTGCGAGGCCATGTGCCACAGCTGGGCAAAGGCTGCGAGGCCATGTGCCACAGTTAGGCATGGCTGGCACCCAGAAGAGAGAGTGCATTCGTGAGCTCCGTGGAATTTAAGGAAAACATGAATTAACACAAGTGCCAGTTCCTCAAAGGCAGACTTCATTCTCAAATTGCATGCCAGCGAAGCCACTAATAAATTATTAGGTATCTTCATTCTGAAATGCTTGTCCAACATTAACTAATTTGACCATATGATATTTTCAAAGGGATAATTATCATTCTCATCTCGCAGATGGGGAAATAAATCAGAACGATCATCACGTTTAAAAGGGAACATTATTTCATATTGTGACTAATATCATCTTCAGTTACTAATCTTATTAAAGGGTGAAAATGTTCTATCCACACATAGGAATGGCATGGCTGACCTAATATGGGTAAGGCATGTACTTTGAATGTTCTGTTTTAAAAATTTCCTTTTCTTAATCTGCAACCCACAAAATCATTACAAGCAGCTTATGAAAACAACCAAAATAGAAAAGAATACACTAGAAGATTGGAAAATTCTGTCCATGGAAACAGTAGGGGATGTATAGGGATAGCAACCCAGCCCATCCTGCCAAGGAAAGGGCTCCAGGCTTCCCAGAGCAGAAGAGCACAAGTACACGGTCATGGAGGCAGCGAGCTTGGGTTGTTTTTTTTTTTTTTTTCCTCCAGGAGTGACAGGTTAGTGCTTCTGCCTACTGTCTAGCTCATTTTGGCAAATGCAGAGCAGACTGGGGCTAACATTGAGCCACAAAGGAACCTTTATATCTGAGAGTTCTACATTGGGGCATCTAATTGACTATAGACAGAACATAATTTCAAAGCTAATCTCTATCCTGAAGATTCACAGACAATATAGAACATCTGCATTGTGTTCAATGTTATGAGTTACCTGCACAATTTAAAGAGTGTGGTGTCCAGGAACGACACCATTTTTCTGTAGGGAACTTCAGCATGGAAACGCCCAGACCTTAGTGTCCAAGGGGGGCAGTCAGTTCTGAAACCAATTTCCCAGGATACCATGGTATGTCTGTATATAGTTCTGGCCACAGACTAGGTCAGAGCTGAAAGGCTTACAAGTAGGGCACATGTATGATTCAAGTGAGGATCCGAGTTTCTCAACTGCTGTTCCATGGAGGGAGGTTGGCTGTGAGCAAGTGGCTCAGCTATGGGAGGAAGAAGCAGACACTTTCTCCGTTTACTCCAGTGTTCGTACAAATGCTATAATTTTGATGTAAGGAGGTTTAAAAGCACAACTGTAGCCGACGGAACTATAACCCCAGAGATTGTTAGTAAATAGCCGGGAGTACCAAACTCACAATCTAATAGATTCTCTAATAGAGAATATCATCTTCACTCAATTTTATTTTAAATTATGTATATGAATATTATGCTTGCAGGTGTGTCATTGTACCATATGCATGCCAGGTGCCTACCAAAGCCATGAAAGGGCACAGGATCCCCTGGGACTGGCATTACAGACAGTTGTCAGCTACCATGTGGGCATTAGGAATCAAATCTAAGTCCTCTGAGTTTGCAGAGGACTGCATATGCAGAGAGGTGAGACAAGGAGATCACTCCTCCAGCGTAAAACTGGCTTGCTCTTTCTTGCCACCAGTGTTTCCATCTGATGCGCAGGGTTTTGTTTACTTGTTTTTGAGTTTTACTTATTTCATGTATATGAGTATGCTGTCCCTGACACACCAGAAGAGGGCATCAGGTCCCATTATAGATGAAGGTGAGCCACCATGTGGTTGCTGGGAATTGAACTCAGGACCTCTGGAAGAACAGCCGGTGCTCCTAACTGCTGAGCCATCTCTCCTGCCCTCATCTGATGAGTGGAGACTTTTAGAACAGTTTGGATGACATCTTCATGGGTTGCCCAGCCACGGAGTCATGGGATAGGCTACTTGTCTTTCCCCTGACATGGCAGAAATGCCAGACAGAAATAATAGACGGGATGAAAGACTTTGTATTCACGATTCAGAGTGTTTCGGTCCGTGGTGACAGGAAAGCCACAGGGGAGCAGCTTGGCTCCTGGCAGGAATGGGTGGCAGGGGTTGTTCCCATCACATTGGAAAAGGAAGTGTAGAGGGGAAGGAACTCGGGGCCCCGATATAAGATATAACCATTAAGGGTTCTCTTCTGGTGATACATTTCCGCCAGGGAGGCTGCACTTCCTGATGATTCTAAGTCCTTTCAAAGTTGTTCTGCCTTTGAACAAGCTTCATGAGCCTGGGTGGGGACATCTCAAATGCAAATCAGAGCAAGGAGCATCCTTCCTTATCTCCAAAGTGCTCTCTCTCATCAGCAATGTGTAACTAGTGGATGTGCGCTTGAAACACAAGCTGCACCTTTTCTCCTGGTTTATCTTCTCAGCTTAGACCTGTTGGCACTGCGGCTCTCCAAAGAGTGTCCCTACAAAGTGGTGTCCTGAAACCTACTACATGCCCATTTTCTCAGGCCTCGTGTGAAGGGTGGGTCTCTGAAGGGTGGGTCTCAGCAGTCTGATCTGAGGGGGCTCTCCAGGTGACTGTGATGTATGCTCAGGCTCTTTGCTATTTCCCTTGCCACTCCAGCCAGACCCTAAATAGAAGCTTGGGCCTCAGTTTCCCTTATGAGCCTGATCCCTGTCATGCAGGTATGGGGAATGTTGCCCCTCCAGATCACTGACAGAATGATCTTTCCCATCACCTCTGGTCAGCCACCTTGACTCCCAGAGGAAGCACACAACACATACAGGCACTGCCTCTGTGAGACTTCTCTGCATTAGTATCAGTTCATTTTCTCTTCCTGTAACACAAAGCCCAGTGCTGGGTAACTTTACAAAACAAAGAGCTTTATTTGGCTAATAATTGTGGATATGTAAAACTTCACACAGGCCTGGCTCCAATAAAAATCTTCAGGCAAGAGGTATCGTACAGAAGCAAGAGAGAATGATGGCGTGGTGAGACAGGAAGCTAAAGAAGTTAGGGACCGAGCCGGGCGTGGTGGCACATGCCTTCAATCCCAGGACTTGGGAGGCAGAGGCAGGTGGATTTCTGAGTTCGAGGCCACCCTGGTCTACAAAGTAGTTCCAAGACAGCCAGGGCTATACAGAGAAACCCTGTCTCAAAAAACCAATATATATATATATATATATATATATATATATATATATATATATATATATATATATATATATATATATATATAATAAACCAAACCAAAACAACAACAACAACAACAACAACAAAAAACAGAAGAAGTTAAGGACCTGCCAGGCTCATTCTACTGCAGCAACCTTCTTGGGTAACTACCTCAAGCATGCCACAAGAACTATCTTAATGGCATTTTAAAAGATTTATTTATGTCTTGGTTGATTGGTTGATTGGCTATTTGATTTACATTTAGTTGAGTTTGTGTATACCATTTGCAAGTGCCCTCTAGGGCCAGAGGAGAAAGTCCATCTAAGCTGCATCAAGGGCCCCTCACTGCTTCTCGCTGGGCTGCCTTGTTAGAAGCTGCGCTTTGTCCTGACCGTGCTTACCTTTTCCTGTCTCAGAGTTTCTTCTGGCTTCTGTCCACTTTGCTTCCATCACTGACAGAATGATCATTTTTAATTAGTGGCCGATCTCTCTAGTTTCTATCAGCCTTCTCTGTCATCTGTAACAGCAGTGGGGTTATTTAGTTTTTCCTGCCCACGTCTATACCATGCTCAGCACTCATCCATCCTGCTATTGGCTGAGTCCAGCTGAGCTGTGTCTGCATCTGGAGGAAAATCCCTTCTCGAAGCTGCAGACCCAGCCTCCTCGGAAAGTCAGAGCAGTACAGCACTGCTGTCATGGCGCTGTCTGTGTTCACCTTTCACCCTAACCTACTCCACAGCTTCCACACCCTATACTAATCAATAGTGGTCAGGGAAAAGATGGTATGGATGCAGATGATGAAGCCCGCCATTTATTATGCACCAATCACAAGCATCAGTGTAATACATGCATCTATCTTATTTAATATTCAAACAACCACCTGAGAAGGTGCTATTGTTACCTTGACTCTACAGGCAAGAGGTTTGTGAGCTTTTCCATGCTCATAGAATTGGAGAATTGTAGGGAAGGAACTTAAATCCAGCTCTATAAACTATAAACATTTGTAATCTAAGGGCTGGACATCACTGCCCTGAGTATCGTGACCAGGCATCCAAAGCTTACCACACCTGGTACTCTAGCCATATACCCTTCTACTATTAACCTACTTGCCTGCTTTCAAGCTCTTGCCAATGCTAGGCTCGCTCTCTGTGAGACCCTGCCCTTCCTTTTAGTTTCTTCTGATTTTAAGCCATACCTTAGAACCTAGGCTCACCCTTATCCCTTCAGGGCTAACACTCTGCCTTAGTGGCAAAGAAGAAAGGCTAGGCATGTCTGATAATATAATGGAAATACAAAACATCTGCCCATTAAACACAAAATTCTGAATGCCTGTGCCTGTTGATATGAGCAGGAGGAAGAAGCAGGGGTCAAATGATACAGAAATCCATTTAGAAATTTTTCAATTTTAGTTTTTTGTTTTTTTAAGAGATGGGATGCAGCAATGGCTGAAGTTAGGCTTTTATCTCTTGGAGCGATTAAAAGGAGATATGAATAAAAAAAATCCATAGGACCTAAGACAGATTCAGCATGGAGTAAAAATGGAAGGAGAGAGAATAGCCCCAAGTTCTATGTCCAAGACAAAGCAAGGAGCAGCGTCTTCAAGCTCATAGCATCCTTGATGGAGCAACAAAGTAGAGGTAAGGGAAGGAAAGAGACCAGGACAAGTCTCACAGTCAGAGGTGACCCTGCAGCCATGCTCCTGATCTGGGTTCCAAAACAGTATTTGCTAGAGATGTCCCTACATGGGGCATGTATGTGTTCATACACGGGGCTGGCGCAGATGAATGCCATGTTTTGTTTGTCAGAGCTCTGTAGTAGTGAGTACTGTATGACATGGATGTATAGCATTAATCTACATTCTTGCTCCATATATATTTTATATCGTTAGCAAATTAGCCAAGATGTCAGTCTATCGGCAGCTTACTGTGTGCTGAACACTATCTTGGACACTGCACAGAGACTGGTGAATCAAACAGAATGGGCTCATGGAGTACACAGAAATGTAAGGACTCAAAGACTAGAAGATGGGACTTTCCCCTCACACGGAAAGGGGGAAGTGAGATTGTAGGTGGAAATTAGCTTAGTAATTAGAAGACGTGAGACAAAGAGGGTTACCTGGATTATCCAAGTACATCTAATGTCACGAAAAGAAAAGATTCCTTTCATGTAGAAGAGACAGGGTTCAAGAAAAGCACCAGCAGAACAAGTTGATGGTCCATTCCTGGGTTTGAGCATCCAAGGAAGGTGAGAGCCATGAAACATGATGATTTCAGAAGCTAGGTAAATCAGAGCAGACTCCTTTGCAGCAGCAGCAGCAGCAGCAGCAGCAGCAGCAGCAGCAGCAGCAGCAGCAACAAAGAAGGACCACAGGCTTGCCACCAACCTGAGCTTAGCTTGCTCTTGCTCAAGTTAAGCTTTCAATGAGCAGAAAGGCAAGGCAGCTCACGCTTGAGGTCTGAAGTTACTAAATTTGTGGTAAAGTGTTGTGGTATCCTAAACCCCCTGCAGTTTCCTTGGGAGCCAGTGACTGACCTGGGAGTGGGGACTGGTAGTAAACTAGTAAATGCACGGTTAGCTTATGACTAGAGGCCAAGTGCCAAGAGTGCACAGGACAGAGAGCAGAAAGGGAAACTTTAGAATGTCACCACACTAGGTGAGTAAGGGAGTATACCAGGCCATAGGAAGTAGCTAGGGAGTGAGGGACTCTAGGGAGAAGCAACCCTTCACTGGCAGGAGTTGAGTGTTGAAGCACAAGTCCTGTCTGAAACCCAGCATGAATGAGTATAACGTGATCAGCTCTCATGATGAACAGGAGCCCAGCCCAGGAACTCATCCCATAAGCAGTACATGTGACTTTTATGCCAACAAAGGCCAATCACTAGCTGTGCCAGGAGTCCTGCCACTGGGTATGGCAGAGGTCAGTGCTCCTGGAGGCTGGGAGTGTGGTACAGTTGGCATAACCTCTTGAGCCCTCAGGTCAGAAGATACTCAACTCATCATCCTGGAAATATGTCTTCATGCCAGGAGAATGACATTGAGTTAAGAGAAAGGTAGAGGAGGTGACAAGGGAAAGGGGTACACAGCCCAAGAAGTGGCAGAAGATAGACAGGCATAGAAGGTCTTATTTGGGGAAAACCGAAGTATGTCCTGAATGAGAGGAAACATTTACCCTTCACCCAATAAGTATTTACTAAACTCCTGCTTAATGGCAGGTGCTGAACTAGGAGCTAAAAGAAAGACAGACACAGACTCCCTGAGATCACAGGCTTCTAGGTGAAAATCCAAGTAAAGGATCTGTAATAAGGTAATTATGCATCATTAGCACCACGGAAGCTGGGTGATGTGACAAAGTCATTTGTGTGGTCAGAGGAGGAGAGGGCGGAGCAGCCAGGTGAGGTAAGGCTAGGAAGATCCGACTGAGAAGTTCAGCAAGAGCCCATTGTCGGATGATGAAAACCAGGGACCAATGAGAGGGCTGCTGCTAAACACACTGGGTAGTGGGGCTTGAAATAGCTACAAAGGTAGGCTATGAGTCAGGGAGCAAATTAATAATACATCTGATAGAGGAGAAAGACTAGCAAAGAAGGTAAAATGTTTGAGAGGACAGCTCAGACCAGGTAGTGAAGGGAATATATGGAGTAGCTCAAATTGATGTCAGCCACAGGCAAATGAATGAAGTAATATTTTTTTTTTACATAGGCTTTCTAGCTCAGATTGACCTTATGTTCACTATGGTGAACAGGCTGATATTGATGACCCAACACTCCTCCACCTCGGCCTCCTAAGTTCTGAAACTGGAGGTATGTCCCGGTTTGTACAACTTGACACAAAGTAAAGTCACCTGTGAAGCACAAGAGCAATTGAGACAATGTTGTCATCTGATTTGCCTAGAGACAGGTCCATGGGGGCAGTTCCTTGATTAATGGTTGATGTGGGAGGGCTCACAATGGGTGAAGTCACTCCTGGGCTGGTCATCCTGGGCACTATGAGAAAGCAGGCTGAGCAAGCCTTGGGGAGCAAGCCAGTGAGCAGCATCCACCAGGGCCCCTGCTTCAGATCATTCCTCCAGCTCCCTGCCTTGAGTTACAATCCTGACTTCCGTTTATGATGGATTATAGCTACAAGCTGTAGGGCAAACCCCTTCCTCCTCCAATGGAAACATAACTAGGTAAGCCACCACCACAGCCTGTAGCCATGACATGATTGAACTATGCCACCTCTTCACCTGCTTCACCTTTTCTGGCCACTACCAGGTCTTGCTTTTCTTCCTTCATTTTTTCTCTATTTTCATGTTGCAGGAGGAAACATGAGATCTGTGGGAACTGCCCACCCTGTCCTCAGTGGCAGAATAACTGGGCTGCACAGAAGACATCCCATAAGGGTGTGTTGAGATAACAGAAGTGCCAGGGCTGGGCAGGTCTTTACTGTGTATGTAACCCCAAGGCAGGGCTCTAACAGTCAAGCACGTGGCACTATCAGGATATACAAATGTGTCCTTTCTTCCCTATCTCCCGTCTGACTTTCCAGCAAGGTTTACTTTACCACTCTATCCACTGGCATCTCTTCTCCCACAAGCTTCCCTCCATCTTGGTATTCACTCCCTTTCATTTAGAATTGTTTCTCTCTCTCTCTCTCTCTCTCTCTCTCTCTCTCTCTCTCTCTCTCTCTCTCTCTCTCTCTCTCTCCCTCTCTCCTGGCCCAGTGATAGACAGGCACTATCTACATTCACTTCTTTAACCCTCCCACAATCCCACAGTCTTTCATCAATCCTACTTAGTGGCTTGTGATGGAGTATGTGTCTTCTCTTATAAGTAGCTTTTTATTTCTTTACAGACTGAGATTACAAGATATATTTGCTCCTGACTTAGGATAACGTGGGTTTGCTAGTTCTCTAGTGCAGAGCACCAGGGAATGCTTGCAGAACGTCCCTCCCCCTGACCCCCAGCCCTTAATCTCAGCCTGGTGGACTCTGAGCCTTTTGTTGGAGGGAAACAGAGGCCTGGATTCCTCCACTACTTAGGAGCAATCACGGATGCTCGGATGCTCGTGTTGTCTGGTTGTAGAGGGAGATCCCTCAGCCTCTGAAGAGGCCGGGCTACAAGTCTGAAGCCTCAATCTTACAAATCCACTGAAATGTGTGGGAGAAACTACAGAGTTTAAAAACTTTTCAAACTAATATTTTGTGTGTTACTTCCCTTTGGGCAAAACCAATAAATTTAAACTTTATCACTGATAGAAGCAGCTGAATTAATGCCTCCCAAACACTTCCATCTAATGATTAGTGTCTAGGAATACTTCAAAAGGTAAAAGACATAATTGCTACAAAAATTGTTGTTTAACTTCCAAAACAACTTAAATCTAAAATAAGAACTTATAATTGTACCTACACAGCGTTATTCAGGTATTAAAGATGTATGCTTGCAGAATAGAATGAGGAAAAATAGCTCATTTGCTAATCTGGAGATCTGTGTTGTAGATCCTGGAACAGTTGTGGATCATTTTCTAAAGCTATACAGAAACACATGCATTTTTATAAGACATCAGAGTATTGTCAAAAACACTTTTTGCCTGTATGGAGATTCAGTAAAGGTGAAAAGAAACCCCATACATTAAAAATTATCATGCTTTTCTTCCTTTAAAAAAAATCCATAGGACATTTAACTGAATTTGTCAACACTTAAATAGCACTTAATATTCATTAAAGTATAAGTCATAACAGGCAAATTAAATATGCTTAATGGTTATAAAATTCCTACACACAGCCTTCCCTGGAAGCTCTAACTTGGGTGACTTCTATTGTTATTGTTCCCCTTATTTCACACCTGTCGTATTTAATTAGTGGAAAATTAATCTTGATGTGTTTATGCTTTTCTAACTTTTTACTTATAGTTCTGTTAACTTTCACTAAAGTTTTAATAAATATGAAACTCCATGTGGAACAAAAACCATTGACTAAAGCACATTACCATATACGTAGACTGAAGTGTAGTTCAGAGTTTGAAGGACTTGCAATGTAAGGGTGAAGGTGGATGTTCAGATTCCTGGAATGCAATGCCGGGTGGGCCTAGCGGCTGGGATAGGGGATCCGTAAAGCAAGCTACACTAGCAATATTAGATGGTAACTCTGACAGAGGATCCCTGAAGCAAGCTGACTAGCTACAGTAACCATTTTTGTAAGCTCTGGTTTCAAATAACAGACCCCGCATTAGTGAATAATGTGGAGTCCAACTGAGGAAGACTTGTGACATTAATCAAGGCCCCCACACATATGCATATGTACCAGCATAGACAGGTGTACTCTCAACATGCAGACACTCATAGATGACACACACAGAAACACAAATTATACATGTATATAAATAAATGGAAGGAAGGAAGGAAGGAAGGAAGGAAGGAAGGAAGGAAGGAAGGAAGGAAGGAAGGAAGGAAGGAAGGAAGGATCACTTAAGTATCATATTAATTGAAACGATTATGGTGAAGTCAGAGTAAAGGGACCTGAACGTATTCAGAAGATTCACAGGCCATCGCTGTGGGAAGATGGGTCTTGAGCAGTTGAGGACTGGTCTGTGAATGCTGCAGGAGGACTAGCATTTGAAGAGTAAGAGAGTGAGTGTAAGAAGCCAGATAGAGGAGCAGAATGTGCCTGACCTACTGAAAACATGAGAGACCCAAATGGAGGGCACTGAGGGGTTCTTTATGGAATCAAGCAGAGAACAGACAGCAGTGAGGAAAGCTGTGGGTGCCAGCTGACTCTCTTGCAGGACAGAAGCCCTGCCATTTCTTCTCCATATGTATTTTCTGGGAACTATATCATGACTTGACCTCACAACCAATCCTAGATGACCTGACCTCATTCGCAGGCATCCTCTAAAGCCAAGACGTACAGGACAAGAAAAAGTAGGTAACCGAGAGATCTCCAGCCCTGTATGTGACTAGGTTGCAGATTTCAAAGGGGGTGCTCAGCCATCAGATCTCAGAAGGAAGGTGGGAAAGCCGGCCTGCTCAGAGAGCTTAAAGGGTTTAGGGGAATTCCTCTGTGAACCCTGTTTTAAATGGCTAGGAAACCTCAGCCCTGTGACCAGTGTGGTTTAAAGGAACGGAGGCACAGATAAAATGCTTCCGTTTTCTTTCATGAGTGTTCAGGTTTATCCCTCTGTGATGTTTTTCCTTAACTACCTCTGAGCATCAGTCGCTGGTGAGTAGTGAAGAATGAGCTGCCCACTGTGTGTCACAGAAACGAGTACAAACATTTTTTGGTCTCCTCTCTCTCTCTCTCTCTCTCTCTCTCTCTCTCTCTCTCTCTCTCTCTCTCTCTCTGTGTGTGTGTGTGTGTGTGTGTGTGTTCACATGTGCATGCTTGTACGTGGTCTGTGCACATGTGTATGCTGTATGTGGATTTCATAGATTGACATCTTGTGTCTTTTCTCAGTCAGTCTTCACCTTCTTTTTTTGAGTCAGGGTTTTTCCCCGACCTTGGAGCTCACATGTAGGCTAATATGGCTGGCAAGCAAGATTCAGAAATTCTTC
This sequence comes from Mus minutoides, assembly GCA_902729485.2. Classification (NCBI taxonomy): domain Eukaryota; kingdom Metazoa; phylum Chordata; class Mammalia; order Rodentia; family Muridae; genus Mus; species Mus minutoides. The sequence continues at coordinate 331,151 of LR749729.1, forward strand.
TGTCTCTGCCTTCCCAACACTAGGATTAGAGGTTCTAGATGCTGTGTCTGGTTTTGCACCGGGGAGCTGGTGATTGGTGTCAGGTATTCACCTTTACATGGAAAGCTCTTATTTTTTTTTAACTGAGCCATTTCCCCAGCATTTAATTTTCTTGGAGAATATTGAATGGGTTGTAGTTTTTCAGATTGTTTCATGTGGCAGCTTCCTATAAATAAAACAAGCATCAGCAGATTTGATTTCTAGGAAGGTGATTTTACCTAACAAAGAATAAGCTGGAATCATAAAGACCAGTTGCTTATATGTTGAATACAAGCACCAAGTCTTAATTTTATCCTGACAAAAGAGTATATAGTAACAATAAATAAACCAGAAAAATGTATCCTTCAACCTAATCAGGACTCTATTTGAAGCCCTGATAGAAATTATCTGAAGGCAGTGTTTCCAAAAACCACCAGAAAAGTTAGATTGAAAGAGCCATGTGTTGATGAGAAAAGTTATCAAGCAGTATTGAGCTCCTTACTCCAGCAAGTTGTCAAGATCTTTTCTACACAATATCTACAAATATCCTCATGAAAACTCCCAAGAAGTAGGTGCTATTGTCTCATTAACAGATGTAGTAACTACAGTCTCTGGGAGATTAAATGACTTGTGGAAGGTCAGAGTCACAGAGGGTAAAACAAGAATGGACACCCTGTCTCTGGTTCCCATCCTTCCTTGCTGTATGCATTACACCACATCAAGAAGCTGCTGAAAAGCAACAGGATGTCAACTAACATATGATCATGGAATTTCTAAAAGCTACTGGCTGAACATATCTTAGTCAGAAATTTGCAACAGCCTTCTATATCTATCTCACAATATGAGTATTTTTGTAATAACTTGCTGTTAATTTTTAGACATCAGTACATTCTCACCATTGTAAGCTCCACCACCAAGAAATATGTCCCCCCAAAGCAAACAAACCAACTGGGGAGTATAAGGAAAATTGAAACATCATCCAAAAGTCCAATGGTATAGAGTCAGGAAGATTATAAGTTCAAGGCCAGCCTGGGCAACTTAATAAGGCCTTGTCTAAAAGTAGAAAGAGAAGAAATGTAGTTCAGTGATAGAGCATGCATCCAGTAATGGGTTCAATCCCCATTACTGTAAAAATAAAAAAGTATGTGTATGAAAAGATAAAAACTGTAATCTTTTGTGGCTTATTATGATGAAGAAAATTTAGGCCTTTGACCTGTTTATTAGCAGAACAATAAGATCTCTTCTATGACAACAAAAAATACTAAAACTCAATGAACTGTGATGAGTAATTTGGGTCACCTCTGTCTCTAGAAAGTGACCTTTCAAAATGTCTCACATAGCAAAGTATCAATACTTCAGGACAATCAGGGACCTTTAGTAAGTGACATACGAATGTCAGAGCCACAGCCAGTGTTAGAGTGAGCCTGTGAATCATTAGTGCCTAAGCTGGATGCACCAGGCGACCTCTTCAGGAAAAGAACTGCAGACTTTGCATCCGTAGCTGGTGGGTCCACAGCTCAAGTATGGAACCTGATAAGCACTCAGATGTATAGTCTCTGGAGCTCTCCAGGGTACTGATAGATTTGATCGAACTCTGGTCCAGTAGACCAACGTCTGCCTTAGGGTTTCTGTATTTGTCACAAGTGGACCTCTGCATTCCAATATCTCAAAGATACTGCTATTTTTTTTTAACCTCAATTACTTTCCAAACTACCTTATCTAGTTTCTATCACCTACCGCACTTTATAAGACTAGCTTGTTCCTTTGGCACTCCAACAAGCATCCCAGAAGGTAAAGAAAACAGAAGAGGCATTGTACATGAAAATAACGTGTTTTAAAGATTTATTTGTTTTAATCTTATGTGCATGGATTTTGCCTTTATGCACAGATATATGCATCACATGCATGCCTGTTCCCCTGGAACCTGAGTTACAGACAATTTTAAGTTGCCATGTGGTGCTGGGAATGAAACCCAGGTCCTTTAGAGGATCAGACAGTACTTTTGATAGCTTAGCCATTTCTCTGGCCACACACACACACACACACACACACACACACACACACACACACACACAAAGAACATTTAAAAAAAGTCAGCACCAATAAAGTCACCTGTTACCCTAAGCAGGTAGCTTCTACAGAGGACTTGAAGAAATGAAATAAGAAATGTAGTTAGAGTAGCTTATGAAAAACACTGGCTCCAACAATAGTTTTGACTGCTTGGATGGATGTTTTCAGGGTTAAGGAGATCATTAATAGAACATTAGCACATTCAAGAGGATTCTAGGAAGTTCAAAATATGCAATGTTATGCCAAGGCATTATAGAGGAAAGATTTAGCTGTGTGCAGATAATCCAAAGAAGGAGCTTACATGGTTTTCAGAACATAGTTAAACTGAAAAAGTCTTGTTATGGGGTGAAATTTCAAAACAAGCGTCTTCAGAATATTTAAGCTTACATTACATTTGCCTGTTTGCAAAAAGTATAAACGTGTGTGTGTGTGTGTGTGTGTGTGTGTGTGTGTGTTATGTGTGTGTGGTTGTGTGTGTGCACGTGTGTAAATCAAGGAAGAATGTCTTTCTGTGTGTGTGTTCTGAGCCTGTCACTGTCTGATAACATTTTTTCCCATTGCTCAAAATCCACCCCCCACCCCCCACAACACACCTCCACTTGTCTCATATTCTGAATATTTTTTCATGAATCCTTGGTAGGAGAACCCAGGTGAGGTACACAAGCCTCATCGTTATGTGTCTTCAACATAACTCATCCTGCTCTCTGGAAGTCCTTCCAGAAGTTGCTGTGAAAGTCAGCCTTTACCTTCCAAGATGATGAGATAAAGGAGGAGCCGAGACTATGAGTCAAATGTCTGAGCTGCTGTCAAGGTCCCTGTGACCAGAACTCATTTTTTTTACCCCAACACATGATTTCTTTGTGTAGAGTTGGCTGCCCTGGATTTGCACTGTAGACCAGGCTGGCCTTGAAATTACAGAAATCTACCTGCCTTTGTCTCCCAAGTTCTGGGACTAAAAGTATGTACCCTACTCCCACCTCTCTACCCCACCCCCAGTGTACAGAACAATGATACTCATGTCATGCGGATTCTGTGATGCTGGTGACTGTACTGGAAGGAAATTACCAAATTTAGGGCAGTATAGAGCTTTATATATACAAATTGAAATACAGGATTAAGTGAGCTGTATATTAGCTGCCTAAGCCCTGCCTCAGTTACTTCCCGAAGCTGCTCTCTACCTGCCTTTATCTCCTGGCTCTGCTTGCCTGGAGTATATTCAAGAGAGTAGTGGCAGAGGCAGCCACTGATCTCTTGCATACTGGCAACCTACTGCATCCACACTGCCAATGGGGGCAAACTCCTGTTATTTGGCATCGTAGAGATTCTAGTTCTGCTTCTAATGGCTGTGCAGTATATCAGAATTGTGATCTCTCTGTAAGCTTCAATTTTCTTACCAATGAAGAAGACTGGTACCCCACAGTGTGGATGCAGAGTTAAAATCAAACGAGCAGTCCAAAGCACATAAGCTAGGACTGAGACATAGGCTATCCATGAATCGTGGACTTTGACAGTTCTGCAGCAAGGCCATGCCATCTATGTCCCCCAGGTCCTGCACACAGACACCATGCCTGACACACCACATTTTCCCCCTGTTCAGTCTTCCTCCCTGGGCCTGTCCTTTATCTCAGCTCTGTACCTTTTGTGCATCTTTATTTCCTCTGGGTTCTAGAGTTTGCTTTGATTGATTACCTAGCTGGAAGCAAATAGAACCATCCTTGCCACTCTCTTCTGGGGGCGAAAAGGGATATTTCAGAAATGCACAATGCTGTAATTGTTACAAGAAACACTTTTCCTCATAGATTTGGCGTGTGTGGATATAAGGGGACAAAGAATATTGAGAAGAGACTGTGATCTCAGCCTTAAAGCTGTGCAGTGTGGGGGAAGATAGGCGGGTTCTTTTTGCTCTCCTCCGGTTCTACTCTGGTTTTAACGTAGCTCAGGCTATCCTTGACTTTGTTGTGTAGTTGTAGGTTAGACTCCAAATCTTCTACCTCTTTTTCCGGGGTATTGGAGTTACAGGCACATGCCACCATGTCTGATTTATTGAAAAAAAAAAAAAAGACTTTCCTTCTCATAGTCTATTGCTTCACATTCTTCCTCAGTGTGGAAAGGCTTGCTACCAAGCTACCAAGTATAGATGTGGAATAATCTAACATGGCGGTCTTCCCTGGCTAATGCAGCCTCTTCCCACTGACAGTTTCACATTACTCCTTGAGATGAAAGGTGTTTTCAGGGCAGTTTGGAAATGGCAGGGAGGCGGGGGTGGGGTGGGAGTAAAATCAGTACCAAAAAGAGCTAGAAAAAAATGGTTTTCTGTTCTTTTATTTTCTTTTTCTCCATGTCTCTGTCTCACTGTCTCTATCTCTGTGTCTCTCTTTCTGTCTCTCTCTGTCTGTCTTTCTGTCTCTCTCTGAAGCAGAGCCCCATGTGTCTAAGGTTAAATTCAAATTAGTTATGCAGCTGATAATGACCTTGAATTTAATGAAATTCTGCTTCTCTACCTCTTTATTTCTGGTATTATAGCATAGGCCATTATGCCCACATTATGCCCAGATGTACTTGTGCATGTGTGTGTGAACAACTTTCCTTGGTCACTTTAGTGGCGCTTTTAAATACCAGTGTTTGCAGGAAGCAGCTCAAGAATCAAGAGATGGCACTGGTACTCTACACAAGCCTTCTGGAGGCTTGGCTGTATCAGATGATATATTAGGTCACTGAATCTGGGATGTGAGTGTGAGATCAACCTCACTTTGTGTTCTCTTAATCATTCAGCATCAGCACGCAGATCAGCCCATTTCACTGACTGATAATCCATCTATACAGCAGTGACCCTCCAATAGTGTGTGTGTGTGTGTGTGTGTGTGTGTGTGTATGTAAGTGGTATGTGTGTCTGTGTGTCTGTGTGTGTGTATGTGGTATGTGTGTTTCTGTGTGTACATGTGTGTATATGTGGTATGTGTTTGTATGTGTGTGTGGTGTGTGAGTACATGTGTGTATGTAGTATATGTGTATATGTGTGTGTGTGTGTATGTGTGTATGTATGTATGTATGTATGTATGTATGTATGTGGTATGTGTGTCTGTGTCTGTGTGTATGTGGTATGTGTGTCTGTGTGTGTGTACATGTGTGTGTATGTGGTATGTGTTTGTATGTGTGTGTGTGTGTGTGTAGTGTGTTTCTGTGTATCTTTGTGTATATACATGTGTGTGTATGTGGTATGTGTATGTGTGTGTGTACATGTGTGTATATGTGATATGTGTGTGTGTGTGTTTAGATTTGTGTATGTGGTGTGTGTGTGTGTGTTTAGATTTGTGTATGTGGTGTGTGTGTGTGTGTGTGTGTGTGTGTGTGTGTGTGTGTGTGTGAATTAGTATGTGAATGTGCACGTGGAGGCCAGAGGTCAGCCTCAGGTGTGCTCACCTATTAGTCTAGCCTGGCTGACTGCTCTTAGGTTGGCTGACTGCCTTAGTCCCAGAGCTCCCTCTGTCTTTAGGTTCCCAGTGGAGGAGTTAGAGTGTATATCATAACTCCCAGCTCTTTGCATGAGATTTCTGAGGATCAAACCTAGAGCTCAACCTGAATCTTAGAAAATAATAGTTCTAATCCTGTTTCCATGGAGGGAAAGGCAGGAGGTTAAAATTTTCCAAGTAAAGGAAGCTGAAGTGAGGTAAGATGAGGACTCCTTTAACGAACCGAGGCTGTACAGCTGGTAGACCTGCAATGGCCTGAGTCAAGAATAAACCGAGCCACTGCTCGAGAGGAAAACACTTGCACGCTTTCATTAGAAGAAGCAGGAAAGTGGATTTAACGCACATCATATTCTTTCAGAGGACTGCTCCCATGTGTGGAGCACTATATAAATATTAGTTTTAAAATGCTGCATTCTTTAAAGTGTTACAGCCCCCCCCCCCCATATATAACGTGAATGTAAATAAGGCGTTTGTCAAACACAGGTACAACCTATTGCTTAGCACAGCAACCTTATAATATGCACCTCTGATTCCCAGTCCCTTTAATGAAAGAAAGGAAGGACACTGCATAAATTCTTTAATGAGTGTTTCCCTTCTCCAGCTGCCTTGAGCTGCAGAGCATCATGCTAACAAGAAGTGATGCTAACAAGAAGCTAAAACCAGTGTAGCAAATGGGGCATTTAAATATATATAAACACACTGGCATTCATAAGGAAAGGAGCTATTTGGAGGGAACTAAATGGATCCCTAGACAGACATATTTTAGTTTAATACCCCATGTTTTTTTCTACACGCCAACCATTTCAGTGAGGCTCAATGGTAGAGAAAAATAGTCTGTTGGTGAGCAAAGAGTCAGCACATAGTTTTCGATCTCCTCCTGGGCCCATGTAATAGGTACACCATGTAATAGGTGCACATGGAAGGGAGGCGGGAAATGACATCTACTTTAAATATCACCAACTATCTTTGGTCACTTTTAAATACCAGTGTTTGCAGGAAGCAGCTCAAGAATCAAGAGATGGCACTGGTACTCTACACAAGACTTCTGGAGGCTTGGCTGTATCAGATGATACATTAGGTCACTGAATCTGGGATGTCAGTGTGAGATCAACCTCATTTTGTGTTCTCTTAATCATTCATCAGCATGCAGATCAGCCCATTTCACTGACTGATAATCCATCTATACAGCAGTGACTTCCAGTAGAAAGTCAGAATAAATAGATGGACAGTCCTACCTGAGTCTGTCCTACAGCCACTTGGGACCATAGGGCAGGAGGCTCAGCAGTTCAGCAGCAGAGGGTTAGCCTGGGCTAGGGAGTGAGTTCAAGGACAGCTTCTCTATTTTAATGAGCCCTTGTCTCAAAATAAGAAGGTATGAATAGGGCCAGGAATGCTGTGTTCTTCCTTTTTATTGTATGAATATAATCCTTTAAATTTTTTATTATTAGTTATTTTCCTTATTTACATTTCAAATTGTGTATCCATTTCCTCATTTCCCTTCCTAAAACACCCTATTCCCCCCACCCCACTAACCTACCCACTCCCACTTCCCTGTCCTGGCATTCCCCTACACTAGGGCATTGAGCCTTCACTAGACCAAGGGCCTATCCTCTCATTGATGTCCCTAAAGAAATAGAAGCAGTCATTAATAGTCTAAAAAAAAAAAAAAGCCCACAACCAGATGGGTTTAGTGCAGAGTTCTATCAGATCTTCAAATCAGATCTAATACCAATACTCTTCAAATTATTCCACAAAATAGAAACAGAAGGAATACTACCCAATTTGTTCTATGAAGCCACAATTACTCTGATAAGTAAACCAGACAAAGACCCAACAAAGAAAGAGAACCTCAGACCAATTTCCCTTATGAATATAGATGCAAAAATACTCAATAAAGTTCTTGCAAAATTAATCCAAGAACACATCAAAATGATCTTCCATCATGATCAAGTAGGCTTCATTCCAGGGATTCAGGCATGGTTCAATATATGGAAATCCATCAACAGAATCCACTACATAAATAAACTCAAAGAAAAGACCCCACATGATCATTTCATTAGATGCTGAGAAAGCAATTGACAAAATCCAACACCCCTTCATGATAAAAGTCTTGGAAAGATCAGGAATTCAAGGCCCATACCTAAACATAGTCAAAGCAATATACAGCAAACCAGTAGCCAGCATCAACTAAATGGAGAGAAACTTGAAGCAATCCCACTAAAATCAGGAACTAGACAAGGCTGTCCACTTTCTCCCTACCTGTTCAGTATAGTACTTGAAGTCCTAGTCAGAGCAATTAGACAACAAAAGGAGGTCAAAGGGTTACAAATTGGAAAGGAAGAAGTCAAAATATCACTATTTGCAGATGATATGATACTATACTTAAGTGACCCCAAAAATTTCACCAGAGAACTCATAAACCTGATAAATAGCTTCAGCAAAGTGGCTGGATATAAAATTAACTCAAACAAATCAGTGGCCTTCCACTACTCAAAGGATAAACAGACTGAGAAAGAAATTAGGGAAACAACACCCTTCACAATAGTCACAAAAATATAAAATATCTTGGTGTGACTCTAACTAAACAAGTGAAAGATTTATATGACAAGAAGAACTTCAAGTCTCAGAAGAAAGAAATCGAAGATCTCAGAACAGATCTCAGAAGATGGAAAGATCTCTCATTCTCATGAATTGGTAAAATTAATCTAGTAAAAATGACCATCTTGCCAAAAGCAATCTACAGATTCAATGCAATCCCCATCAAAATTCCAACTCAATTCTTTATAGTTAGAAAGAGAAATTTCCAAATTCATCTGGAAAAACAAAAAACCCAGGATAGCAAAAACTATTCTCAACAATAAAACAACTTCTGAGGGAGTCAAATCCCTGATCTCAAGCTGTACTACAGAACAATTGTGATAAAAACTGCATGGTATTTGTACAGTGACAGGCAGGTAGATCAATGGAATATAATTGAAGACCCAGAAATGAATCCACACACCTATGGTCACTTGATCTTTGGCAAAAGAGCTAAATCCACCCAGTGGGGGGAAAAAAAACAGCCCAGCATTTTCAACTGATGGTGCCGGTTCAACTGGTGGTCAGCATGTAGAAAAATGCAAATCTAACCATCCAAATCCCCTTGTACAAAGCTCAAGTTCAAATGCAGTGTTCTTATATGGCATGCACAAAGCCCTGGGCTCCAGTGCTGGTAGACAAATACAATGAGAGGCCAAGGAAGAAGGAGTGAGGGGGAAGGGAAGAGAAGTAAAACGAAAAGAGAAAAGAACAAAGAAAAGAAGAGAAGGAAAAGTGAGTCTTGGCGCCAGGCTATCCCCGTGTCTAGCAAAGGCTGGAGCAGGTGACAGCCCTTATCTAAGCACACCAGGCCTCATCCATCTAGCAAGTTCCCAGTCTGCTAGCCTCTGTCTGGAAGCAATGGCACTGAGCAACACTGTGGAAAACCCTTCAAGTGGTGTTTTCCTTTAATTAAAACAAATGTCTCTTTAAGAGGGGAGACATTTGGGACTCAAAACAGCAACCTGTTGGGACCAGTTCAAGGGCAACTGCTTGAGGCAGCTGGGGGAAGCTAAGGCATTCCTAAAAGAAAAAAGGAAAAGAAAGAGAAAAAGAAAAAGAAAAAGAAAGAAAAAGAAAATGACCTGATGAACTTACAGACTAGCTACAAAATGACATTCAGTGTATAGCCTGCTTTGGCTGAAGGTTACGACGTAACTTCAATTGGTATTAATCCTTCAACTGGTATTAATTATTCTTTTATTTGATAAAGGTAGCCCGTAAACTCACTGCTGCTTTCTGATAGACATTCAGGAACACTGTCCCTTCAGATTGTAGCCTGAATTATACATCAGGCTCTAGAAACCAATGTGATCTTGCCCCAGCATTTGGAGGCAGTCAAAGTTGGTCTGAACAGCTTCCAAAAGGGCTCAGCTCCAGCTCAAGTGGGCCCTGGTCAGTTAGGGCAGAGCATCATTTCAGCCGAAAGGGGTAGTTATCTGGGCCTAGCATCAGCTGGAGGCAGACTGGCTGCCACGTCAGCAGGCTACCTCCCCCAATCCTCCCGCAGCAAGACTGGCACCAGTCCCTTGTATCCAGTCTGATGTGGTTGCTCAAAGAAGAGGATGCTAACTCAGTCTGTTTACCATATTCAATTTCCTTTTCTCCCCCCCCCCCCATATCCAACAAACACATAAATGGAAATTTGAGATGCAACTTTAATAGTTTCTTTTTGTACCAGCTTCAATCAGAGAACGTACCTTATTAACTATATTCAACTTACTTGGAAATAGCAAAGAAAAAACAATCAGATAGTGCCCCAATTCATTTTTTCTCAATGTTCTATAGGATTAAAAAAAAAAATGCCAGTGAGGCGTATATGGTGTGTATCTTGCCAACAACGCTTTCAATCCCTTTCGACTGAATTCCTCTGAGAAACGGAGGGTGGATGGCAAAGAGTAAGAACCAGAGAAGCCCCCTTCACAAGCCAGCTAAGACGCCAAGAAAAGCCTGAGTCTGCAAAGGGGCCAAACACTCATATTTTCCTATTCTGATAGTTTTTCAAAAGTGAGCTCGTATGGTGAGTGGATGGCTTCCATGGGGGAAACATTTTCCAAGTGGACTTCCAATTCCAGATCTCCTTAGAGATGACCTTGGCATGACCCCACCTTAACACGCTACACATGTGACCTCCGGTGCAGCCAGAAAAATCTCAGGTTGTCCTTCCTTCGCTTTCCCAAGTAATGCGTGCATCATAACCAGGCCACAAGGATGGTAATTATTATATTAATAAAGCTACTGTTCCCTGGAGATGTGGCTTTGTGGCTTCTAAAGAGCCTTCTACCCTAGCCAAGGAGCAGGCAGAATTCTTGTATGGGTTTTTTTTGCAGCGGCTTATGGCAAAGAAGAGTAGAATGTCAAAAGGAGACAAGAATTAAAGGGGAAATGAAATACGGAAAAAAATAGGATGCCTTTCCAGGGCTGAGCCCCATGCTGTGCTCTTGAAAATGAAGAAGGAGCCTCCCACTCTTCTTCCTAGCCTTAGGCACCCTCTAGAGAGAATTCCCTAAGCTCATGGCCATACGAGGTAGCAGAAATACTTGTACAAGCTTTCCATATCGTCAGGGCAAAAACTCATGAGCTCTACAGAAAAAACATTTCCCATGTGCACAGTACACATGAACCTCCTACCATATTTAAAAGAACAAATTGTTTATATTGACCTTCCTGTGGGCTACCCTGCAGTCAAGGTGAATAAAGTGAAACATATACAAAGGGGATATCGAGGCCAGATAATAGAGTAGAGATAGGTGTATCTGGGGGATTAGTCATGCAAAATATCAAACATTCGAAAGTTACCCTAATACCAGAGAAAGTCCTCAGTGATGTAATCTCTCTCCTCCTGCTCTGAATATCTAACACTGAAAACACTGAATCTCAGTGTCCTTCTCGTTCTCTGGTGTCCAGTAGGCCTGTTGTGTCACCCAAGGTGAGCCTGTGGGTTGTTCTTCTTCTCCACCAGCTGCCGTCCCATTGTTCATGCACAGAGTGTTAAGTTAGGGAATCAACAAACCAGACTTGACCTTCTGGAACAGGATGAGCCTGGGGTTCAATGTCCAGAGCACTGAGCTTGCATAAAGGTTGACATCTGGCCCTGACTTCAGCTAGTAGATTTAAACTTAATTGCCCAGAGAATACCTGGATATTAGTTTTAGTTTGCTTGTTTGTTTGCTTGATAGCTTTTCAAGTGATTCTAATGGACAAACAGTTGTCATGTATCATTAAGAACAAGGTTGCTCCAACCTGGGTGCATAGGGGCTCACAGAGACTGAACCTCTAACATGAGAGCCTGCATGGAACTGACCCGGGCACTCTGCACATATGTTGCTGTTGTATAGCTTTGTCTTCCTGTGAAACTCCTAACAGTGGGAGCAGGAGCTGTCTCTGTGTCTGTTGCTTGCCCTTGGGACCCTTTCCTCCTACAGGGTTGTCTTGTTTACGTTAACACAAGAGCAGTGCCTAGTCTTATGATGCACGCATTACTAGTCTTACTGCAACTTGATATGCCGTGGTTGGTTGCCATCCAAGAGGCCCTTTTCTAAAGAGAAAAGGAGGAGCAGATGGGGAGAGGGGGAGGGGAGGGGAGGTAGAGGGAGGTACTGGGAAGGTGGAGGGACCTTTCCAGTGAGAATATAAGATAAATAAAGTTTAAAAAAATGACGAAGAACGAAGTTGCTAATGTGCAAGGCCTTTGGTCCAGATGCAGTGTGGTCCCCTTTCTTCTATCTTTGGAATGTTGGATGTCTCTTTTGAGTCTCTTCAACTGTATAATGAGTAGGAACGGAGCCATGCATAGATTTTAAGACGCTTTCTTAGGCGGTAGGGTAAGCAGTGACTAAAGCAGGGTCCCAGGCTCAAGAGTTCACACTTCATAAGTTTAACACCATATTTCAAAGGTTCTCAGAGAATCCCAAGCTAAAAAGCAGAATTGTATTGAAAACGGAAACCAAAACAAAGCAAAGACACAGCCACCGGCACCGCAACAGCCAAGGCACACGACAGTACGGGAATGGCGTTCCCTGGTAACAGCACAGCAACCGCCAAGGCACACCACAGTCCGGGAATGGCGTTCCGTGGTAAAGATCTTTTGGTTTTGTTCGTGTTTGTTTTAGTAGGTCTCTGTGTTTCCTTTCAAAGAAAGCTTGATGCGTTTTTTACTTTTTTTTTTTTTTTGAGCCACACCAGGTCCCCATCAAGACTCCGACACCCTGGATCTCCACTGTGGTGTGTGAAAACAATCTTCAGTGTTCCCAGCACTGAACAGAAGCAACTTCTACAAACCCCAAGTCTTTCCTGGTTTCAACTTGAAAGCAGCCATTTGATGCCTGACACACTGGCAGTCTAGAACTGATTAAACACCCTTCTCCGTGCTCACAGGCAGGCTGAGGAAAATCATGATTCTTTCTCATGAATGGAGGAATGTTATGGATTCTTTTTTTTTTTTTTCAGATACAAGAATAAGTGTAAAAATGTAACACAAAATAGAATTTAGGTCCTTCTACTATCCACTAATGACAACCTGTATCTTTTAGCTTCCTTCGTTTCCAGATCCATGGGCTGAGCAAACAGGGATCAAGGCAAATGCACATTTCTGAGGCCCTCGCCCTTTGACATTCAGCTGCTCTGAGATGTTTCCCGTCTAAAGCATATGGGGCACATATGGGAAAGAAGAAAGTGGGCACAAGAAGTTTTAAGAAGTTTGTTATCTAAGCAAGGATGAGATCTGAGGTTTGCTCTAAGTTCTGACAATGGAGACCTGGGAAAGGGATCTAAATTCTGCGGTGAGACAACCATTTTGAAATGCTGTGTGGGACCTCCTAAATGAACATGAACCCCAGAGCCACCCAGCAGGTGGTCAAGTTTGATATTCAAATCGTTAACGTTTTGCATGTGGAGTTTTCATTAGGACAAGTTTCCCGGTGATGGACAGCTTGCATCTACTTGCAGATGTCTGTACTTGGCCATCAAACCTGTGTGGAGAGGGTAATTCCCGGCAGTCTCCACCTGATTCTTGCTGAAGGCAATGTCCAATCAAAGTGCAGAGCTCAGCAAATAAACGAGTTGCTTTGACAGGAAATTCCAACAGCAATTTTAATTCTGATCAGGCTTCAGGAAATGGAAAGAATAAAAACACATCAATTATAGTGACAGGAAGTTTTAAATCACACGGCGAGCAGCTGCTGCCAAGAGACGAGTCTGCCAGCTTTGTTAAGGAGCCTGGTATTTTGGTGTGACCAAAGTTTTACACCAAAATGTTATAGGCTGACATCATTCCATAATTGCATGTTATCTCTCTACAAGGGTAAAGAAAATGACACAGCATTGAAAGCGTATCATTATTATATATGTAACTAAAAATCATCAACTTGACTGTAAAGGTTCAGAATGCAAAAAAAAAAAAAAAAAAAAAGCAGTCCTTTGAACAGAAGGTAGATCAACTGTGGTACAGTTAAAGTACAACCATTCACGGTGGATGTGGATGTGGATGAAAATCTTGTCTAGGGCTGGCGAGATGGCTCAGCAGGTAAAAGTACTCACTGTTTTTCTGAAGGTTCTGAGTTCAAATCCCAGCTGTGTCTGAAGTCAGCTACAGTGTACTTATATATAATAATAATAAATAAATTTAAAAAACAAAGAAAGAAAATCTTGTCTAATCAACACCGGAGGGTGATAACTCATTCTACTTCACGGCAAAGGCTAGAGTTCTCCTTCTTGCCCTAGGCCTCCTGGCTAGGGTTCTCCTTCTTGCCCTAGGCCTCCTGGCTAGGGTTCTCCTTCTTGCCCTAGGCCTCCTGTTAGAGAGGCATCTTCTCTTGGTGGTGGAGGTTTTCATGCATTTAATCTGGGTGTGCTGGAAAGGGGATCTAAAAGAAACCTTGTTGGCAGAGAACAAGGCAGTCCAGAGCAGGCCTACGTTACTTGAGGAGGGAGAGAGGCTGCTGGCTATACACGGTATGTGGTACAGGCCTTTCCTTTCACAAGAGTTTTAAGTTGAGTCACTCTGGACGAATTATAACACAAACCCGCTTGCCGGGGATTTATAAACTGCCTTTCTATAAAGTTCAAAGGGACTCAGAACTTTCTCTGTTTGTTACTTTACCTGCTTCCTGCTCAGGAACCTGGGGATAGATGTTAATGACCTTGTGCTCATAAATGGCCTGTGGCAAAGGTTATAACTCAAAGTCTCCCTTTCCTCACACAATTAAAGGCTTGCCCCTTATCCTAAATTTCCACAGGCACTGGTATATTACTTTTCAAATGATATACTCCAAGTTTATCAACTTTTGTAAGTAACTTAGAGAGATACACTTTCTGTTGTTCTCAGAAGTTATAGACGATGGCATCATACAAGTATTTATGAGAATAATTGATATTAATTCCCAGCCGTTCTGTATGTGGTGACAATGTAGTTAGTAAATGTACCAGTGCTTACTAGTATTTGACATATGTCAGATTTAAAAAATTTAAAAATAAACCCTTTGGTTGGATTCGGTGTAAATTCGATCTGGTAACTTTGGTTAGTATAACAGAAACAGAATGGCTGAGAACAATACGGGATTGGTGTTCATGGTTCCTGGGGTATAAGGCTAGTGTGTTATCACTACTAGTGACGTCTGCCACACACAGCAGAACGGTGAAATAAGTCCCTGATTTCACTCTGGCCTTTACTGACTTTTTGTTTTGTTTGTTTTCTTGTTTTGTTTTTGGGATAAGGTTTCTCTGTGTAGCTCTGGTCTTCCTGGATTTCACTCAATAGACCAGGCTGGCCTCAAATTCAGAGATCCACCTCCCTCTGACTCTCAAGTGCTGAGATTAAAGGCGTGCGCCACCGCTGCCACCACCACCACCCCTGTCACCCTTCCTAAACTGGCAATGAGCATGTTTCAACAGAAAGTATATGGGACTATCGAAGTCACACTGAACCAAATGAAACCATCTCTGAATGGTAGCTAGTTTCTGTATAGCCTTGGGCCACGTTCTTAGGCTACCTTTGTCAGCCCTTTTCTCTGACCATAAGAAAACTCAGTCTTGATTTGTAAGATTGCTGGAAGTACTAAATGGAGCACTGAATTTGAAGGGCTCTGTGGGAAACTCTGTTTTTATAGCCAATACATGATGTTAGGCAACACAATTTTGCTTTTTTATCAATAATTAATCTCATCAGTGTGTCCTTTGTCTCCTGGAAAGACATCGGGGTTTCTGACTCTCTTGACTCTGGCCTATTCCCCCATTTATGCCTGTCACACATATATAGCCATGGCGTTTGAAGATTGGGGTACTTCACTGAACAAGCCTGAGCAGATGGTTGCCATCAGGGATTTTCTGTTCCCATCAGAAGCCACCCTCCTAATGACCTGTGTCTATAACTGCCCGAGAAAGCATCCATCATTAGTTAACAAGCTATGTCCAAGTTTTCTCTGCAGCAAGCCAACCTCTGCCCTGACTAGCCAAGCACTAGTGTCATAAGCCGGGAAGGCTGAGGTTCAGAGAGCGCCCTCTTCTGGCTCTCCTCTCAACTCCTCTAGGAGAAAATGGAGGCAGAAAATAGTTTCTCTAACTTCCTCAGTATGACCCTGAAGGTCACTCATCCTTCAGGTGAGTGGCTGGTCTTTACAGCACTAACAACGGAACAGTTTAGGATGATACTGTCACTATGTAAGTTTAGGAGGACACATTTCCTTACTTCCTACTCCTGCAGTGCTAATGCAAAGGATCTAATGTTTGTACTCCCCTACTCCATAAGCCAACAATCAATACTGTCAAAGGCAATGTTATTCAGTGTGATGATTAGCTTTGGACCAGGATTCATGAGGACAGAGACTCATGAGTGGAATTAGTGCCTTTACAAGAGACCTCAGAAAGAGTAGGTTCTCCCACCAGATGAGGACAATGCTTGTGACACAGAAAGGATCACCTCAGTACACACAGCATCCTAGAGCCTTGACTGTGGACTCAGAAGCCTGCAAAACAGAGTGACCCAGTTCACTGTATGTTTTTAGAGCAATTACAATGAACTAATGAAGAGAGTAGTCTTGGATCTCCAAGAATGCTGCCTATGAGATATAAGGGGCAGTCTGGTATTTGCAGCTTCACACAATAGTACTATAACAATAACATTAACATTTAAGATAATTAAATGGTAGTGTAATAATATATTGTGAGTTTTTATTAGTTGGGGTTCTCTAGAGGAACAGAACTGATAGAGTGAATATATGTATGTAGTATACATAGACACATATATGAATGCATCAAGGGATTTATTAGAGTGCCTTACAAGTTGTGGTCCAGCTAATCCAACAATGGCTCTCTACCAGTGAAAAGTCCAAGAATCTAGTAGATGTTCAGTCCACGAGGCTGGCTATCTCAGTTGGTCTTCAGTATATGCCAGGATCATGAAGAATATATGCCAGTGAGATAGAATGCAAACAGACAGAGAGAAGGCTTCTTTCTTCCACATTCTCTATCCAGGCTGTCACCAGAAAGGAAACTGATGTGCAGATTAGAGGTAGGCCTTCCCACCTTAAAAGATCTGCATTAAAGGTGGATCTTCCAACTTCAATTGACTTAAGAAGAAAACCTCCCTCAGTTTGGGGTTTAGTTGATTCCAGATGTAGTCAAGTTAAGAACCAAGAACAGCCATCACAGAGTTGGAGAGAGAGGACAAAACCTAGGGCTTCACTAGAAATTCTATATTGCTTGGGAAATGGTTATCCGCCGAGGAAGCAAAGAAATGTTCCCTCCACAGCAAAATGTCTATTTTAACATTTCTCAGGGCAGACCCACCCCTCTGAGTCGCAACCCATTCAGCTCACCGCTGTTTGATTTAATATTCTCGCTTCCTGTTCTCGGCCTTTGGCTTTGTTTGACATCTGTCTGTAGTAACTATATTTTCCATTTACATTAGTAGTTCTGACAGCTCAAAGAAGCAAAGCCTTTGAATCTGGCTGTGCCATCCCCCCACATCTCCTCCTTCTGCAGGTTTTGTCCCCATCAGCAGTCTCTGGTACCCAATTCTGTACATTTGGTAGTTGACATTCATAGTGTGCCAAGCAATACTACTGACCCTGTGTAAAAACAAGGAGTGAGGCACAGGGCACATGTTCTCAGCCAAGCAATTTATGGGACCATAAAACCCTGGCAACATTTCCTACGGCCTTGAACTTTAAGGCAGTACTGGAAGTGAAGGTTGGTATTTGCCGTTTTTGGATTCTTAAACAAAAGGCCCAGACATTTGCAAACCAAACTCTATGATACCCAAATGGCCTGTTTCATAAAGGATTATTGGATTTTCTGCTGCAAACATACCATGCATTTCCCTACCTTTCCTTCCTCTGATAATAAAATCCTGGAGAAAAGGGCCAAAAATATATGAACAGATATGAACAGAACTGTTCTCAATCCAAATCTTTTGAAATAAAAATTTCATATATGTACACATGTGTATATACACATATCTATATTATATTAACACACATTTATATATGTGTGTGTGTAGAGAGAGAGTGCATATGCATGTACACACAGTGAACATGTGGAAGTCAGAAGGATAACTTGGAGGACTTAGTCCTCTTTCATCACATGGGTCCCAGAGATCTAATTGAAGTCATCCATCTTGGTAGAATCCACCTTTACATGCTAAGCCATCTCACAGCTGAAGGGTCACAAGTCTTACTGCAAATATTAATTTGGTTTTTCAGGTTATCTTGAAGAAATTCCCCAAAATTAATTCCCCATTTCACCCCTGATTCCTCAATAATACAACTTTAGGAGATATATACGTATATATTCATTCTTTGAAAATGTAGCTGGTTTGAGACTGTTTCAAAAATTAAATGTGTATAGAAGTTAAAACCAGGAGCTTCTTTTTAATCCAGCTCTATCAAAGCCCAGTATTATTATATTAAAGAACCTACCAAGAAACCAAGAAACTTGAACCCAATTAAGGAAAGTTATGAGGAGAAAGCCTGTGAGACAATTTGCAATTATGTACCACATTTTAATAAAAATATGGTATTTTTCTCAGTAGTCATAGAGCCGGAGGTAAAACATTAAAAGGCAGTGATTAAATTTTGCCTAGACACAGCCATGAAAACGGTACAGGAGCATGTTTCCTTTCTTCAGGTGTGAGATGGAATTTGTACTGCCAGGAGGAAATTCTTGTAATAAAAATGCTTCTCCAGTCAAAACTTACCCGGCTGGCTCTGTGTCTGAGGCGCAGTATTTACAGAGGAATGATGACCACATCAGAAACTTCAAACGTCTAAAACGCAAAGCCAGGAAGGACGGATAGAAGGATGTGAACGCTGAATGCACAGCCTATGAGGGTGCGGGGCACATCCCAAGTCACATGAGCTCAGTTCTGAAGACCAGAAGCAGACAAAGAAGGACCCTCCCTGTACACTCTACATCTTTCCCTTCCCCTCCTGTAATTAATTCTCTTCACCATCCTCAGAGGTGAACTGTCGGAGGACGGGAAATTCTCCACCCACTCCAGTCTGCGCCCCCCCCCACCCCCGTGGCCCCAAAATTCTGCCGCATCATCAATGAGGATTGACTCTCGAAACCCCTTGCACACCAAGTCAAATCCGTCCAGGAAGCCCAGGACCTAGAGGGATCGCTCTCCTTCAGACTCTACGCAACTTGTTACATACTAATTGACTCAGTGCCAAATAGCGAGCAAAGTCAGCTTTTCTAACAACCCCTGCTATCCCTTTGGAAGCCCACCTTCAGCACAAGTTTGCTTCGGAAGTCTTAACAGAATGCCATAGTTTGGGTGTGTTAAGTAACAAAATATCAGTTCCTCACAGGTGCTGGTGGCTCTAGTCTCAGGCTTCTCTCTCTTTCTCCCTGAGGTTTGCAGACGGCTCTGCTTTCACAAGCTGCTCCCATTATGTACAGCTGTGTCTATGTGTCCTTTCCTCTGCGTGGGCACGTGTGTTTGTGTTCATGTGTGAGTGTTTAGGTGCAAACATACATTTATGCATATGGAGACCATGGCTGGTATTGCCCTTTATTTTTGAGAGACAAGGTCTCTCCCTGGGACCTGAGGTTCACCAACTAAACAAGACTGGTTAGCCAGTCAGCCCTAGAGCTCCTTCTCTCCTCAGGGCTAGGATTTTAGCGTATGCCACAATGCCCAATTGTTTATGTAGATGTTGGGGGTTCAGACTCAGTTCCAATGCTTTACCAACTGAGCCATCTTCCCAGCTACCGCATTTCTGCTTCTTATAAGGAAACTAGTCATAATGGATGAAAGATCATGAAAACGATCCCATTTTAACCTAATTATCCCCTTTCAAGCGCCTTTATAAACTCCAGTGATGACGGAGGGTTCTAGAGTTTAGGGGTTCACAATAAGGATGGGGTGGGCCAAGTTAAACATTCTACTTCCCAGGTCATATTTGCAGGTGTCTCAATGGTTTGTGGATAAAACTCAGTTTATGTGGAATTTTAACAAAGCCGTGGTTGTCAAACACAAGACCAGAGAGAGCAGCAGCGTGACCTTCACGGAGTGCTTTGCAGGAGAGTACTTCTAATTGTGGGGACCCTGTAAGTCAATCATGTTTAACTATAATTAGACCATTCCTTCATACTTGGGATTTGAGCATCTCTACAACTATGTGTCAACTTCAGCTCACCGAAAAATAAGGACGATCCTGGTACGTGGCTTGGTCAGCAAAGAACTTTGAAAATGTGAACCATCCCTCCTTCCTACCTTTTGCAATTTTGGAACTTTGAATTTTATCACGAGTCTTATGACAGGGATACAAATCAGCCCCTCACCGGATTGAGGGTAAAATTCATCTGTGGCAATTATTTTGTGTTAAAATTATTATGTGTCACGTATGTGCAGCATTTATTATGTGTCACGTATGTGCAGCATTTAACTTTGCTAATTAGTTTGCTAATTAGTTATGGGGACAGTGTTCAGTTTCTTGTTTTATTTTCAGTTTCTGCAGGTCAAACCTCAGGCAACTCTCTCTGACTCTTCCACCCATGTTTTATTCTTTGAAAGGAGATCCCCCACGCTGAGCTAAGCACTGATCAAAATTCCTGCATCATGTTGCCTCAGAATTACCAAAATTACTGACCTAAGTGGAGATCCTTCTCATTTTCTTTCTTTCTTATGTTCTAGAATTACAAATAAGTTCAATTGAGAAGACAGATGCATTTTTTGGGCAATTTTGTGCCCAGGAATCGAAAAA
>LR749729.1:351591-374888 GCA_902729485.2 Mus minutoides
TATATATATATATATATATATATATATATATATATATATATATATTCCTGAAATACATAAACATTTATATAATCACATGAACATTTGCCTCTGTGACTCGCTGGAGGACAGCAGTGCACAGTTCTGCTTTGATCTAGTAATTAGACCAGGGACCTGCACTTCTCCTGAGCCAAGAACATAAAGCCCTTCATTCTAATTCCATTTTTCATTTAAAAATATTTAGCAATGCAAATGATAGATGCTGTGCTAGATTAACCTCAGAATAAGGATATTTTTGAAGGCCTTTAACCTCAGTCTTTAGACTGATCAGCACGGAGGAGTGAAAGACAGAGAACTAGCCCTAAGCCACTGCGGTCAAGCCTAGATCCTCACTAGCACTGAATGCCTCTCTGGGGAGGTTTTCTCAGAAGGTGGTGGCTTTTTCATGTGGGTGGTTCATACATGGGTAACTCTGAGAACGTAGAACTGTGGAGTTTTCCTGAGAATAATGCATCCAGACTTTTACACCACTCTGAATACCGTTTTGGGTGCTCCGAATGTTTTAGAATGATTCTTACTTTGGGGGAACATGCCTGGTACCTAGGCTTGGGATCAATTCAGATATAATGCAAAAAAAGAGTCATATTAATACTTCTTTTTGAAGGTTTGTGTAATTCTCTTTAGGTTAATTTTTAACATTTGAAATTTGTATATTGAAATTTTAAAGTAAGCCATTGTCTCTAGAGGAAGACTGTATCCCAAACTTGGTGCAAGAGAATATATTCCTGTCAGAAGTCTTTGGTGGGTGAAGTGGTCTTGAGTCCTTGGTTGTGTGTGCTAAATCCCTGGAGAGCTAAAGGCCCTACTCAGAATCAGCTAAATCAGAATCCCTGGGGTGAAGATGAGACATTTGTGCGTCGTAAAGCTCCCAAAATATTAGTGGTGTGCACCAGGTCTTAGGGAGGACTAGACAGGAGCACAGGGAGGCAAGTCCAGACAGATACTGGGTGGTGAGAACTCTGCAAGAGGCTACTGTGCTCACAGGGGTCTGTGCTTGTTTAGAAGCCTGGGCAAGTTTGTTTTGTTTTGTTTGTTTGTTTGTTGTTGTTGCTTGCTTGTTTGTTTTTAAACTTATATCCATCTCTCATACATTACATTCCACAGTTTCCCCTCCCCACTCCTCCCAGTCCATCCCCCTACCTCCCCTCTCCCGAAATCAACTCCTCTGTTTCCTTTTAAAAGAAGGGAAGAAGGAGAGAGGGAGGAAAGGAAGAGGGGAGAGGGGAGAGGGGAGAGGGGAGAGGGGAGAGGGAGAACACAGGCTTCCCAGGGATATCCACCAAACATGCTTCAACAAGATAGAAAAAGACTGGGCACAAATCCTTGTATCAGAGCTGGACAAGGCCACTCAGTAGGAGCAAAGGGTGCCTGGGGAAGTTTTTAAGCAAGGATGCCAGGATCAACTGTCATTATTAACCACTCCTTCTTGAAAGCTACCCTACCGTTTCTATCGGACCCATGAAGCTGGAGTGGCGAGCCAGAAGGTTTTGACGATCCCACTCATGCACAGTGCCCACGGAACCTGAACAGCATAGCTCACAGAGGGGACAGCTCCCACCTGTTCACGCTCACACCAGTTCAGCGCCTGCCTAGGAAACCAAGATGTGTAGGGAGTGGTTGTTGTTGTTTGTTTGTTTTTGTTCTGTTTTTGCCCCTACTTTGTGTTTCTGTCAAAGGCATGCACACTCAGACAGTGTTGGTCAATTCACCAATGACAAAGCGCTTTGAGAGACACTGCTGCTGTCTAAAGGAGAGCGGCCGACTGGTAACATCACGGAGAAAGGACTTCAGACAGGAAGGTCTGGCTGCGAAAGTCTACACTGGCTATTTGCCAGCAAGTAAAGTCTTCTGAGTTTATAAGATGTAAAACTCTCGTCTGCCCAGCACAAGAAGGATGTAGAGGAAGTGTGTGGACAGCCGTCACTAGGCAAGTGTGTAGACAGCCGTCTCTAGGCAGGGAACAGAGCTTACAAACAGCATCACCCATGTCCAAAATGTAAGAGTTAATATGTGACCTATGACATCTTATTTTCTTCTAAGAGATTATTTTCATGTCCCAAAATCAAGGCTGAGAAAATGAAGTGCTGGAATAAAACTTTTTTTTTTTTCAGGACAATGCCTATGCAACCCATATTTCTTTTATCTAACTGCGCTGAGATTTTTTTTTTTTTTTTTTACTTTTCCTGTGCAGAATTTAAATTTTATTCTTACTTAAAACACTCAATCTTCCTATTAATGAGATATTCGGAAAAGATGATACCATCTGAAATTATTTCAGTTTTAAGTAGTGAAAGATATTTATTGAAAGGATATTTGATCATTTTTTTACTGATACCAAAAAAAACCTTCTTATGGAAATTTCTAGATATTGTATAATAATGTGTTTAAATGGTAATTTTTATCTTAAAAATTTATTAACATGGGTAACATACCAAGACTTTTACTAAGAGTGTTATGCAGTGTGTGTGTGTGTGTGTGTGTGTGTGTGTGTGAGAGAGAGAGAGAGAGAGAGCGAGAGAGAGAGATCATGTTCAGGCTGGCCCAGACTGCACCAGGCAGGACTTGAACTCAAGATCCTCCTGCTTCAGCTTCCCAAGAACTGGGGTTATAGACATATCCTACCACACCCAAGCTTGCATGATTTTTAGTCCTAACTACATCTGTTCTCGCTACAAATGTAGAAGGCAGATGAATGTAGACGTAGCCCGTACTCCATTTCTGCTCCTTGAATCCCATCCATTGATCATTACTGTCAGTTTCCCACTAATTTCTCAAGAGCTCAGCCTTTCGTCGTCCTACAACCTCACTTTGCTTCCATTCTTTCCCCATGGGATACTCACAGCTCACCCCCTGCCTATAATCTGGGTTCATCTCTTCTGCCTCAGAGTGCCTATTTCTAAAATTTCTATTCCACTCATGCTGTTTGCCTAAAACTTCCTGTTTCCCACTTGTGGGTTGAATGAGAAAATGTCCACAATAGGCTCCTGCATTTAACTTCATCCCAGTTGATGGCCCTCTTTGGGGTGTTATGGAACCCTTAGGAGGGACAGCATCACTGGAGGAAGCACATCACCCAAGAGTGGGTTTTGAGGGCTTATAGCCTCACATTATATCCTGTGCTCTCTCTTCTCCCCGTCCCTGTTACCTCCTCTGCCTTTTGTGTGTGCATAAAGATGCAACCAGCCAGTTTCCTTCTGCAAACACCCATGCCTTCCCTGCAACCTGTATGGACTCTAGGTCTTAGAACCATAAATCCCTCCTTTAATCTTATGAAACCATTCACAATGGTCCTGTCCATTTCTATGAAAGTCTTAACTATTGGGCTATATATTTACCAGAGGTGGCATTTAAAAACTGCATCCCTTGGTAATGTTTTTAGTGTTTTAAAAACTAAAAGCTGGGAGCTGGGGAGATGGCTCAACTGCTAAAATGTTTGCTGTGTACAAGTGATTCCCAGAATCTACACAAACAGCCAAGTGTGACAGTGAGTGCCTATAACACCAGCACCAGGTGAAGAAGAAGGAGGCTCTCCCCTTCCTCTTATCTGCCAGGGGCTTACTGACTAGCTAACCAGCCAGCTCCAGGTTCAAGGGACCCTGTCTCAAAAATAAGGTAGAGAACATCTGAAAAAGACACATGACGTTGACCTCTGACCTCTAGCTTCCACATGCATAAGCACACCTAGGCATTTGACCCCCCTCACACACACAGGTGAAGACACGTATACACACTTTCCTGCCATTCCCAACGAACATCATCTCTAGGAATCAGAATTTGAGGCTGATCTGTTAGAGGTTTTCGTTGACTCTCTCTCTCTGCAGTTTTATGGAACAAACATTTTCCAGAAATATATAAGAAATGAATTAGGTATCTTCCTTTTAAAAAAAGTAACCGACACAGTTCTGTTACTGATGCCTTTTAAGATTGTTTAAAGTCGATGCTGGGAGCTGTCTTTACATGCAACTCCTGTTTGTTAGGGGAGAGCCAGGAAAAGTGGCTGCCCGGGTGAACTGAACTTCCAAAGGAAATTCCATGAAGGTCTGATTTTTTTTCATACTTCAAAGAATAATACATACCCCAGATCCTGCTACCAGGATCGAATTTTGTGAAACCTCTTACTGCCAATATATTGCTGGTGTTGAAATACAACCCATGTCTCTCACAGCTCTGACAAACATACTTAACACAGTTATGCATACATTAGTTAGTGTAAACATGCCTCACTTAAGTAGAAAGAAGTGTTTTTTAGAATTGTAATATTTCACCACCATGTCATTCCATGGAAACCACCTTGGTGGTTCTAGCTGAGAGTCGGACGACTCTCACATAAAACATAACACTTTAGCAGCAACTGTATTTGGTCAGGAAGAATGGCAAACCAGCTGGGGAGAAGTCTATGAACCACATGCAGTTTTAATTAAATTCATTAAAAATGCTGTGTCTCTCAGTAGATTTGAGGGCAGATAGAACCACTTAACAATAGGCAAGCTCTAATCCAGTTTGTCAAAACTAATAAGAATACAGATGCAATTTCTCACACAAGGACACATCCAGCAGGCTCGCGAATGAGCAATTGCGGTGCATTTTTAAAAAGTAACATTTGTAAATTATTGCAAGATGTTACCAGCCTCAGACCGCGGTTGCAATTTCTAATTCCAATGAATTGATAAAAGGCGCTATTAATAAAAAGGTACATTTTGGGCAGCTGACATGGCTAATTGATCAAGTAATTTGAGTAAAAAAAAATACAAGACTTCGCTAGGAGCCCAGACAGGGATGAAGTCACTCAATTTTCCAAAAGTCAGAAGGCCTTGAAAAAAACTAGAAGAGGAGACCACAGAACACTTTCATGCCTGACCAAAACCAAATATAATAATCCCAACATACAAATAGGCGTCAGACGATCTAAAGTGACGAGAGATTTCAGCTATGTAGGGTAACCTTTCATTTACTTACCGAAACATGCCAAGCCAAGGATTACCTAAACAGGGTGAACAGAGCATGGCTCCTCAGTGAGTCGTCACTGGAACGTCCCCCCGGCCCCCTTGTCACGTTTCACCATCACTAGCTAAGGTCATGTTCAACACAGCATTCCAGTCTTGAGATCTGGCTTATATTAAAGCAGGGCAAGAAACAAATGGTCCCAGATGAACACACAGTCACCTAAGCTGACACAGCAATTGGAAGGTGCATCGCTGCGAGCCCACCCAGGGATCTCTACAACAGCCTGTACCACTGCTTGTTGAGAACATCTGACGATGATGGATGCTGTTTGGTTCTGTAAAGAGGCCCAGCTGAGGACCACTGTACGGGAACTGAGGGCAGAGGATGCGGCCGCTCCAGCTTGCTAGCCAGGTACTTGATAGAAACACTATCGGTACTTCGCTTCCCTAAGCTCATCAGTGCAAAGAAGCCCTTCATTTTCCATCACCCTCTTGGTCCGTTTCAGGAGGGGATGTTGACATAAGTACATTCTCTCAGCCCTCTGCACAGTCACACACTCCCCTTCTCTGAAAATAACAGTTTCTCCTGCCCTTTTCTTATTTTATCCTCATGATCCATTCTTCACAAAGACTCAACAGGAGACACAGACTTCGTGATGATAAACAAATCAAAGCCACTGCTTTCAGAAATAGAGAAGTTAGTGTTCAAAACTGGAAAGCAAGCGTCTCTTTAAAGCGTCTCCAGAAAATAGGAAAATAGATATCAGTGAGATCTTACAATAAAACCAAGAGAGCGTGTGGGCATTTTGCAACCAGCAATGCCTGAGGCAATTCTTACCCACAGAACAGCTAATACATTACAAACCCACACACAGGCCACATTCTTCTTGTTCTCTTGGAACTTTTACTATCCATGGTATTGTTCTATGTGTGGCCACACGCCTGACTCACACTGCTCAATCAGGAAATTTGAGTGGGCCACGAGAGGCTGCCATGTGATGCTAAAGTGTCGTCAGGTAGAGGTGAGTTAGAGCTTATTCTCATTTTCTGCAGATCCCCTTGCCTATTTGGTTCCCCGTCGTGCACAATAAAGAGACAAACCTTCAATACTCCACATTCACAGTGAAGCTGACTACTCACTCCCTTACATAATACTCCAAACTGCAAATTTCAGAGTTTTAAAAAGTTTTGCCTGTTCTCTAGAGTCCTATCATTTATTTATTAAAAGGAAGGCACAGTCACATATATGTTTTCCTGCAACAATTTCCTCTAGCTTGGTATCAAAACTGGAATCCCATGCTGACAAGTCTATAGAAAACCTTTCATTTTCTGTGTCTATGGTAACAATGCAGGATTTAGCTTTTCTTTTTTTCTTTTGAGACAAATCACGAAGTGGAGCTTCTCTCTCCCAGGCTATCTCTTCTCAGTTGCTTTGTGATCTGTGCAGTCGGCCACTCCTTCCTCTCCGTACCTAACATTGGCACACACATAGGAAGAATTCAAAGAATTTCTAGCTTGGTATAAGAAATCCCTGGCCTTACTGTTCTGAATGTGAGTTCTACCTATTCCTGTAACGACTGTGGAAACTACTAGCCAGATTCTCTTTAGTGTCTAATTACTTAGAGTTATTAATATTATCACCATTATGTTTTTTTTTCCTTTAGGACTCAGAGATAATATAGATTGTTATTCTTAAGCTGATCAAATAAGTACCTAGGTGGGAAATAAAACCAAAGTAAAAATAGAAGGACATAAGAATAAAATGTTGCCTGCTGAGGGGAAAGGGATGGAAATATTGTTTTCTTGATGTAGGCACCCACTCACAGGCAAGGGTGAGGTGGGCCTCCCCTCTTGTGGGGGTCTTTATTATAACTCACGGTAGAGGGAAGGGATGTGTGCTCCTTTCACGCGCTGTGTTTCTCCTAAGGGAACACCACAAGTGTGCTGAAATGTTCAGCTTACTTTTTCAAACCTACCATTGAGAAAAGCCCTTGCTATCCCACGGCGTCAGGGCTACCCTAGCTGGCCTCTATGAGGAAGAAGCATTGAATGTGGAAGGAAGTGTGTCCAGTTGGTAGAAATCCTTCTCACAACGAGGGAGGTTTGATTGAGATTTCCAGGCTATGTATAAGACATTGGGTTTATAAAGAGGCAAGTTGATAGCACTGCTCTTTTATATTAAGAAGCAGCTCGGCTGATGAGATCAGGAGTGACATAAGCTAAGGCAGAGCTACCCTCCTCACTCCTGGTAAGATGGATGGAGAAACTGAAGTTACTCAGAAGCCATCCTTCTCCCAGTTTCTAGATCTTAGAGCAGCTCATACATAAAGGGTTCACACTTCCCTTATTCATAATTCTCTAAGTCATCTGGAAATGATGCAAATATAAAAAATTCAACCCCTCCCCTCTTAGGAATAGGAATAAATCAGTTATGAAAAGGGAATATGGGAATATGGCCACTAATTTTTGTCTACCAGGTTCCCTATAATTCTACCTGTATTTAAAGAAAAGTCCAACATGTGGATACTCTTAGGGGCGCTCTTCCTTCTGGAGATTACGGGGGAGAGTGGGCACTGCTCCCTTATGGTATTATCACAAAGCCAATTTCTTCAATGAGATGTTTCAGCTTTAAGTGTTTGACTCTCTAAGGGAGCCATGCAGACCATCGGCCTACTTTCTAACTGTTTGAGTCCTCATTGGTTACGACTTTCCTTCTTGTTTTATCCCACAAGAGCCAAGCCAGCTTTTTCCTTCCACTTTTAAAGTTGTCTTCATTTCCTCTACTTAGAAACTACTTTAAAAATTACATTTTATTTAGCATTTATTGGTGTTAGAGAGAGAGAGAGAGAGAAGAGAGAGAGAGAGAGAGAGAGAGAGAGAGAGAGAGAGAGAGAGAGAGAGAGAGAGTGCCACTGCATGTGTGTTATATGTGTAGAATAAATTCTCTTTTTCTATCGACCCAGGTCATCAGCTTGGTACTGGGAACTTTCACCTCTTTAACCATCTTGCA
Organism: Mus minutoides; assembly: GCA_902729485.2. Taxonomy (NCBI): domain Eukaryota; kingdom Metazoa; phylum Chordata; class Mammalia; order Rodentia; family Muridae; genus Mus; species Mus minutoides. Next base: position 359,584 of record LR749729.1, read on the forward strand.
TGCCCTTCTTGATGAATACTTTAAAATTATATTTTTATTGTGTTTGTGTGCCCTCTTTTATTTTTGTATTTCCTTATGCCCAAATTATGTCTTCATTTCTTTAACATCCTCAGTCTATAAGATGCCTTTTCATTAAGAGTGTTTAATGCTTCTCAGTATGGTATAGATGTCAGAAGGCCGGGAAAGTAACACAAAGGACATTGGGAGTTTTCTGAAAGCAAACTCATCGAAAAGTCATCCATTACCTGCTTCTAATAAAGCATAAAAAATGCAAATTCTCAACGCAAATCACTCGTTCAAAACAAGGTTTGCTAATTGTCTTAGTTAAGGTCTCACTACTGTGAAGCCTAGTAAACCAGGACCAAGGTAACACTTATAAAGGACAGCATTTAATTAGGACTAGCTTCCAGGTTCAGAGGTTCAACCCATTATCACCAGGGAAAGCATGGTAGCAGGCAGGCAGACATGGTGCTAGAGAAAGAGCTGAGAGTTCTACATCCTGATCCTAAGGCAGCTAAAGGAGACTGTGTGCCACACTGGGCATGCTTGAGCAAGATAGCTCCCACCCCCCACAGTGACATACTTCCTCCAACAAGGCCACACCTGCTGATAGGTGGTATTCCCTGTGGCCAAGCACTCAGACACATGAATCCTCGGGGGAGGGGGGGGAGGGGGCATTCCTACTGACAGCCTTACACTAACAAACAAGTTTGTTTCTTACCTCGAGTCCCTGAGGGCTCCTTCAAGCTAGATATAGTGGGATCAAGTCTCAGAATCTTTCTCAACCCAGAAACAGTCATGACTTGTGTATTTCCCTGGATTCTGAAGCTGTTTCTATTCAAGTAAACCTGATGTTGTCATGTGCTACGGTCCTTGATACTACTCCATTTCCTTATGCTGTTATTTTATGTCGCCTTAAGGTCTTTGGTCTGTTTTCCCTTTTTGCTTTAGCAGTACATTTTTTTTTTCCTACTGAAGCATCCTTTTCCTGGAATTGTAGTGTACTGACATCTCTTTAGAGGTCACTGTGTTTCTCTTCTGCTAACCACACCCTTGCTTGTATTGGCACACACACTTGCTCGTGTGCATTTGTATATTCTCTCAGGGTCACTCCTTGGGTCAGTCCCTGGGTCACTATCCATACTCCATCTCACCACTCTCTAACCTGCCACGGCATCATGTCCTTAGCACATTGTATTCTCTATGTGTTTCATGACGTTTTTTGGTCCCATTATGATTCCTTACATTAAGTGAATGTTCTCTAATGTAGCGTGTTAATTTTAAGTGACTTTTCACTATTATTTTGAGCTATTATCACCATGGTTGCCCTAAACGTAACCATGTACATTATAACTTCAAATTCCTATTAACATAATTCTAATGAAATATAGGAATGTTATTCCCATAAATGTCTACTCCCTTTGTTTCCCTTTAATGCTATCATTATATACACAGTATATCTACAAATGTTACCAGCTCAAGGATGCATTTATAATTGTTACTTTCTAGGGTTTTACATATTTTCTAGAAGTTGAGAGAAGAAATGATTGCAATTATGTACTTACAGCTTTTGTTATTTAACGTTCATTGTTCTCAGGTCTGGTTCCTGGGGCCATTTGTTCCCGGGGATCCAGATTGCCTCTTGGAGTCATTTTCTTTTTTTTTTTTTTTTTTCAGTATGTTAACTCATAATTTATATTTTATTCTAAGTATATTATTCTTTTTGTTGCTATTTTAACTGGCATTGTTTTCTTAAGTTTTGAATTATTTATTGCAAGTATAAAGAAACACAATTAGTTTTTTTTTTTCCTTCTTGATTTTCTTTCTTTTTTTTTTCTTAAGTCAACTACAGCTTGGCTCCCACCTGGCTCATTCGTGCTGCATTTACAGAGTAAATTGTATTTCTATGTATTATCGGTCCAACAGCACAAGTATAGATGCTACATCCACACAGCTGCTTTTTAAATCAGAATGTAGGAAGAGGAAAAAAAAACACGGTTTCTGCAGTCTACATGCCTACTTTGTTTTCCCTTTCTGTGCATTTAACTTTCTGCCTGGGACCACTTTGCTAGTATCAAGGAGAATATTCTCTGTGGCTTTCATTTTGCTTACTTCATTTTGGTGCTGCTGGGGCTGGAGCCAGTGTGTTATAAAATACTCAAGCTATGTGCTCAACACCTGACCATTAAGATTTCCTGTAAAATGGGTGCGCAGCCTTAGCGGCTGTTTGTGAGAGTCCTTATCCTACCTCCACTGTTCAGACAGCACTTTTAAGTCTTAAGTTTGGGTTGACCGGGTGCTTTCTTTGACTCCATTTTCCATGGTGGGCGTCCTCTCGTCGTTTCTCACAGGGGTCAGAGGTCAATGCTCTCAGTGGTAATGCTTTAGGTAGAGACTCATTTTCAGTTTGTTTCCAGGGCCTGCTCCTTGTTCTTCGTTTCAACATTCACCTCGTTCACCTCGTCATCTGTTGCTCGAGCTCTGGTTGTCCCATTTGAAACCTGTTGACTCTTGTGGTCTATAAAGTGATTCATCAAATCGGAAATGCTTCCACCTTTTAGGATGGACTTTTGATTGTCATATTGTATGTTAGGATGTATGTTCATGTCCATGTGGATTTGTGCGTGTGCGTGTGTGTGTGTGTGTGTGTGTGTGTGTGTGTGTGTGTGTGTGTGTAGCAGGAAACAACCCCTGAGGTTGTTCCCAGGCACTAGCTATCTCTCCCCTCCACTCCTTTTTCTCTCTCTTTCCCCCTCCCTCTCTTCCTTTCCTCTTCTGCACCTCCATTCTCTTTATTTACTGGCCTGGAACTTGCCTTGTGAGTTAGTCTGGTTGACCAGTGAGCCCCTGTAACATGTCCGTTTCCACAGAGGTAGGATTACAAGTGTGTGCCAGAGCTCCCCAGCCTTGTATATGCATTCTGCATACTTTGCTATCTTCCTAGTCCTCCCATTAGTTATTTCTTTTAATATTTTCTACTCCTTTTCCTCTTCCCTATTCTTCTAGAATTATAATAACATCTATAGAAATTCACTATTATCCATTTGATTACCTATAACAACCATATATACTCATTTAGGAACTTTTTCCATAGTTTTTTGACACACCTGCACGTGTGTGTGTGTGTGTGTGTGTGTGCACTCGCGAGAGCCTTGTCTAAATCTGCCTGATTGTTATTACAAACAATTCTGTTGCCTGTTTCACCCTGTATCAGGCTTTCTAGTTTCTGCAAAAGTGTGCAGGGACCTACATTTGATAATTAGCAATTCTGCGGACTAGTCCTTCTCAGGATTAGATGGTTTGAGTAGAACCTGTTCTACCTTCCCCCCTTTAGTGTCAAAGTGTGCTCCTTGAAGGTCACAGACCAGCAGGGGCTCCCTTGTTATACAATGACAGGTTTGCTAATGTTTTTGGTAGCCTCTTTCTCAGTCGATATCAACTGTCAACCTCCACTACTGACCGGCTGCTCCATCACACCCAGGGGCACAGACATCACCACTAAATTTTGACTCATTTACAGGAGTTTTCTAACTCAGATTTTAAGATTTCTTACTACCTCAAGAGGGCTCGTCAGTTCTCTCTTCCCCAGGTTGTGTCTAGAAAATGCCCTGACCTGTGTTTTAACTTTTGTTTGTTTGCTTGCTTTTGAGACAGAGTTTCTCTATGTAGTCCTGGATACCCTGGAATTCTATGTAGAGCAGACTAGACTTTGACCTCAGAGATAAGCCAGATCTGCCTCTGCCTCCTGAGAGCTGATATTAAAGGCATGCACCACCACACCCCGTTAGTTTTGTTTTGGCTTTTAAGTCTAACTTATGTGACTTTTTGCTTTGGTTTTGAGGGTGGGCTTACAGTTGAGTACCTCTTATTCTGATGCAAAAGGATTCAATTCCATGCTCTCTTCCTCTGTGCCCACTTTCCCTCAAAACAATCACTGAGCCACTGGTCTAGGGTCTAGACTGTGGGTGTGTGGCAATGGAATACATTGCTTTGAACTAGACTTTTATGTTAAGAACAAGGGGTCGGAGGTGTGTCAAGCAGAACTAGCCTCTGGTCACTCAGTTTGCCTTCCTTCTGATTTCCCCAGGAGCCAAAATCCAGAAACACATTTCCACAAAATTCGGTGTGACTGCAACTGAGGCCTTCATAATCTTAAGATGAAGCCAAGGTAAGGCCTCCATCCATCCCTCCTGTCTGGGCAGGGCTGAAGAAGAGTGATTCCTCCTGACATCCACACTTACCTGGAATATAGCCTTTTCCACATTAGGGAAGGGAGAATGAGAAATGTCAACACCCCATTGCTCTCAGGGATACACCATCGGCCTCCAGTGAGGGTAAGGGTAGGGTGTATTCTTTGTTTTGTGTGGACAGGAGTTTCCTTAGAACTAAGCAGTAGGAATGGAGTAAAGGAATGGCAGAGAGCCAGATCACAGATCCTTACTGCTCGTATCAAGTCTTGATAAGTTCTCTTGAAAACTTTTTATTTGCTAAATGTTATTTCTACAATTTCCAGAGATTTTAAAGAAGTATGTGAGATGGCCAGAACATGACATGTTGTCAGGCTAGAAGTGGGGCCACTGCAGGCTTCTTGGGTCAAGCAGAACATGCTATTCTTCAGGGAAAAATATCACCTGTAAAATCTGTAATATTCACTACTCCTATTCTCTCTCTCTCTCTTTCCCTCTCTCTCTCTCTTTCCCTCTCTATCTATCTATCTATCTATCTATCTATCTATCTATCTATCTATCTAAAATGTATAATTAAATTAATGTATACATATTCATTCTCTTCATTTTGGTATAGAGTGAAGTTATGTTTAAAAATTATTTGTATGTTTCTCCATTTGTCTGAATGCAATCATTCTTATTTTGAGTCTTTTAGTGTACTCAGATGCCAGTAAGGAGACTAGAATTTTAAATAGAAGAATGAAAGTAGAATATTAAAGTAAAATTCAACTCTCTTCTTAAAAGCTGCATCTTGAAACCCCAAACCACAACAGTTCTCAACCTGGGGGACTCAACCCTTTGGAGGGTTGCGTATCAGATATCATGAATATCAGATATTTACATCATGATTCATAACAATATCAAAATTAAAGTTATAAGCTAGCAACAAAATATTTCTATGTTTTGGGGAATCACCAAGATATGAGGAATTATATTAAAGGGTTGTAGCATTAGGAAGGTTGATAACCATAGCAGGCAGATATCTAGGTCAGATATCTAGGTCAAGGACTGTGTAGAGAACAAGGCATCAAATCAAGGCCTGGAAACAGTGAAAGCCAGGAAGGGACCAAGTCATGAAGAAATTATGGCAAATGCTCCTTAGAATCATTGACAAGCCATGCCAAAAAGGATTGCCTTTTCATTAGCTCCATGTTATGTCCTGGGTACCAGTTTGTCCTGGTGTCCAGAGTACCAGTGTCATTGGATAAAGGACAAGAGATGTGCGCCAAGAACCAGTCCAAGGCAGATTCCTTTACATTGCCTCTATATCCATGTTAGTTATATGATCATGTAAACCCCACATCTTTCCCCCTGCATTAGCCTATGAATTATGGAGGAAAGTGGATAGGAGTGGACCCTTAGGAGAACCTGAAGATTTCTATCCAAGATTAATGGAACATACTAACAGAAACTGTTTAAAAGTAAAGAATGGACTATGGTTGTTTAGTTAATACCGTTTCCTTGACAACCAGTAGTATTGTAGACAGCTGCAGACAAAATAAAGAACCCAAGCTCTCTCCGCACTCCTGATTTATAAGGTGAGTAAATTCTACAGCAACACTCTAGTCCCATAATGTATAGGAGAGTTCTGCACACATCATAAATACCGTTTTGCTGGTCCCCTCTCTTTTTCATTTCTTACACCACAGTGATTTTTTTTTTCCGTATATATATTTTTAGCTACCCAAGCATCCAATACTCTGTTTTGGACAGGAGCTTTGCAGTAGATCAAAGTGAAGTTACAGTCTGCGCAGACATTGTGGAAGCTGAATGTGGCCAGGACAGTGTGTGGGGTCCTTCCCCGCATCCTCTCTCACTGCTAACATGGTGCTTGCAACTCAGGCCTACCTGATAGGCTTCCAGATGGCTCTTCAAATCTTAAGTGGGCACCGGAAAAGAACAGGGGAAATTAGAAGCTTGCAAGGTGATGGTGAATACAGAGTTTAAATTCTGGGCACAAAGGTGAAGATCCTGTGCAAGGAACATCAGGACTTCTAACCTGGCCCATTCAGCTGGCATCAGTCTACCTACACTGTCATAATGAAGTATCATGGGTGGCTGAAGCAACAGAAGTGGCTGGGAAGACCGTGTTGCTGGTAAACTTTGATTCTGGCTAGGGCTCTTTAGATAACTGTTTCTTCACTGTATTCTCAAATGTCCTCTTGTATATTGCTCATGATAAGGAGGAGAAAGGGCACTGTGCCCTTTCCTTTAATAAGGTCACTTATCTCAACAGATTAGACCCATCTTTTAAGCGTACGCCTTTTCCCTAAAGGCCCTGGTCACTTAGGGCTTCAATATTTGAATTTTATGGTCATACTACTACTCAGTCCACTGCAGCTGCTGCCTAGACTCAGATCTATTTCCAACCAAAACTCTCAAGCATTTACATCAATTCTGTAAAGTATCTCATATCTTCTGCCAGAAGCAGAAGATATTTTCTGTTCAACTGAAGCAGACTTCATTTCTATTCTGGCAACCACAAATCCAGACATTACTTTGAAAGCAGGCATCCGAATCATGTTATCCGGGAAACTGGTTGTGTCCTTGCCGGTTTTAAAGAAGAACCCCAGAGTTCACACGTGGGATATGTCAGGGGTAACAAACAGTTGAGCAGTGGTTCCTCTGGGCAGATCTCTAATGAAAGAAGGATCTGGAGAGATTGTGTTGTCACTCTGCTACAGAGTTCAATGGGTGGCACTAGGATGACGTCTACTTCTCAGGGCACCAGATAGCTTGAGGAGTGAGTGACATGCTCAACCCTCCTTTTGGCCAAGGCATAGGGGCAGAGAGGTTCTCTGGGGCTCATAACTATTTATAGAAATGTTTTCCCCAAACAAACACAAAGTGCAAATTTTGTGGGTTCCTGGATAAAAGCTGCTAAGTTATCAGTGTCACCAGGTGATTTGCAAGAAATTGATAATAATAATCATCAGAACATAATGGCAAATGGAATGAAGAAGGGAATTATACACTTGGGCATCCTCCAACTACCTGGAGTACTGAGCCCTGCTTCACAGTGAATGGTTTGTGTTTTCTGTTTCATCTTTGGCACCCGTGTCAGCTGGCCCTAACAACCAGACCTTGACCATCTTACCTGGGGACATGGTACTGTCAATACTCAGTTAAGGCATATGCAAAGAGAAAATGGGGAATATAGATGCTACTTTAGGAAGGTTTGCCAATCCTTACATCTATTAACAACTGGACTAGGGACTCTACACTCTATCTGCACTTAAAGAACATTGATACTGGCAAGATATCTCATCTTAGTAGTAACCTTTAATATGCACCCAAGCACCCCCTACAGCTTATCGACAACCACTTGCCTATTCTTTTAAGGAATAAGTTCAGAGATAGAGCCCAGGGGTCTTGGGAGCTCGTAACATACTTAAGTCAAGGTTATCTGCCAGTTTTATTTTATTTTTTTCTTCAAAATAACTTCAAGGTGTTTCAGGGTTGGCTTCCATTTGGGAAGTGCTTGATTTCAAATGTCAGATCCAAAAAGAATTATTTCCCTTTGTATTCTCTGAAACGTGTCCTTAGTGGGCAATAGTTTAAAATCATAGAGTATATTTATGAGGCCAAAGGGGGCAAGAAGAGATATAACTAATCTGTTGGTAGGCTAGCCTTCCATCTCAACTACTATCACTCATTGACTCAGAGAAGGAAGAAAAACAGGAAGTCACAGAGGTCAAGATAACCAACAATGTCCTACGTGAATTCTGGCGCTCCATTTGACAGGATGAGAGGGATGCATATCCAAATGACTCAACTCAAGATGAAAAAAAGGACATTCGGAAGCTTCCCCGGATGCCTCTCTGATACCAGGAAGAAGCTTATTGGGCCTGAGTTACCCTTCTGGGTACAGCCTTGCTTTGGTCCAACCATCTAACCCTGTTCGACATGGCTGATCTCACAAAAGACAAGACAAACACTCCATCTGAGGGGCTTCCCTGTGTCAGGGAGGTTTCTCACTAGGATCCTTCTCCCTAGTAATGGTGGAGTGAAGTTCACATGTGTTTTCTGGCTCTCAGAGTTTGAACTTGTAAAAGGATGGATCCTAAAAGACCAGGGCTGTCCAATATAAGAGCACTGAACCCTGTGCTATAACTCAGCCTTGGAGTATGAGCTGTGCAACCGAGGCACTTGTACTTTTAGCTCACTAAAAATAATTTGCGTCTAACTTTTAAAATGGGCATTAGATTTTGTTATTGGAAAAAGTCTGAACATGTCTGGAAAACAGTGGCACATGGATCTCCTTTTTTGATCATAAAGTTAATGAAATCCAGCAATAAGTATTTCTTAATGTGTGAGAAAGAGGACACGGAGGGAGGGAGGGAGGGAGGGAGGGAGGGAGGGAGGGAGGGAGAGATATAGATGGAGGGAGGGGGAGAGAGAGAGAAAGAGAGAGAAGAAGAAAAAGGAGGAAGAAGAAGGAGGAGGAGGAGGAGGAGGAGAAGGAGAAGAAGAAGAAGAAGAAGAAGAAGAAGAAGAAGAAGAAGAAGAAGAAGAAGAAGAAGAAGAAGAAGAAGAAGAAGAAGAAGAAGAAGAAGAAGAAGAAGAAGAAGAAGAAGAAGAAGAAGAAGAAGAAGAAGAAGAAGAAGAAGAAGAAGAAGAAGAAGAAGGGTGGTGCTGGTGATGAAGAATTGGGGTATGCTGCCAGAATAAAATAGAAACCACCATTTGAAGACTGAGTTTATGTACAAAAGAAGAAGAATGATGTCTTGTTGATAATTTCACATTGATTACATTTTGAAATTTGAGTATCTTGAAATGATGGATTTAACCAAAATATATTATTAAAATTATCAGTGGTACCTTATGATTTCATTGGAAACTTTAGACCAGACTGTTTGACTTCCCAGACAACCACCATTTGTCTGTCTGTAGCTTCTGTGGTGAATATGCCTTGGAGATCATGGGAAGTTAAGGTAGAAGTTCTTTCCCTTATTTTGGGGAGTGTACAAAGGTGAAACTACTGTCTTCCCTAGATACCTCCCTGCATACCCATTGCCAAGGTCCTCTAAAGACATCTCTGCCCAGTGAAGCTTGCCGGATGCTTTGCTTTGCTCTGGGCCAACCCAGGCTGCCCTTGTAATTCTGCTCTTCTGTTTTGACACCACATTCACAGGCAGCTAATCCCTATGCTCATCTGAGAACATAAACAGGGACCTGGCTGAAACATTAAACTCCCTTGAAAAGAAGAATCTTACCTCTATAGTGTGTCCATCAAAGTCTCTAAAAACCAGTGCAATTTCACAAGGATGGCCTTCCTCCCTCCAGAAAAGGCAAGGATTTCCACTTCCTGTTGCATCAGGCTCCAGTACATAGGATGCTTCTAGCTCCTCGGCACATCTGGTGAGTGTGTCTTTGAACCATGTATAGTGTGAGGTACAAAGTGGGGAAAGGCCACAAACCCTTCTCACAGGGATATCACACACACCCTGCTCACAGGGACATCACAGCCTAGGAGAGGCATGTGAAGATCAATACAGAATAATAAAGGGGAACCTGGCATTGACGATGGTTAGAAGCTGACCCTGGGGCACACTCCTGACAGAAGGCCCGTGGAGGAGGTGGCATCTCAAAAATGGGCTAACAGCATAAACACATGCTTAGAAGCACAAGCCTTCAGGAGTGCTTGAAAAAGTCCAGTAGTATTCACATTCCTTGGAAGTAAGAAATCAGAGGTAGAAAGGAGTGAAGGCATCTATCTGGTGGACAAGACAAAGCCCAAGGGCCCACGTATCAGATCCCATGAAGAGGAAGTACAGAGAACCCTCAAAATTACCAACAGGATGCAGAAGTGTCTTCCTTTGTCGAGTTCAGCTGGCATCCTCCCAGCACATTAAAATATTATCACTGCTCAGAGGCCATGCAAAACCTGAGGACTCCCGAGCAATCGGGGAGAATCACTGTCAGCCATGCATGGTACCTGTTGCTCACCAGTCTTCGTGACAGACACACACAGCATTGGTTTCTGACCTCAGGGCCTCATGGACAGCCAGGGAAGGAATAATATGCAAAGCAGAGGCAATTTGGCAGAGAAATCACACACACACACACACACACACACACACACACACACACACACATATACACATACATATACATATACATATACATATACATATACATATACATATACATATACATATACATATACATATACATATACATACACATATTCTTTCCTTACTTGAAAATAAAAAGCATATGTTTAAAGCATTTCAGGGTAGACATAGCCTGCTCCTGATCAGAGTTCTCCATTCTCAGTCTTTGCCTGTGACTGGTTAGGTCATTACCTATCCAGACTAGGATGGCTTAAGCTACTTGAAAGAATTGTATTGATGGAGACTCAGTTCCTAAATCTTCCCATTTTAAATCATCTTGGGGTATTTCTCTCAGCAGATCATTATGTGACTAGCTAATGCACGATGAGGAGAATGCTCATTAGAGTGTGTCGTAGAGAAAGGAGGAGGCTTAGGTTCTGCCAAATTCCGACTCCTTCCCCCGTGCTTAAGTACAATATGTTTTGCGTAGCAGGGGGTGAACACACTAGCATTCCAGTCAAGGCAGAGCATATTAGTGCTCTGAAGGTGCTACTCTGAGCTACATTAATTTTCAGTCTTCAAACAATGTAAAAAAAATAAACCCAGCCTTTATAAATTATGGCTAACAAAGAACTCACGTGGGATTTAGATGCATGACAGTTGGCAACTGTTATCCATCCAAGAGCCTCACTGTGTTGTAAAATTCAGTAGTCACCCTGCAAGGCTGTCCTTGCTGCCATCACAACATTGCTCTGGCACCAACACTAAATTGGGCACCAACCCAAGTCTCCCATTTGGAAGGACCTCACAGCAGACTGTCCCACTGCTGACGCCTGTGCTTGGCTTTGCTGTCACTCACCTCGTGGGTGAAAGGCACGCAAGCCCTGGGCACCCTCAACAGCCATGCAGCCAAAGGTCAAGGGTTCGAGATGTGGGGTGAGCTGACAATAAAGAAGGTTTTCTCATCTACACTTGCTGAGTGTGATGTTACTACCACGAGCTCCCGTAGGCTCTGGTAGCTGGCTTTGGGTTCAGCTCTGTATTGTGGAATGTGAACCATCGCCACAAGAAAGCTCTATGGATCTTGTTAAGAAAACAGAAAGAACTTCTGCCAATTGCTAAGAAATAAATTCCTCCTTTCCTGCTGCTTGGACCACAGCATAATGAGGGCTCCCTACCTCTCTCTGCAGTCATAAAATGAACTCTACGGGTTTTTCCTTTTGATGTATTCCACGTTAGAAGTTTACAGTTGATGCCTTTTCATCCTTAATTTATCTCCCCTTGTAAACATTTCTGTTCCGTTTCCAACATCTTAAGCATACACATTCTTAAAAATAATTCACTCCTCCTATTTCACATGTATCACTTTATGTTTCGGGTCAGATTTGAGGCTAAACAAACACGTTTTTGGCTACAGTTCTGCTGGCAGCAAATTAACTCAAACAAATGTTTTGGCTGGGTAGTGAGGTTGCCTCTTAATGATTCCCCCCCCCCCGAATTCCACCACCCCCGCCCCCCACTCGCTTTTGTTTGGAGGCCCAAGGACAGAGCTCCTCAAGTGTTTCGAGCAAGGCCTTTCCTGTCAAGTTAATACAGGGGTCTTAATTTGGTGGTTAGTTTGTTTAAAGTTTCACCACTAGAGGGTGCTACTTGTTTGCGTCTAAAATTTGCTATTTCCTCGCAGGGCCTCATAGACTCTACAAACTTCCATTTCTAAGTAAAGCTCTCCAGAAGATATGCAGGAAGCCTGAGCTTCAAGGAGCAAGATTTCACTTCATTTTTGAGATTATGTGTTGGACAACACAAATGGAAAATCTCTGTAGTTGGCACAAACCGAGCTGTCCTGGTTTATGTCTGTTACAGACGGAGTATGAAATGCTAATGTATTTCATTATCTAGGATTTTGCTCAGTATTTACTATACAGTATTCTAACATCCTCTTCCCGACCCCAGTGACACATGAAGTAAAAAACACCATTTGCTTTGCTCTATGAGTGATATCACTTTCTAACAATGGAACCATACCTACCCAATTGTGCTGTATAAGGAGCTCTCTGATTCTCATATAATCTTATTTCAGTGTGATATTACTCTTTGTTTGTTTGTTTGTTTGTTTGTTTATCACAGTATTGAGAACTGCTTCAGGGTTCTATGCATGCTAGATAAGCACTCTGCCACTGAGATACATCTCTATCCCTCAGCATATTTTACATCCAAGAAACATTAAGATTTACCAGCTTTAAGTTTTCTTATTGTTGCCTGTGTTAGTTCCTTGTTCTGTTACTATGATAAAAATGCCTGATAAGACCATTGAAGAAAGAAGAGTGTATCTGAATTTGCAGTTGAACAACACAGTCTGTCATGGCAGAGAGGCCATGGTAGCAGGGTCTTGAGGCAGCTGTCACAAGCAGGCAAGAGTGCGAGTACTGGGTGGCTTTCTAAGATGGTTTTCAGGTGGCTTTTTCCTTTTAAGTCAGCTCGAGACCTCAGTCCAAGTAATAATGGTAAGTCTAGAATATATAGCAGGTCTTCCTACCTCAAGTTAGTAAATCTAGAAGCCCCCTCAAATATGCTCAGAGGCTCATGTCCATCAAAATTCTAATTCCAGCATTGTGATTAACCATCACAGTGACTTTTAATGATTCTCTGAGATTTATAGACAGATTTTCCACCTGATATTTTCTGGTATGCATAGAAGAGGTATACAATTCCATTCTCACTCATTGACATATGGAGAATATTGTTAACCGGTGTGCTCTTATGTGAATTGCTCAGAAAATCGGGGTGCAGGAAAGGTTTCCTATAAAGGATTAGGTCCAAAATTTAGGTTTGTGAGCCAGCTAAGGTCTCCTCCACGTCGATTCAGCCAGGCCATTATGGCGTAATATTAGCCATAGCTGTAATGTCTGGAACATCTATGTCCCAATAATATTCTGTTTATAGAAAGAGGCAGTGGGCTGTAGTTTGGTGCTCCTACAAATGGTGAACTTATTTTTTAATTTCTTTATTTTTATTTAAACATATGTGTGTCTGTCTATGTGTACCATGAAAGTGTCTATTCACTACTTTTATGGTTTCCACTGTCCACAGATAAGCACAGGAGCTTGTCAGGAAGTTTAGACACTTAAAAGTCCATGGATCTTTTGGAGGACTAGGAAAGAATTCTCTCAGCAGAGCCTTCTAACTGAGAGCCAATGGCATCTTTGGCTTTCAGGATGTTGCTCGGGTTAAATCCCATGAAGACCTCAACTTGAGGTCAACGCTATTCCCTGGCAGTTTCTGCAGACGCAGCATGTAAAGAAAGTAAAGTTATCGTTTACCTTCAGACTGATGTGTTGCAAGAGGAGTCTGTGTCTCCTTGGAGTAGGATACTACTTCCCTAGGCAGGAAATCCACCTGGGTCACCTTTGACACGCCCAGCTTGTGCAGTCGTCTCCTGTAAGTAGCAGAAGGCAAATGCTTAGGAAGGCAATGGGTTTATTTCAAAAGACCTGTCAGTTCAGAAAACACAAAAAGAAGCAAATCAAGATGTCCTCAGCTTCTCAGGGCAGTGTCAGGCTCAGGGCCCTGTGACTAGATGCCTGCTGTCATGTAAGCCTCTGTCAATGGCCCTTCCATTTTCCTGTCTGTAAAGTCTTGCTCGGACTCAGGTGAGACTTGTCTCTGAGCATCTCTGGTGATACTTGGATAGGATGCTTAGAGGGAACTTTCATTTGCAATAAAATTCTAGTTTCTTAGTGTGGGAAAGTTTTCAAGTTTAAATAAAAAGGGTTTCACCATGGCCAAAGACACTGTTTATGAAGTCAGCAACAGTGAGACTCTTATTCTGGGCAGAATGTAACAGATTTCATTGATCCAGGAGAATAATCAATGAATGAATGAGTGTGTTCGTAAGGCTCACTAAGATAGCAGAAGGAACGATGGGTGCAGAGTAATAAAACTTCAGTGTAGGAGCCCCAAATTATGATCATCCATGTAAGTAATCATATTTGAATATTTATGTAATGTTTCACATGTTTCCAGATGTCTGTACACCCACTATGTCATCTGTCTTCATGACATCGCGGTGAACAGTGGAATGCCATCTTCTCTACTTGATCTAAGGAAAAGATTCAGCTCCAGGGCTCAAATGCATACAATTTACAACTGGCAGAACCTGAGTTAAAACACTATTGACCCCACAATTCCATATGCTATTATTGACTTGAATCCTGGTACAATGCTGCCCTTAAGCCAAATTTCTACCTAAGGCTCTTAATGGCGAGTGGGAGTCACTCCAAAAACCTGGTCCTCCTGAGTTATTCAGAAAGCTGCCACCCACAGAGGCACCTCTGTCTATGGGAACATGCAGAGCAGCCCTGACCTCGCTCTCTCTGTGTGTACAGCTTGCACAGCCACTCTGCCCTCCGTGGTTCAGCCTCTCCATCTGGGAACAGAGATGATGGTATCTCTGCTGGGATTCTTATTGGTAATGCACAGGCACCATGCATAAACCACATATATTTTATGTACATGCATGCATACAATTTTCAGACATAGATATCTTAGAATGGTTTCTTTTTTTTAAATTTTTTTCTCTTTATTAGATATTTTCTTCATTTACATTTCAAGTGTTATCCAGAAATTTCCCCATACCCTCCCCCATCCCCGCCCTGCTCCCCTACCCACCCCCTCCCACATAATAGCCCTGGCGTTCCCCTGTACGGGGGCATATAAAGTCTGTATGACCAAGGGACCTCTCCTCCCAATGATGGCCAACTAGGCCATCTTCTTCCATATATGCAGCTAGAGACATGAGCGCAGGGGGAACTAGTTAGTTCATGCTATTCTTCCACCTATAGGGTTGAAGACCCCTTCAGCTCCTTGGGTACTTTCTCTAGCTCCTTCCTTGGGAGTCCTGTGTTCCAACTAATAGCTGACTGTGAGCATCCACTTCTGTGTTTGCCAGGCACTGGTATAGCCTCCCACGAGACAGCTATATCAGGGCCCTTTCAGCATTATCTTGCTGGCATATGCAATAGTG
>LR749729.1:374988-398986 GCA_902729485.2 Mus minutoides
TTATTTTTAAGATACAGAGGTAGCAGCAGAGGGCCTTGGCTGGTCTCCCCACTCCAGTTCTACATACCCTCCCTAAAGCTTTAAGGAACATACACACACACACACACACACACACACACACACACACACACAAAATTGACTAGCAATAATAAATGACCAGGCCAGGTAAAGGGCTTAGAGTCTGAAATGAGGAGGAAAATATGGATCAGGTCTGCCTGCAGCAAAACTCACTGTTCTGTTTAGTCACCCAATCCATCTTCCTGAGACCAAGAAGGGCAGTTATAACCATAGGGTTCAGGAATGGAGCATTATCTATTCAAGTCAGAGCCACCTTGATAGAGAGATCACTCAGCTTCTATCCTTCAACCAATATGTCTAAGGCTCTCCAAGCATTGTGTAGTGACCACTACACCCACAGACAGGGTTCTGGCCTTCTTGGTAACATGAAATGGACTTTGGGCCTATTTTGTTGGACAATGAGAAACAGGCTGTAAGCATATGAAAGCTGGTGCACAATTTGATAATCTATTTAAACCACTGAAGCAAAATCCCATAGAAACTGGGTTGACATCCCATAGAAACCGCGTTGACATCCCTGCTTTGGCACTTACCAACTTGAATAAACAACAGGAGAAAGATTCAGAGAAGCAGCAAATCTTTTCAAGTCTCATTTTTCTGTCCCCCGGCCCCTAGTAAATTCCAGACCCTCATCGAGCTGTGGGGTTATATGGGGCTGATGCTCATAAAGTCTGTAGTTGATGCCTGGCATAGCTTGAAGCTTTTGGCTCAAGCAGCTTGGTTTCCAGTGTATCATTTTGACTGATTATGATATTGCTTAATTTATGAAACTTCAGAAGAGGCAATTCATTTATATTCTAAATTTAAGATTTTTTGAAAGTCTGTAGAGCTGATTATCCCTGGCAATAAAATTTAAGAACTGTACTCCTACTTTCAATTTGTATTTATTTATTCATTTATTCATTTACTTTGGTAGGGGTACTATGGTACGGGGCTTGGCTGCTCCATTTGCTTTTGCATTAATTAAAAAATATCACTGTGAAATTTCCAAGTTTTCAAAACTTGGCTTGAATAAATGAGTTTATCTAACTAAAACAAAATATTTTCTTGTTTCAATAATTATTGAAAAGTTTCAACCAGCCTCTCAGTGGTGTTATGTTTGGGAGATCGGGGTCCTCGCTCAATCCGAGCCACCATAAACAAATAAAAGCTGAACTGTCGCCATGTTGGTCTCCCAGGGCACTGATCAGTTGACAGTTTGGCAAAGGGGGGTTCTTGGACCACAGACTAGACCTGTCCCAAAGGACTGAAAACTGTAAAGCCACTGCTGTACTTCATCCTGAGCTATTTTAGGTAACATAGCACCCTATAAGCTCTGGATTGACAAAGCTACAGTTATAGTAAAGTGCATTTACATGAAATCACACTTATAATAAATGTGTGCTTTGGGACAATTTTGCTGTTCTCCTGGTAATCATGAATTTATGCTAAACATTTTTGACATATCTTATTTTATCCTGAATAAGATTGCATAACATTATTCCAGTTTTACAGATGAGCCGTTGGGAGTCAGTGGTGCCTATACATTGCTCCTGGCTTCTAGGTGCCAAGCGTCAACTCTACTGGACAGTAAGTCAAGCGGCTGTGTCCTTGAAACGTGTGCTACCTTGACCTTGTCTCACGCCAATGACCACACCCATGATAGCACAGTTTTCACAACCTAACATTGTCTCAGTCATTGTCTCAGTCCAATCTTATGTGTTCATTTTATAAATATGAGATAGGATTCCTGAGAAGGGGCCTGGCCTGAATTTTCAGGATGCTACAGAAAGACCCTGTTTCTGAGGTTAAGTAGCACATAACAGATCCCAGTAGTGGGGGGCCCAGGAAAGTTGTCCAGAAGTTGGTGTGCTTTCATAGCAAAGCCCCTCCTTTTAGCTGTTTCTGCAATGGCGTTTCTTCATGGCTGATCTTATGTGATGCCAGACCATGCTTCATTTGGTCCAGAACACACAGCTTTGCACTGTCTTTTAATATTCGGTTTCCCCAAAGTATTTCTGTAACTCTATCAGATGACAAAATAATTTTATAAGTATGCCTACCAGATAAAGAATATAATACTTTCCTTTATAAACATTAAGCAGCTGGTTCCTTATTTTTGTTCAAAGCCCTACAAACTCATAGTTCTTTAATTCAAAGGTGTAGGGAACCTATTTAACAAACACAGGGAAAACCCACTGTCATATTAATACTACTACAATTGTTATTCTTTTTGATTAAACCATCATGACCATATTGTCTGTCAGTTCTCCTTCTAGAAGCTCTTTGCTGTTCCTCTGTTATAACACATCATAGCTGCTCCTCCAACATAGCGCATAGCAGAGCACGTAGTCCAGGCTCAAGCTCATTTCTACTCTAGCCCCTTGTGCACACTTGTACTCTCTAGCTTCCATGTCTGTCTTCACCTATCCCTGCACTATGGGGCTTACTGCAGAGTCAGACAGAGGACATTATGAATTCAACGCTTGCACACAGAAAGGAGGAATAAGAGCGAATGAAGAACACGCACTGTGAAAATAAAGGCTGAAATGGAAATGGGCTCTGCTCTGGATGTTTGTCATTTTTATTACATCGCCCTGCACATTTTCATGTCGGCAATTCTTTTTTTTTTTTTTTAAGGGGGATTTTAATAAAAAAATTTCAACATCTAAGCTAGGTTTACATAGGACTTCATAGAACTATAATAAAGAAGATAATTCAAAATCACCTAAAAGGCACAATAAAGACTCATCTATCTGGATAAATTGTGGCTGTATTTAATGAACACAGAGGGAACTCAAATAGGTAAAGCCTTGGGGCTGGGCCTGCAGGTGAGCCGCACAGACAGCATTGTGAGAGAAGACTGCTAAGTCACAGTCACCTCCTGAAAGCCACAGCGCCAACACCTGGGTGTTAGAATCCCTCATCTGTGATTTGGAAGCCTGACCAGTGTCTCCTCATCCCCAAGAATTCCAATGGCCAACAAAGGTTGTGTTTCCCTGGCCTGGCCATGTCAGAAAATGGAGAGAGATGGACTTCAGTGTCTGAACAGAATCCTTTTGACTCCCCCAGTCAGCAGTCTAATTCCAGAGTACATGACTTAGTGCCCCTGAAAGAAGGAGAAAGTTCTGAATCAGCCTAAGTTCTAGGAAGCAGGGCAGGATGAACAAGAGTGTAAGAAGAGGAACATTGGGTAAACCCAACCGCAGTGTACAAACTGAACGAAGAGCTGGGATGCATTTGAATTGCAAGCCCCAAGGCACCAGTATGGCGTCCTGGACACACTGAGTAGTGGGGCATGGTCTCTCCTAAGATGACCTCACATTATCCTAACGTGACACGGGGGCCACATTGTCACATGGATGGGACTGAGGCTGGACTCCTCTCCATTCCTTTAAGTCCTTTCTGAAAGATCCTTCTCTCCTGAGGAAGCTGGCTCTGCAAAGCAACACTGTATCCAATTTAGGTTGTTTTTTGTTCTGGAAAGACCGTTGAAGAGGAAGAAGAATGCTGCTGCGGTTTCAAGCTCGAGAAGGTTATTTGGTATCTCCTGGAGTGAAAAGATAGCAAACTGTCCACAAGCAGGAGGCAATTTGCGGAGGTACTGCTCGGTTATTAGCTGCATGTCAGGAAGATTACTCTCTGCTCAACCAGTGTCCCCATCCATCTGTGTTTTCAATGCTTATTGATGTAGAATGAATTAGTATATAATTTGTTTCTTCATGATGAATATACTAATGAATGCATAGGCACTGTTTTAATTCACCCACCAGTGGATAGTATTTGAAATGTCCCATGCCCAGATGTTAACAATAATGGTGTTTAATTCCCGAGTGCATTCTAAATATTTATCCTTATACTTAGAGATACATGTAGCTTTTACTACTCATCAAATAAACTACTTTTTGCAACAGAAGGAGATCATTGCAAAAAAAAAAAAAAAAACCCACTAGGGGACAAAAAAACAGAGAAGAAATTCATTGTGGGATACTTAGCCCCAACTGTTACATCTACAGCACAACCCTTGCACCTAAGATTCACTGAACATTTCAGTAGAGGGAGCAAGAAGATTACACAAGCCAGAGAGCCAGGAAATCTGCTGTGGAGGCTGTGTCTTCTAGAAATGACAGGGATGCTACATCCTAGACAGTATGGCTACCTAACCAAGACCCCAATAATGGCAATACTAATAGACATACTAGTTTGGAAAAGGGGAAATCCTGCAGGGCCTCACTTAGAGACAAGGAACGACAGACAGCTAGGGATGCTGAGAATGGGAGAAATAGTCTTACCCAATGTGTGTGTGTGTGTGTGTGTGTGTGTGTGTGTGTGTGTGTGTGTGTAAAACAATAACAAATAAAGAAAAAAATTTCAGGAGAAGAAAGGGAAAGAACATCAGAAAGACTGGAGAGAGGAAAGAGAAAGGGGAATTATATGATTTTTAAGCAAAAGTAATTTATACACACACACACATACACACACACACACACACACACACACACACACACCAATAATGAAGCTAGGGACATCTGTATACAAGTTCTTGTGTGGGCATATGGCTTCAGTTCCTGCAGGAAGGTAAGGAAGGAATGGGCCATGTGGAGGGAGAGTCTGTTTAGCTTTTGAGACTCTGCCAAACCATCTTGCTAATTGTCCTTATATTCTGCATTCTCAGCATCATAGGGAAGTTCTATATACTCCGCCATGTGCATCTTCTATTTTTAAAAACCATAGCACTGCTTGAATGTAAAGTGTTACCTGATGATGTCCACCATCTTGTGGTGTATATAGTTTTACACTTAGCCCATTGCATATAATTTTAGCATCTTTGAACAAAGTGAGGGTTTTATTTTTTCTGTTGAATTAAAAATTATGTATGCAGGGCACTAGACCCTGAGCACATATATGACGTGTAAGTATTTTCTCTTGTTCTGTGAGCTGATTTTCACTCTTGATGGTACCGTTTGATATGAAAACATTTTCATTTTAATTAAATTAAACATATGCTTTAATTTCTTGTTTTTCCTTTTGTTGTACTCTGCAGTGTCACGACTCATTCATTCCAAGGCTCTGATGATTTAAACCTGACTTTTATAGTTTGAATTCTCACATCTTGCCATGTGATCTAGTTACAGTACTTTGTGTTGTATATGGTATGAGTTAGGGGCCCAGATTCATTCTTTGCTGTAGATATCAAGGTGTCTCTGGTTCAGCTCCTGTTAGCGTGTGTGTGTGTGTGTGTGTGTGTGTGTGTGTGTGTGTGTGTGTGTCAGAACTGATGACTGAAGCACAGAAAAGCAGAAGCTGGGTTACTTCTAAGACATCATTGATATAACGTGATAAGTTACAGTGTATAGCCAGCCTGATACCCATCGGTTCCTTTCCTCAATTTAGACATAGGAGTCAGAAATATTAGTTCTGAAAAGTCTGAATTAAAGTAAACTTGTGTTCAGAAACTTTCCAAATGTTATGAACAGTGAATCACAGACACTCAAGAATTGTGTTAAAGATGAGTTTCAGAATATTCACCAACCGATGGTCTACCAATCAGATTTCTCACTGGAAAGATAACTGAAGGGGATAGGGGTCAGAGGTTACTGTATGGGATTCACTCTCCTAGAAAGAGCAAAGAAGTCACTGCAGAAACAGGGCATTTCTGGAGCAAGAGAAAGCCTCAAAGACAAAGAGGTAAAAAGCCAGGAACAAATGTTCCCAGGGAAAAGGAGTTATTTGGCTAAATATCAAAGTAGGCCAAGGTCGTAGCACAAAAAAGAAGTCTGCCTGCGTTGGCCCATGAAACTCAACTGTAACTCATTGTATTTTTTTTCTAGCTTAGTCACACATACGTGTCAATCTCAAGGCTGACATTTGAAGATGCTGCCAGAAATTTTCCTATTTATCTTCCTAAAAGCTTTTCAAGCGTTTTTAATAGATAAACCCTCAAGGTAATGTTGATAACAGTTTTCTTCCTTGTTCGACATCTTACGTGGGTAGAGTAGTGTACTGGAGGAGTGGCAAGGAACTACTTGTATCAGCATCATTCATTGCTGCCATAAACTGTGCTTGAGTTAGGCACAACACGAAGAGAATGGGGAGCAAGAACATAGGCATCAGAGAGGAAAAAAACAAAATCTCCAGGCTGCAAACAGTAAATGCTAACATAAATGAGTCACCTAACTGGGAGAAGACTGCATGGTGGGTAGATTTCTAAGTTTCAAAAAATGGGGTTTGCTTCATTGGGAATGGAAGACCTGGTTTAGATTCCAAAGGATAAACTCACATAAGTAGGCCCACATTCTAGGTAGCTTATCCTGCATATGTAAAGATCTGAGAACAGAATTTACACTTTATACCAAAAGTCCAATTTTGTGAAATACAAGTTTTGAATTGGGAGAGCAAGGACCTTAAGATAAATCTAGAGAAGCATATTGAGGGTGGATTATTAGAGACTAAAGAACTTGGATTTTTGAATAGATGCTGAACAATTGTTGGAAGTTATGAAGAAATTCACAGCTGCAAAGCAGTATTTAAATCACATTAACATAACCAATATAGGAAATATAAAATCAGGAGCCAGATGTCAGGTGCAGGGAATGACCTTATCTTAGAAGCCGAGTGTGGAGAAAGAGGAGAAAAGAAAAGATCCCCAAACAAAGTTGAAGGTTCAAGAATGGAATAGCAAATGAAACAGAGCCACAAGGCAAGGTTGGTTACTTGGTCCAGAGAGATGAGAATGGGACTCTAAAAACCAACAGATGCTGCATTAATAGCTAATGTTGCAGGGAAGGTGAAGAGGGAAGGAGTGGGAGATTTCAAGGCCTCATGGTTTGTAGGAAGAGAAATGAATGCTATAACTGCATTAGACATAGAGGAGTTGAAGAAGAGTTTGATAGATGTGAGACTGGAGCTAAGAGAGGATGAAGGTGAAAATGTGGCCCTTGGTAGTCATCAACACAAGGTCACATGAGAAGATGCCACAACCATAGAAAAACAGATCATGGAACATAAAAGGTTTAAAAGAATAACAATGAGGGTAGTGCCGGGTGTGGGTTCTATCATGTGAGGTGGCTCTTACGTCCAACCAGGGAGTACTTGGTTACTCCTATGATATTCATACCACTCTTGCACAGGTAGACATCTCTTGCCAGGCCATTCGTTATTGTAGCTCATAGGGTTCACAGCTGGGTAAGAGCATGATTGCTTCTCTACTCCAGTATTATGAATAGGACTTAGTGGGTAAAAATATTAACTCTATATGTGTCTGCACATGAATGCTTAAATGTACATAGGCATGTATTTTTGGATCTTTGCATGTATTTTATGTGTGTGTGTATCTATGTGTTTGTCTATGTTTGTTTCTCTACATGTTCACCTGTGAATATATATTTATACTTACGTCTATGAAGGTTGGTGAAGCCCATGGTTGAATGAATGATTTTACATTTCTCTGTGCATCTATGTGCATGAGTAATTTTGGATGAAAGTGATTGTGCATTAGAATGCATATGCTTATGTGTTATAGTTGTATGGGTTCCTGTGTTTGTATACATGTACAAGCATGTATATTTGCTGGCATGTCATTGAGAACATTTGTCTATGTGGAAATTAGCTTCAATTGTAACCTCTGTCTTATATCAATATTATGAAAGTGCATCAGCTATGCCAAGAAAATCCTTAGCATCTTATTGATGTCAAGTAATGTTTAAACAGCGAACACTACAAGTTCTGCTACTTCTGCTGTAAGAGTTTACTTTAAACTTTATTGGGATTTTTTTTTTTTACTAAAATAGCTTCCTTCTGTGTTTCTGTCATTCATAATCTATTACCTAAAAGAATAAAAATATGGGTCTTCTTAAAAAAATAACAATATCAAAGAAAGCACAGAGTGGGTCAGAGGTCAGAGGAGTTGGAGGTGAATGCAATCAAAATATATTATCCGAAATTCTAAAAATTTAATTATTATTTTCAAATGACAAATAATTTATTTGTTTCTTAAATACTGTGCTCTGGTAACAGTGGGTAGTAATCTGTAACATCTTATGTATAGTTTTCCAGAGCTGGCAATAGGATATTCCTCTGGGAACAGAAGACAGGGCACCATACCCAGAAAGTAACTGGCTCTGTGGTTGTCTTGCCACACACATAAGGATCATCTGTGCTCAGGGTAGTGGGCTTGCTCCTCCAAGAGAAGCAGCATGAGAGTTGGCCTTCCCACATCATAGTCAAGGATGAGTTCCCATCCTTCCTATTTGCATTAGAAATTATTTTTGGGAAATATTTGTTGCTTTTCCACAGTATCTGCTTCTAGCTGTGCAGAGATATTAGTTTGGCTTCTGACCCATTTTTCCTGAAAAGAAGCAAATGTCAACACTGGCTTCATGAATGGCCATAGCCCAAAGATTTGCTTCTGATTTTACAACATAGCAAACTTGAAAAGACTTCAGAGTTAGACATGAGCTAAAGCCATCACAGCCACTCAGGTGGCTCTGCCATCGAGTATGGGAAGTGGGAAATGCAGAACAGTAATGATAGAGACTGGTGCTCTTTCCAGTGTGGCTACAGATATGATATAAAATATATTCAGGAATGACCTTTTTATTTTCTTGATGACTTTGAGTAAGTTTCATACCGTCTGTAACATGAAGCTGTGTAATTGGAGCCTTCCAAGTAAGACACTGAATTTCTCAGTGAGAGTGCACTTTCTTCCCCTAATAGATTTCATTTACCTGAACCCGAAGACAATAGAAACACTGCCCTTTTGAAGATGAGCTGTTACTGCAGAACAAAAAATTAAAATAGTTTGCTGAAGATTCTTGAGTCATAAAATAAAGACTGACAAACATGAGCTTCTTGAGAAATGTTTGGGGGCAAATAATGATCATTACAAGAGACAAGGAGAGTACTTCCTCCCTCCCTTGCAGTAAAGTTTTGAACAGAGCCATTAAAGTCATATTATGAACCCTTTTGATGAGTCAATATTCATCTATACAATTTAGATTCTTGAGTACATTTTACTAGGTTTTTTTTTTTTGGTATGCATGTACGTGTGTTTTAAGGTGCTCTATATTTCATTTTTTGTAGAAAGTATAATTGTAATTAAATGTTATTGAAGTCACAGAGGTTTTCAGTTTGCTTGGGAGCTCAACCTACATGATACTCAAGAAAATACCACATATGGTGTGATGGTTTGAATAGGAATGCCGCCCCCACCCACTGTGTGTTTGAATAGTGTGGCCTTGTTGGAGTAGGTGTGGCCTTGTGTTATAATGTAAATGTGGAGAAAGTGTGTTACTAGAAGGTACGCTTTGAGATCTCAGAAGCTCAATCCAGTTCATGTCCTGCTGTCTGCTGATCCAGATGTAGAACTCTCAGCTCCTTCTCCAGCACCACGTCTGCCTGCACATTGCCATGCCTCTCAGCATGATGATAATGGATTAAACCTCAGAAAGTGCAAGCTAGGCCCAGTTCAATGTTTGCCTTTACAAGCGTTGCTGAGCCATGGTGTGTTTTCACAGACACACAGTGACATGGAAACATTGAAAACTATTTCAAGGCAGAGAGACCTAAGGAACACACAGAAGACCATTTGACAGGAGTGGGATTAAGTTCGTCTTCTTTTAAATCAAAGTCTGGAACAAGTTTTTAGTTCCCCTTAAGAAGGGGTGACCACATTTTTATTGACACCCTTTCCCCAACTCTGCCTTTTCTTCCAATTAATGGAACACCCCTATCTACAGTCTGTTCTGCAAAGGGAGGCTGATGCCACATAAGACCTATGCTACTGAGCTCAACAATTTGGAGCTAATTTTTGCTTATGATGCAGGACCTTTTCCTCCCTATTCAGACTCACTCTGTTTCCATAGCAAGGAAGCTTGTTTCCCTGGAGACTGAAAATCTAGTGCGGACTTGCTCTTAAGCTCGTTTCTAAAGGCAACATGTACAGTGTGATCTCTCTCCAAACTGTCCAAGCAACCACACCTTCATCAGTTCACTCATGTGCTTTCTTGTCTGTATGATGGTTGTTGTTGTGTTCAGTAAGGAGCTTTATTTGCTCCCTATGTCTTGTCATTTTATTTCTTCCACCATTTTTATTTTGCTTACTCTATTACAGTAGTAGTCTAAAAAAGAAAAGTGTTTGTAGTATACCAGCAAGTATTTTTCTGGTTAAAACTAACTAACTAACTAACTAACTAACTAATTAACTAACTAAGCTTCTCTCTCTCATTATCTTGGAGGATTTTTTTCTTTCTTTCAATAATCACCTTTTAGATTTCTCTCTGTTGCTAGCTGATATGTAGATCACATAGCTAACAGGTGAATCCAGAACCAAGGGCAAACCATTTCTGCTTTGATCCCAGATGGAGTGGTAGCACCAGATATACCATTCTAGCTGAAATAATAACCAGCAGTTGTCTGAATAAAAGAAAACCTTATAAGACAACAAGAAATAACAGAGATGCATGAAACAGGGTAAACACCAAGATAAGCCCCACAATTGTCCCAGTTTGTGGTCCCCATAGCACTTCCAAGCCATGATACGGAAGCAAGACCAGGTGGCATGCAGTGTATGTGCTAGACACAAGAGGAAGACTCCAGGGGGATTCAGGCAATCAGACTTCACTGTCACCCATTCTATATCAGAATACTACCACGACCAAGGGAAGAATGACCTGATTCTTGGATGATTGGTGACAGTTCTGGGTATTCTCTGGGGATAAGAATATCTGCTCTGTTTCTATCAGACTGCTAAGACTCCTTACAAGTCCAGATTCCTACAGGAGAACACCATACAAATTATGTCTTGTTAGTAGGAACTACATGGCCGAGGGCTGCAAGAGCTCGTCTGAAAAACCTTGTAGAAACATCTGAGCACTGTGACCTGTGTTGTAGTCCAGCAAAGCCAAGAGCAAAGTGGAAAGATCAGAATATGTAGGTCAACAACCACATGGGGGGAGCCAAGGAGTGACCTGGTGAAGCTGGGGTTCACTGGGGGAGTTTGAAGGGGAAATTACAATACCTATGTTCTATGTTGTCTTTTGGATAGAGCTTGAGGCCACACTAGATGTTAACTCTTTGGGGAAATTGATGGAGTCTATGAAAGGGAAGTGAGGCTGGGTGAAGAAGAAAAGATGTTGAATCAAAAAAAGTTCCCAAATAAATAACCCAAAAGTAAGGCCTAAGAAAACGAAGCTGTTTTTAAGTAAAGTAAACAGGTGTTTTAAAAACTATTTATTGAACAAAAATTTCATAATCTAAACAGAGTAAAGTTATTATAAATAAGTTGATTTAAATAAAAAAAGAACTTAGTGTGTGTTAGAGTGTGTGCATGTATGTGTGTGCACATGTACCTGAGTGTACAGCTCTGCACTGTTTATATTTATGAGCTTATAGAAATCAGAAGAGGGCATCAGATCTCATAGGACTGTAGTTACAAATGGTTGGGGGGCCACCATGTGGGTGAACCTGGGTGCTCTTACCCATTGAGCATTCTCTCCAGTCCTCTAAATATGTTTATATTAAATCTTGATGATTTCAGGAATATAAATATAATCAATTCTCACAAAAGTAATACTCAGAGATTCTGATAGCAATAAAACAAAATCGAACAAAAAACCCTAGAGCAAAGACATACCTGACCTGAAGAAAACCCATAGGCAGTGGTAACGCAGGAGGCTCAGGGCCCTCCCTCTCCCTACAGAGACATCTGATAAACAGATTAGCCAGTACCCTCTGAGAAAATACAGAAATGAGTGACAGTCTATACACTGGAGAACTGAAAATAAGCCCACTTCAAAATCAGTGTGTGAGAAACTAAGATACAGCGTCACCGTAAACCTTTCTCTGACATCAGAAAGCAAACCTCATCTGAGGTCCTCCCAGAGGGCTAAAGGGTTTGGCCCACGCTTGCAAGGCTGCTACCAAATGATCTGTCTCAGGTACAAATCCAGCTGGTCCAGCATGCACAGCCACCTGTGACCACAGAGGGAGGAAAGGCAGCTTCAAATCAAGTACTCAGATCTCTTCCTATATCTTTTGTCCTGGCTCAGCACAGAGCAACGGGCCATAAAGATTAATTCCTACCTTTACCTGGGAAGGAGAAGATTGGATATCAAATATCTGACCTTTTTAGCTGCTGCCCAAGAGTCTGGCTTTTAACTTCCTTGTATCCAAAGGCTAACAAGAACAAGAATGACAAGTCAGTACTCTGGAAGTATGGACACCAGGATTTCCACAACAAACTTTCTTCTAATGATATAAATAAGACTCTGTCTTCTAGCCAGAAGTGAATGAATTCTGCAATAAGCACTGCTCTTCTAGCTGTTTGGAAATCTAACTCTAACCTGACTGTTCTGGGAACTGGAGGGCTAATCATTTCCTTGTACTGAGGTCTACAGAGAACAAAATGGGGGTTCTGAGCATCTCTGGGGGCCTCACACTGACACTAGCTCTCTTGCTTTAGCAGGAAGGTCTAGTTCTTTCACAGAAAGTACCATACTGCACACGTCCTTTTATGCCTTTTCCAGATGCTGGTGAAGGGTTCACTGGTTTCTTGGGTCTGATAAGTAGGAAATCCTAGTCCCCGGAATGGAATGAATGTGTGGATATTTCCTGTGTGAATCAACTCCACAGCTGAAGTCAGCAATAATGTCTGTTATCTAGGATCGTTCTAGAAGAGTCAGATCCCCATCTAGCACCCCACGCCTGTTTGCTATCACAGAGCCTGTCCTCTAACTTGCCTGTGTCTGGAAGCTGTTGCGGGTGGGGGGGTGGGGGGGTGACGTTCACTCTGCTCCTGCAGATCGCAAAGGATAACGGAAGTACTTAAAAGTGAATGCCATTTAAACAAGCATAAAGGAATCTACCACAGACTTTGCTTAGCTTCTAGTAGAGCCAGTGGGTAATAGATGCCAGTGCCTAGATTTATCCTACAGACAGAAGGGATCACACCACAGGTCAAGCAGCCTAACTTCTCCGGCTGCCTTGGGAGGGACTGGCTCCTATCTGTCTTGTGTCAGGGCGTTTAGTGTTTTCTAGCCTCCAGGGAACAACAGAGGAAAACAGTTGTCTTCTTGTATGATCCCTGAGGTCTAGGAATACCGAGAATCCCTAGGTGAGATGAGGAGAGAACATCTTCTCTCAGGGCAAATCTGAGGCAATCTCGAGAAGTGATGCTTTGCCTAATTAATGTGCCGAAACCAGCGAGCTAAGGGAAAGGGAGAGATAAGGAAATATGTTTTCCACCAAAGAACAACCTGAATTTGCAGAAGCAACACCACGGACATGGAGACATATATCTTACTCAGTGGAGGATTCAAAATGTCAGTCACGGAGACGACAGCAAGGCTGGGAGTCCAGTGCTTTCAAGGTAAGTAGTACAAATCATACATGTTAGGAAACTCAATGAAGAGACAGAAATTTTAGAAAGGGACCAACTATATGCACCATAGAACTGAATGGCACATTCTGAACTGGAAAACAGTTAACCTGATCAAGTAGAAATTGTTAGGGAATTTGAAGACAGTTTACTGAAAAAAATACCCATAAAGGAGGAGGAAGAGGAGGAGGAGGAGGAGGAGGAGGAAAAGAGGAGGAGGGAGAGGATTCTACACAGGTAGAAATGCAGGCCTATACAAGGGAATGAAGAGTAGTAAAAAATTTGAACTGTGTGGATGAACACTACTTTTGTCCCTGAAGTCTCTTTTCAAAGATCATCAGCTGAATAAACGACCCAATGGGCTGTATACCTCATAACACATACAAAAGTGAAACATTTAGTAACAATAGCACAAAGGTCAAGTGAGGGAGACAGACATGGAAGTAGCCTCTGTTTCCACTTTAAGAAATCAGCCCAAAGAAATGCAAATTAAATACAAAATAAGTATAAGAAATGAAATTATCAAATCCAAGCAGAGGTAGAAGACACTTTTGGGGGTGACAACTGTTTGCTTTCCTGACGGCAGTGACAGTTTGATAAGCATGTAAGCATGCCAAACATCCATTTCAATAGCTCATGTATAGTATTTTCTGTCAGTTAGATATCAGTACAGCTCTTAAGTGAAGACACAGAGAAAATTACAGACTTTAAGTTGAGGAAATAAAACTGTCTCAGGAAAAATCCTCTTGCCTGTGGAGCATTTCATAAACTTTGGTATGTACCCTAAATATCAGACCTGCTCAAAAGGGAAACTGTCGTGTGTGCACTATTTGAAATCGTAACTTGACTAAATAATCTTTCTCCAACTTTCTCTAAGAATTCCTTACAAACTTTGAAAGACCAGCCCCTCTCAGTGTGCACTCACATCTCGTTACCTCTCTCTGACACACACTGTTCCAGGTGAGATGGGGCAAGTGAGGAGAGAGCACCAGGTATGCCTTCTCCCTCCCCAGGATGCTTTAATTAACATGCTCAATTTCCACCTGGAAAGCCGACCAAAGTAATTACTATTACTATGCTGCCGACTACTACTTCCTAACTACTCCGCATCAGCACATACAGCTTAGCAGTCCTACAACATATCTACAATGTATCAGCTTGAAGGTGTACAGTATAGTTTTTGCCAGCTCCCCCCTGCTTCTTTATTTATCTTTAAAATCATGATGCCAGACTGAAACCATTAAAATTCTAACTTACTACATATTGATTATTTCTCTGCTTCACATAATCACATTTCTCAACTATTTAAAAAATATATAATTTTAAAGTTAATGGATGATCTCACAAAATATCCCCAAATGTAGTAATTTTAATTTAAAAACCCTCAAAATTAGTAATCATTTAAAAAAAAAAAGGAATTCACAGCTATCTTCTGAACTTATTTATAACCAAATGTGCTTGCTGGTTAAGGTGTTATAGCCCTTGGTTTAGTATCACTGCGAGTCACTTACAAACTCCTGCATGCACAAAGGTCCACACATATACACATGCTATTTAATGTGAATGGCAGAGTAGGTGCTGAAATGGATGGAAACCCAGAGTCACTGGCTCAGCAAGCTGAAGAATTCAGGATAAATAATAAATAAGCAAACGCCCATATGGAGATACATTGATGTATTTTTCTTTCTTTTTTTTTTTTTAAATGCTGTTATAAAATGTTGAATTATCTATTTTGGAGGTATCCACTTTTATGTTGCTCAATGCTTTCATGTCAGCTTGAAGGGAGGGGAACCATGTCCTCTAAGACAGTCTTAGTTTCTGTGTAGATACTCCTGCTATGGCTGATCTCTTGTTGGTTAAACTGTACTTGAAGCTGAAAAAGTACACAGTCGGGTCTTCTGAGCTTGAGAGTAAGCTATGAAAGCATCCCATGGACAACATCTCCTGTGTGACTATAGCTAACTCCCATCTTCCAGGGGAAAATGAAAACAAAAACTAAAGCCCAAGTATTTCATTCCTGATGGGTGACTTTTCAACTCTGAAGCTACCTTTCAACCCCGAAAAACATCATATGAACGCACTTTTTCTATGAGACATTACCTAACACCAAATATTTGAATTAGTGGTCAAATTTCTTATTCGTTCACAAAATTATAGTTCATAATTTAACTGGCATTAAGAGTTGATTGTAAATTTTCCTAAAAAATGAAAAAATAAAAAGACCACAAACAGGACACAACATTTTAATACTGATCCCAGACACGATTAGTTGTTAGTAACAGGGAAGCTTGCTTAGGATAAAGCCACATGTATCCCCAATTCCGGACTTTATTTGGGACACTTCTAAGTGAAGGTATGGGCTTTGGTTTGTAATTTTCTTTTGGATTAGTGTCACTTTGCACTGATAGGAGTTATCACGGGGTGGGCAAAAGTCATCTTTTTGTGGTGTTGTCCACAAAGAAAGACTTTAGCCCAAGCTGTAGAAGGAAAACTAATGGAAGAAAAGAAACTTATCAAACAGGAAGTCTCAACAAATGGGGAAGAAAGCAAGAGCAATGAGAGCTCTAGCATTTTAACACAGCCATCGCAAAGAAACCATAGGAGGAGGAACAAAAGAGCAGACATATACCCAAGTTCTGAGTCTGACTGCAGCTGAAGCACTGAGGGGTCTGTGTCCCACTGCAGGGTCCTAATCGTGCAGCACAAAGGGAAAAAAGAACACAGAGAATTAACAAAGAGGGAGGGCAACAGAACAAACCAAACCGTGTCATTCTTCAAAGCAACGTCATATACGGTACACACACAGAACAGCCCCTCCACCCCAGGGATTAGGACAAAGAAGGTTAGGAATAGCTGCTTAACATCAAGAGCTACGGCCGTTTCCATGGAAGAAAGCCTACAGTCAATTATTCCAGTGCCACACACGCATGCACACACACACACACACACACACACACACACACACACACACACACACACACACTCACACGCACACTCACATGCACACGCACACGCACATGCACACGCACATGCATGCACGCACACACATACATACTACAGATTCATTGACTTGAATATGTGAGCTGATGCACTTTTTCTCCTGTGACACCTAGGAGCCCAAACACATGTTGGAGCTCTAAGCTCTTCCGTGGAGCAGAGAGAATTAAATACAGATGGATGAGGACAGTAGCATCTGGGGAAGTCAGACTTAATGGAGTGTGACAGTAGGGTCTGGGGAACAGTTAGCACCCTCAGGTCAGTTTCGACAAATATAGCAGCGTTGCATTTGAAAACGATGAGTTCTGCTATCCATACAGATTATAGGAAAATGGACTCCAGTGTTAACATTTGTCTCTGAAATGCCAGAGATTAAGTACATCTTACATTTTCTATATGTTTTGTAACACATAGCGCAGAATGTTGGTAATGGCATCTAATTTCTCTTTCTATTAATAAGATGGGATAACTATTCCATCTTAAACAGAGTATACACAGAGTCCTTTTTCAGGTAGGCTCTTTACAGTTTTCAACAAAGAATCTGTGCCAGTGAAGCAGGCATGAGATCTTCTGAGAGACAGTTGATGGACATTTTATCTTTCTGTTGGGCATGGGTGCTTCAAATCTAGCCTGACTTCCCAACTGGGTGACTTTGGGAATGCTGTTCAAACTCTCAGCCACTGGACCCCTTTGCTCACTAAAAATATAGATTAAAAAACAATGGCTTTGGCATCTCTTGAGATATCACTGAAAACACAGGCGTTCTGGTCTCACCCACCGGCTCCAGACCGCAGCTTTGCAAGGTTCTCAGGTTACTGTGAAATGTTAAGGTTTGAGGATTCCTGCTTGCTTTCCTTGTTGTAAAGACTTACCCAGGCTTATAAGGCTATGCATGCTGTGCTTCTGGTATCTTCTGAACTAATTATTTTACCCCCCCCCCTTTTCCTCTCCTACTTTAAGATGAACTGCATCCATTTCTGCATGACTTGGATACTCTCTTCTTTCAAACCTTGGCTCCTATGTTCCTTCTTCCATTTCTCAACCTGATCTTAAATGGGACTTCATCATCCTGCAGTCCCTTCTCCATAGTGTCCATACTTTCCTGAGATTTCATTCTATATCCCTTCATTCATTGCTGGTATTGTTTGACTCTGGATTCGAGACTCAGCATGGCAGACGTAACCACAACTCCAGATTACAGGAGCACACCTAGAACTGTGCCTGTCTCAGGTGCTCATCTAGTGGGATATATGTTGGGTGAGTGAATGAGGGAGTCTTTCTCCAATTGTCTGCATGGATTACATGCACTTAGAAAGTGTGAGCAACACTCAGTCACCAGTAACTATGTGTATTACTACCAGAAATATGTTTTGAATCTCCGCCATGCTTGTCTCTGAGAGTTCTGTCAGCTCCATCTGCAAAGACAGAAGGATGAACTTGCAGAGATTTCCTATTTGTCTCTGACTGTGCTCTTGACTTCTTACCTGAATGTTCCAAAAAGATTAGCACTGAAGTCCAGTGGTAGCACAAACTGGCCACTGTTTCTTAGACTAGCAATTTTAAAGAGTCAAGGTCAATGCAGATACCTGACATTTTTGTTAACATGCCAATTCTGGATTAACAGAGCTTCAGTGGCTTGGAATTTTACACTTTAGGCAAGTTTTAGGAGATCTCAATGCTGCTGCTCTCTGGATCATTCTGTTTATCAGGGTCTTGACCTTGAGGTCTTAGTGAAATACAAAACACAGACTTCCAACTCAGGGAGCCTGCTTTAGTAGTCCTGGGGTGGAGGAGGGTGAGAATCTGAGTATCAAGTTCCCAGTGGAAAGTGTAAGGCTGCCTGTGGGACAGTCTTTGGAGGACAACTGGGTAGAGGGAAGCTTTTCAGTTGCCAGTGTATAGAAAGCACAGCATCTGCTCAGCTCTCCCATCAGATGCTGAAGGATTGTTTAGCCTGACCACTTCCAGGCTAAATAACCAGAATGCCCGAGGCAAGCAAGATCCAGGTATTAAAATTACCGAAATCCCCCTTTGTGTTTCTCACATGTGGCCAGAGATAGGAACCATTGCTCTGGAACCATTCCATGGTCAAGCAAAGTGGCTCTGCCTGCTCTAGATGCAGGTTCACTTTGGTTCAAACAGTACCTGGGATAGAAGCCATCCTAAGTACTTATGGGGCTCTAACTTAACAGCATTGTTCCTGTTACAGACAGAAGTGCAGCTTCTGACTGTAACTGACTGGAAAGCATGTCCAGATCAGGGGTGGACACAGGTTAGAGACTGCGTGCCTGCAGGTTTTGTTTGAGTGGGTGAACTTTCCTGGCATCGTTACTCCTTTGGCATGAGAAGAGTGCAGCTGTCAGAGCTCTAGCTGTGCTACTGACTATTGAACAGATCACATGGACCCTTAGAAAGGCTACTAACTTTTGAGTTTCTATCAGAATCATCAACTTAAGAAAGAAAGATCCAATCTGATGCTTGCATCCTAAAATATTTATTATATTTTAAACTATGTCCATATGTGTGTTTGTGTTTGTGTGTATGAGTGTGTGCATGTGCATGTGCGTGTGCATGTGCGTGTGCGTGTGCGTGTGCGTGTGTGTGTGTGTGTGTGTGTGTGTGTGTGTGTGTGTGTGTGTGTGTGTGAATACAGATACCGTTGAAGCCCAGAAGAAGGTGTTGGATCCCTTGGGGCTGAACTTAAAGGTGGTTGTGAGCAGTGCAGCTTGTGTGCTGGGAACCGAACTCAGGTCCTCTACACAAGCGGCACGTGCTTGTAACTGTTTAGTTGTCTCTCAAGCCCCTGGTGTTTGCATATTTAACCAGAGCAACAGAGGTGATATATACAGCCAAATGGGTCCCACTCCATCAAACACTCTAGTCGGTGAAAGAAAGCCCAGGTATGACCAGCAGAAAGCTGGAGGATGAGGAGTAAAACTGAAGACATAAACACATGTGCTGCTTTAATTTTCTTTTCATATTTCCATTATGAGGCTGCAGGAGGTCGGATTACCGAGAGTCTACTACTTGCTTTTTTCTTTCCTTTTTTTTCTGATTAAAAAGGAACTCAAAGTCAGTTCCTTAACCAGGCAAACATTGCTTTCTGTTTTCAAGGATGGCTGAGGACCCTGTATTAAGTGATCACCGAATTTTCTGTGTGCAAAGTCACAGAGAAGCGGCAGGGCAAGAAGCAGCTCCCTGGGGAGGCCACATCTGGGCCTTAAGGTGAGAATGCTGGGCTCTGGGTGTGGCTTGCGCTCCATCAGACAAGACTTTTGTATCCAACACAAGAACGAATGGGTCTAAAGCCCTTCAGTATAAGAATATTATTAGACTGCATTTTGACTTGTTATCCTTTTATTTTTCCTGGGATATTTTTATTGAACCAATTGACATAAATATTTTATATATATATATATATATATATATATATATATATATATATATATATAAAACTTTATCAAGTTAGTATATTATTGAAAATAAAATGGTAGTTCAGTCTATAGCTTCCTAGAGGATTTGGAATATTTCAGGGAATTTATTTATAGAAATGAAAGTAGTATTACAATTGTAATTTAAATAATTAAAGTCTTATCATACATTTTTCCATGTGGAAATTACCATATTTACTATGACATTAGTCTCATGTTTTAGGCGTTTTGGGAGGGTGAGGATGGGCCGTGTAATGTGCATAGGGCACAGACATTTTTTTGATCAGGACATTCATTCGCTTGTTCAAGAAACATCCAATGAGATCCTAATGTATAAAATACTGGGATAAAGAAGTAAAAACCTTCAAGTCAATCACTGTTCTCTATGGGATGACGGAAGGTACACAAAGGGCTTCCTAGGACAAGTTAGAAAGCAAAACATGATACAGCAGTGGTACTCCAGGTAGGCAGAGGGCCACAGGAACTCTATTTACGAATGTGACATTTAAATAAGGGAAGTTGGATATATGAGTATTCATACTTAATTATATACTGATAACATCTTACCAGGAAGAAAACAGTTTGCACCAGTTGTACAGGGCTTGTCACAGTTTAAAATTTAATTAATATTAGATGATAACTAAAAACATGTCATAAAGGGTGGGGCTGGAAAGATGGCTCAGTGGGTAAGAACACTGACTCTTCTTACAGAAATCTTGAGTTCAATTCCCAGCAACCACATGGTAGTTCAGAATCATCTGTAACAGGATCCAATGCCTTCTTCTGGTGTGTTTGAAGAGAGCAATCATGTACTCACATACATAAAATATCATAAAAGGGATTAGCAGTTAAAAGTTCACTTTGCTAAGTTATTCCTTGGGATGGTTGGTCAGTCTATAGGCTAGGCCACCTCTATCCTTTGGGAACCAGAGTAGGAGACACTCTTTCTCCATGGGGATCAGAGATCTCATCTGACTAGGCCCTTGATTGATAGAGTAGGGTTTGGACATATACTCATTATTTTCAGTGTCTGTTTTATTGCATATGATGGCTGAGTTATTCTATAGGGCCCCATAGACTTTAGCTGCCATCTAACTAATTTATCATGAGAACAATAACTTCTAGGCCAAATAACCATACAAACTCAACTGTTTTCTTGTCTTGAATACAAGCTTCCTTGGAAGCCAGATGGCTGTCAGAGTTTGAATTTAGCAGAGGAGAAGTTGGATGTTTAAACATTTTAGACTCCGCTGGCTTTTCTCCAAAATGTTTTCATCTGTCTAATAGCGACCACCACTGCGCATATCTCTGCCACATCTCTGTCTTCAATCTTCTCTAGATTGTAGGCAGACCAACTTGTTTCTTTCTCATTAGAACCCCCTCTCTCCCTCCTCCTTCCCTCCACCCCTCCCTCTCTTCCTTCCTTCTTCCTCTCCTTCCCTTCCTCCCTCCTTCTTTCCTTCTTCTTCCTCCTTCTCTTCTTTCTCCTGTTCTTTTAATAAACTAAGTCAATTCGATTTCTGTCCAAGATTCCTGTCTGGGAAAGCATCCTTGCTTTAAAGCCACATGTTGGCTGTTCTGGTCATTGTAGATGCCTTCTTGGATTAACTCTCAAGGGACCTTCAGTTTCCTCAGATAGTGAATTACCAGCCTTGTACTAAGGGACATTGTGGTCCTATGCTCCCACATTCAGGTTGGCAGCTATAGAGATACAGATTAAAGCCACATTTTCCAGCTTTGTGTAAAATGCTAGGCACAGAAGCCTCCCATGTCATATACAATAATGACTTATTCAAGTCCATCCGTGTCAGATAATGTCTAATATCTAGTCCTGAAAAGCCTACTATGTAAAGTTTACAAATAGAACGTCATTTTGTTCTTTTTTCTATGTATATATTTTGTAAAACACAAGAATAGACAAAGCATAAAAATCTTCGATATAGCAAAGGTTTTGTACTCTTTGCTAATCTACAACTCTCTAAGTCCTGATAAGATTTCTTCTTCATTTGCTTACTTTCAGCTAATCAGAGAGGTTAAATTTTTTAAAAAAAAAATCATTAGGCATCTGCTGGAAGTATATTTTAAATGGAAAACACATGCTATCCAGACTGCGCTTGCATGGCCCTCTGGGAAGTTACTGCTTCCTGTGCACTTCTGACCATGAGTGGCTGTGTTTCTGCTTTTCCCGTCTTTATTACACACCAGCATCGAAAGCCTTAAACATTTTTCCTAGAAATTATCTCTGCTCATATTCTTTCTGGGTGTTGACTAATAAGAAAATGTCCAATAAGTATTTGGAACACAATGGCCAAGAACTGCCACGTGTAATGCTACCTACCACCCAGCACAGCTGAGCCACTGGCGCACTGCTGTTGACATTGAAAGTGGTATAGTCTTTAAAGCCATATGCTAATAGGCACCAAGAGCCATAACTGAATTGCCTCGTGGACAGGTTTTGTTTCATGAAACCCAGTCTGTAAGTAAGATTGGATCATAAAAATCATCTCAGAGAAGGGAAAAGAAGATGCGGATGGCAACTATTACAATGAGAATTTCTGTGCTATCAAATCCCATGCTCAACGAGGGTTTCTCATCTTTAGTCTCTCCTCTTCTAATTCTATAATGAGGCGTGCTACCTAGATAGGGTTATGCCATCCCTTTTCACTTCTGTGCCTTACCTTTGGCCGTTGTCACTGACTGACCTCCACTTCTTCATCGCCGCTAAGTTCCAAATTCCACCTTTTCAAATGCGCTTTGGTTTTATCTGTTGACAAACCTACCCTTCCGTTCCTCATCTGTCTTTCCATTCTTTATTTACCACCACAACTCTAGTTTAGACTTTCAGCTTTTCCCTTTCCCCATGTGAGTGGTCAGATCTTGAAACCACTATAAAAATGTCACATTCCAGGGCTCATCTCGCATCCATCAGGCCCTAGGTTAGTTACAAGCTACGAAGTGCCTCGAGTGACGAGGGGAAGGTATGGGAACTAGTGATCTAAACTCGTCTCCTAGAGTTTGCTATCTTCTGTTTAGTTCCTATTCTACATCTTATGTACCGCAAATGCCTCCCTCCAAGCTCAACCTTCCCAAAACATGTGCGTTTTGGAAGGCTCAGCTTAAAATACATTTATCTATAGTAAGACCATTCCAAAATAATTTGTATCTGTATGAGGTATGAGGTATGAGTTAGACGTAGGTAATTTGGCTGCTTACTAAATTAATCTCTTGGTAAATAAACAATCCAGTTGACATTAGGAGTGGTCCTGATAGCATCAGGGTTCTTTTGTTCTGCTGTTGTTGTTGTTGTTGTTGTTTTTAAAGCAGGACTAAATACTCTTGCTCTGAGCCCAGAAACTGGATTCCTATTATTTTTTTCTGAAAGACAATCATAACCCTTTGCTTCAGTTGCTATAGCAATGTCTGGTATGATTTCCAAAGTAGCATCCACCCTTAATTAATTTTCTCAGGATGCTTGTCCCTCTCTGGACCACAGATGCCTTGTCTTTAGTTGTGCCTTCATCTAAACACCAATCTCATCCAGATTTATGTGTGCTACTGACACATACACAAATAAATAGTTTCCAAGTATCTAATACATCACTACGGACAGTAAAAATGAATTCAAATAACCTTCCCCAATTATAATATTACAAATCTCTTAATGGTGACTTTTGAATAATGCTTTACACCATTATCGTTCATCTCTATAAATACGCATTTTTAAGAGCTATAAAATACAACAACATCTCCTTGGATGGCTTCATTAAGTCTACTGGAAGGAGGTTCTCTCACTGAGAAAGAATCCGCTTTGTGTTTCCTGAAGATCTGGCAAAGTGTCTTACAGACCATGAAGTCTCAACTAGTCACTGACAGAAGTGATGAATGAATGATTGAATCTATGAAGGCTTATACCTGCCTTTCCCGGAGATGGAAGTCAAGTATGATGGTCAGCTTGGTGCAAATGAATAGTTTTAATTTCCTCTTTAAAAAAAAAAAAAAAGAGTCAGAGTGTGTCTGCCTCCCTTTTTAAATATCCACCAAAGCATTTTTTTGTAATTAATTCAGCACATACTTATCTTTTGTTTTTTATCAGCATATATTTTCATTGTGACATTGTGTATATATATATATATATATA
>LR749729.1:399086-468094 GCA_902729485.2 Mus minutoides
CCAATATGTTAAATAACTCCTTTGTGTATGTCCTGATGCCAATATATGCTCTCAGAAGGTATTTCAGACACATCTCCACACTGAAGAAGAAAACCCTGTCACTAAAATGTTGGCTATGTTGCCGTGTTGTACTGAGGATCAGAAGAAGTCCTTGTCTTCTAGGCCCTAAGCAGTTTTAAGGAATCCCAGCAACTGGGACCCAGGTTTCCATGTACTTCCTGTTCTCACCAAGATGGAGAAGATCAAAGGCAGGACCCAGTGTCCACCTGTGTATCAGAATTGTTCTGAACTCTGGGGTCACATGTTGTCACTAGCTTCAAATCAGACAAGGAAAGGAATTTAGGCTAACACAAATATAGTGCCTAGTATAAATCTTCAGTCAGATACATAATTTTTTAAATGCCATTTCTAAAAGCAAAACACTAAATAATTAGGGGCATTTAAAAATCCATCCTATCAATCTGTCACATTCATTAAAATTATGTCAATTAAGGGTGGTATTTAGATAAAGAATTAATGTTTTACTTCTCAGTCCCAATTATTTTCTTATTTGGGACTGGCAGTAATGTAGATAAAGATTTTCTTATTTCTTAGAAATATTTTTCCTAGAAACAAAATTGGAACATTTCAACATGTGCTTCTATCAGATTCTCTTTGAAAGCCTCCTCTCTTTATTCTCCATGTCAGACTCTTTCCCTAACACCCAAGCCCTCATACACAGTGACACTGAGGCCACATAAAACCCTCTAGTGTGAGTAGTGCCTCTTTGAGCTGGACTCAAAATGAAATGAAGAATTTCCAGCAGAGCATAAGGACATGTTCTCTCCAATCTTACGCAGAATCTATTGCCAAGCAAGTGGTTTCTCTGGAAGGAGGCACAGCGTCCACTGCCAAAACAGATGCTTGGTTTGTGAACAGTGCCAGGTCAGAGGCACCACACATTCTGCCTGGAGACAGAGCCACGGGAGGTCAGCATTTTAATTTATCAATTAGTGTGCTACATAAGGAGAAAAATCCTGTACCATAATCTTAGCTGCCAAAGAGAGTGACTTTTAAAATGACTTATGTTTTGTTAATTTTAATTGTGTGTCTGTGTATTTGTGTGTGTGTGTATGTGTGTGTGTGTATCTATATGTGCACATGTACATGTTAGTGCAGGTGCACTCAGAGGTCAGAATAAGGCACTAGATCTCCTGCAACTGGAGTTACATGTAGCTGTGAGTGGTCAGTCCTAGTTGCTAGGAACTGAACTCAGCTCTCTCATGCTCCCAATAAGACTGAATTTTAGTCAGCTTCAAACCAGTGTCTTTAGTTTCTCTGACAGCATCCTATGAAATTCTCCTCAAATAATGATAATGTGCGAATGCTTGAATAAACACAATTTGATGTTATTATTCAATTTCTGATGGTTTTTAGTTATTTTGTTACTTTTTCATCCCTCTGAAGTTTTTGATATTTTTCTTTTGACTTCTAATTTTGCTGTGACAGATGACAATGTTTTCATCAAAGTGGGTCAAAAGTCCCTAAATCTTATGTAGCTCCAGAAGAGCCTAGAGAATCTGATTTTTGGATTAATAATAAAAGTCCCAGAGACACTCTGTCAGGTGTTAAAGTGCTAGAACTTTTTGAAACAACAGATACTGATAAATGGGAGGACAGGTATCCATTCTAAGTATTTTGGAGTATTTATATTAGAGGCAATTAAGAAAATTAGAAGATTATGCTGATACTAGAGTAAAGAGAAAAGTTGGAATAGAAAAATAAAGATAGTTGACTATAAAAATAACACATGCAGGTGCTATTGATTTTTTTTTATAAAATTGTATACAAGATGTCATAGATATTATATGAAAGAATATACAGTGTGGTACTCATCGCTGGTGGTAGTCATTGATGTTTTATGTTCTTATTTTGACTTGTTTATGTTTTATAATTACATTACATGCACAGACAATATTTCAGTTGTGATTACATAAAATATCAGATAGCTGGGAGGATGGCTCAATCAGAAAGGTTCCTGACACTGTTGAACGCAGGGTCAGTAAAAGACCTTGTGTCAAACAGTGAGATAGAAGGCAATTGAAGAAGAAACTGAAAATTTACTTCTGGCCTCCATATACACATTCACAATCACATGCACATGCTCAAGAGTTAACTACCAACGAGAGCACACACATGTACACATACACATACACACACACACACACACACACACACACACACACACACACACACACAAATACACAGAGATAAATAAATGAAAATGAAAAGTTATGATAAAAATGATTGGTAGGATGGAATATTTCTATTATTTTGAAAATAGAACTTGATGTTAAGACTACAGATGGTCAATGAACAAAC
Organism: Mus minutoides; assembly: GCA_902729485.2. Taxonomy (NCBI): domain Eukaryota; kingdom Metazoa; phylum Chordata; class Mammalia; order Rodentia; family Muridae; genus Mus; species Mus minutoides. The sequence continues at coordinate 401,448 of LR749729.1, forward strand.
AAACAAACAAACAAATCAAGAAAAAACAAAGTGCAATTACTAATAATATCATTCTGCATGCCATTATAAAAAGCAAACATCAGAGATCTTCTTTTCTGGCTATATTGACTATTTTGTTTATGTGCCAGAAAACACTGACATTGTTACAGTAGGCGACCAGAAACTATGCAATTACCTTGTGCGGTTGTTATATGTGGAATCATTTTTAAAAGTTCTACTGTGATTCCGACTTGAGGTCCTGGTGAACATTATGAGATCAATCACTTTCCATTTTTTGAGAATGTTATGATTCCCACAGCAAACCAGGGAAAGAGAGCAAGTATGGAGTCCTTTATGAGCCCACCATGTAAAAGAAGAGAATCAATGTGGCCTGAAGGTACATGTGCATAGGTTCATCTCTGTTTCATAACCTGAAGGTACATGAGCAAGGCTTGGCTAACTAGAGTGATAAAGACTTTAAATCTACCCTTGGCCTGGTGTCCAAAATGTTTACACCATTACTTGGATAAAGATATAAGCATGCTTATCAAAATTGATAATGGCGTATACATTCTCGGTGAGAATAATTTAATAAAATCTCATCCCACTTGAAAAAATGTCTAAATATGAAAACAGCATATCATTACAACAATAATATCTAAGATTCATAGTTACTATGTCATGCTGCTTCCAAGTTCTTTTCCAACACTCATTTGCTTCTTTTTCAGCAGAATCTTCTGAGGCATGTATACTAGTTCCTTGAGATAATGTAAGGTACAGACATAGCTTATAAAAACTCATGTGAATCAGCCTGGAAAAAAAACAAGAACTGCAACTATGTTTGTTCTGTGTGAACTTGAAGAAAATGGCCAGTGTTCACCATACCTCCATGATGCAATTGATACCAGAAGTTGAGTCAATTCAAAATGGCTTACCTCATGAATTCAACTTCAAATTCACTGCTCATTTTTAAAGAACTATTATTTCTAAAGGAAGACACAAACTCAAATAAACAGAAGACATTCTTCAAGGTCCAAGAAGTATCTTTTATTCAATTGCAGTGCATAGAGGACATTTAAAAGGGTTCAGATTAATATTCTTTATCATATAGAGCAAACTGCTTAGGTGTAAACCTATGAATAGGGGTCTGGAATCTTCAAGCATCCACTCTATAATATCTATGCTTCCCCTTTGATGTTTTTATGCATTAGCTACTCTTGCATTTTTACCAATAATTATCAATCCATTAAATAAAATGCATAGCATCCTCTGTGCACTGTGTGGTATTCTAGTTGTATAGATTAAGGCTTTTATAAAAAAAAAAATCTATGTTTATAAGTAAAATTACCCTTTCAAATGCTTTATTAATATAACTTATTTTTTAATTCTAAGAGCCTGTTATTTTCCCAATACTTATTAATTTAGAAATAATTGATTATTCTAAATAAGAATAACAAAATAAGAAGGAAAACATCCCAAATAGAAGTTGGGAATGAGACATGGGCTATAAAACCCAAAACCAGAAATTGTAAAACAAATTCTAATACTTGAAAGTTTAAAATATTTAACCCATACCAGTATAATTGGGAATTATTTTGTATTTTTATTTAAAACATTTATTCCTCTCAAAATGAGTAAAATGAGATTTTGATAAACTATTTATAATTCTGTATTTATTATGGGGCATGAAGAATGGCAATTTTCTTCTGGCTCTCAGAAGACATTTTTCAGTTTGAGCTTTAAATCCTGGCAAAGGAATAGCAGAATTTATGTGCACCTTGAGCTATGAACAGATGTGTTAACTGAATTCCTGAATCTTTTAAAAGGTTTTGTAGTCTAAGCAAATAGGAGAGCTTTTCTGCATGCAGGGGTGTCAGCACCTTCCCAGGTCGTGTGTGGTTCTGTGAGGTGTTAAAGACGATAGCGACTTTTCAAAAATGTCACTTCTACATGAGGGGAAAAAAACATTTAAAATAGAATTCTAAAATCAGGAGGAGGATATTCTTCTATACTGCAACACACGCCTACTTTACTAAAACAAAAGCGTATATCTGTCTGGAAATTTACATTCAAAACAAGCAAAAACGTGCCCTAAGATATTCCTACTTCATTCTTCTCAGGTAGACTATATGCTTAGTTGTTATTGTTATTGTTGTTATTTTGTTTTGATTTTGAGAATGATTCTTTCCTTTTTCCCTGCCAATTTTCTTGAATTCTGTTGAAACAATAAATGTGGGCTTTTGCAGGGATTTGCTCTCTGGCTCTTAGCTACGTACTCTCTTCAGAACTTGGCTAATAATGAAGTTAAACTCTCTAGAGTTTGACTCTGGAGAAAAGGAACTGCCTCTCTTCTTTAAAGCAATTCACCATGTTTAAACATGAAACACACACACACACCTTTAAGAAGGTAAAAGGAACGAAGGGTCTTGTGAGGAGCAGTACTTGCTACTGTCCCCAGAGTGGTGACAGCACAGGTCAACTTTTTAGCACAGGGCAGCACAGGTTAGCAAGTTTTCAAAGAGACTTCATCAGTTGTGGAGTCAGTTATAGAATTCCATGCAGCCAACTGCAGCCCTCGAAGCTGAGCGAAGTGACACAGCCACATCTTTGTATAGAAAAGTCAAGTGTCTTAAGGAGAGGCCAGTGGAGCCCCAAGGAATGTGACCGCATTATGTCAGCTCTCAAATAAATGTTAAATCTTATCCAACTGTGTTGTTATTACTGTCAGCCCTCAAAGACCTTCTGAAGCACCTAAAGCAACAGATGACAGCAGACATATGCTGCCCCAAATCACAAGGGCAATTTGCTAAAATAACCAGTTTTGCCCCCATACAAGTCTTCCATTCTTCTAAAACTAGAAGCAGTGGCCACTGCTTGCAGAGGCCTGCCAAAGCAGGATGCTCTTGTCTGAGCACACCACTGGTCAGGTACTCCCGAGGGACTTCTGATCCTACTATTTCATTTCTGAAAGAAAAATACCAATGTATAACTCAGGGCAGGGCTGGATGGTTCTCAGAGTATTTCCTGTTGGCTGTGTGTATATGTGTGTGTGTGTGTGTCTGTGTGTCTGTGTGTTTGTGTGTGTGTGTGTTTGAGATGGCTTTGAATTTATGGTCCCCTAGCCTCAGCCTTTGGAGATTTAAGAATGTGCCTTATTTTCCACTTAGCCACAGTTTTCTAAAGCAAATTGCCTTGGTCTCTGTGGAAATAGTATATAACACAAGCAGAAAATGCATATGAAAACGGATTGTTTGGAAAAATAAAAGTGCAAAATTTTGCATATCCCCTTTAGTAAAGTGTATGGTCGTTAGATAGGTCCATGGGTAGGGAAAGGTTGAAAGGTACATTGTCAACCAAAGGCTAGCTTATCTGAGTGCAGTATAGAGGGTGCAGTATAGAGCTTTATTTGAAGCTTGATTCAAATATTTTATAATCTTCCATATTAGGAACCACAAAGAGGTCCAATGCTGCCAGCCATAAGGCACAGGCTCGTGTCTTCTTTCATTGAAAGTAATTTCTAGTTTCCCGTGAAAGCCTAAGAGATGTCAACAAACTGAGTCCGTGTTGCTGTAGAGTCCAAACTCCTTAAAGTAGGAGGAAGACCAGCTGCTGTCTGAAGAGTGCAGGGCTGGCTGACTGGGTGCCACAGGTCCCCACCCCACATTCACGCAGTGCTGGCTGACTGGGTGCCACAGGTCCCCACCCCACATTCACGCAGTGCTGGCTGACTGGGTGCTACAGGTCCCCACCCCACATTCACGCAGTGCTGGCTGACTGGGTGCCACAGGTCCCCAATCCACATTCACGCAGTGCTGGCTGACTGGGTGCTACAGGTCCCCACCCCACATTCACGCAGTGCTGGCTGACTGGGTGCTACAAGTCCCCACCCCACATTCACACATATCACCATCACAGTCGCCAATTTGAGCATGGCCACATCATGTCTCAGAAGCTTCTGAACACAGAGTGTAATAAAAATTTGGTCGCTGACTATCTCAGGAATGGCAGTGAGCACCTGCTAAAATTCACAGCAGAAACAAAGCTTTGACAATTTGTCAGTTCTCATAAATAAACTAGAAGCTAGAGAAATGAAGAGTAGGGTTAGAAACCAAGTCAAATTGAACAATGAAAAGCTGAGAATATGTTCATTGGAACTTGGTTCTTCCTTGTTTCCTCTTAGGCCTAATCTAATGGGGATGCCGATTAATGAAGATGCATGGTCTTTATGAGCCAACTCAAAGAAGGATGGTATTGTTATTTCCAGAGGTCACAAGAACCATTCTGTCACTAAATATTGCAGCTCAGCATGAATTAAGCATGGGAGAGGATATAACAGGTGCATGCACATTCAAAGGCATTTCAACAGTGTTGACTTGTGACATTGACATACCACCATGGCCTTTTAGAAGGACAATTCTTACCTTGTTAATGGCCCCAGATCGCCCGAGTCTTGGCTTCCAGCATCACTGGGAGTGCTCACTGATTTCGAAGAGGGAGACATAGGGGTTGGGACTAAATAATGAAAATAACAGGTATCCCATGTTAAAAAATGCAGCGGCTGCACTGGGGAAGAGCAGTGTCAGACAAATCAAAACAAACGGGCCCAAATTAAAGTGGTTGTATGGCCAGGAGAGATAGAAATGGGATAAAGAAAAAAAAAGGAAAGAAAAGGAAGAAAGTCAAGTGAATTTTTCATATTTTGGAAAATGAAAGTCTGAAATGAATTTAGACAGAATTAACTTAGGTAGTCCAAGGTCATGTCCACCTAACAAAGTAAAATGGAGAACCACAATAGCTATCTAGATAGTTCACCCTACATTTCTTCAGTAGGAACTATCTAGCTCATTCTAATTCTTCACTTTATTTTGTTAGTATAGACGTGACCTATTTAAAAGATGAGGTGTCTATAAAACTTTAAACGTTATGAAATTGGGAGAGCCTAAACAATTTTAAATGCTCAAGAGTGGTGAGAGATCTGTTGAGTGTCTAATTTGGAGAGAAATGTACGGGTTCATGGTGGATGAACAACTTTGTGCTAAGACTGTATGACAGAGGGGAAGGGTAAATGTTGAGCCTGGTAATTTAAAAATCTCTTTCAAAACAAAGGAAAATGCCAGCCTGCTTTATTTTTACATTTAATGAATGGTTTCATCCCACCCTACATTCTACTTCACTTGGGACTTGTTTTCCTTTGTCCCTGGCAGCCCTTGTAGATGCTGACACAAGAACAGAAGTGAACTGCCGCCATGAGGGTGGGAAAAACAAAGATGCTCAGAGATCCAGGTCAACTGACAATCTGAGCAAGGATAATCAAGGGGAAACAAAACAAAACAAAGGAAACAGAGATGTGTTTTCTTTCTGCAACCTCCATATCTAAGCCAAATGTCCATCAGCCACTTGCTCTACCCAAGAGGCATAGTGGATCCAGGCCAGGCAATTCAGGGGATTCATCACACATGCCAAGGAAGCCATGTGCCGAAAGAAACATCAATACATGAACATAGAGTCCCATTTGCTTTCAATCATGTGCAATTTCCTTTTATTTATTTAATAGGGTAAAAGGTTTAACAGGTTTTTATTCTCTCTCCCCTCAAATTCTGTACCAGCATGACAGAATTGCCAAGGAACTGGGCGTTTCCTTGTGGCTCTTCAAATAATTATCTGATTACCCTTCATGCTAGGACAGAGGGAAAGCTGGGGAGAGAGATGAAAAACGGGCCCTTAGGAAAGGATTCATGGGTAGCTGAGAAAGTAGATACTCAAGACAGTCTGTGGATACGCAAGTATTTTGTTTTTAAAATTTAATCACCAGCTTTATTCAGGATAAGGGATGATCACATATACTTCTACTGGGTTTAACCAGTGTTGACATAGCAACCACAACATTTCAGACTATTTTGAAGCCAAAATATAATTGATCGATAGATGTCTAATTTACATCACACGTCAGCTATGTACAAAGAGGTTTGCCAACTTCTCAAAGAAGATCCACTAGCCAAATCCTCTATAGATTACACCTTGCATAATAAGTTAAATAAAATCTAATTTTATGAGGGCTCTTTATAGCAATAGACACAGCCATTTCTACATGAAATTGAAATACAATTATGCTTTTTAGTAAGATTTTAGTTTTATGTTTATGCACTAAATCACATTTACCCATACATAATTTTAAGTTGGATATATTCTTTTTCTTATTTATATTGATTATTTCACATAGGTAATTTTTTTTCTTAATTTAAGTATCTATGAGAATAAAAGGAATTCTATTTTAATATGGAATCCAAGAATGGAATTAAAAGATGAAACATTTTAAACGGCCCTGATATAGTATTTATTCCTATGCAGAATTCAAATGGTTTTATTTTTAATGTAGTGGATATTGTGTAGTTTTGCAGACACCTTTGGATTATTTTTAGATGTATGGAAGATAAATAAAGAAAAGAAAAAGAAAAGAACCCATGAAAGATACACAAGATAGTGACAGAATAAGCTCAAGCGAACTACCTTTAACAAATAAAATACAAATTAATCTATACCCAGACCTCCATGACAAAAGCCGTCACGGACAATCAGCTAGAAGTGGGCGAGTCGGAGGAGGAAATGCTGAAGTGGAAATGTCAGCGAACAGGGAAATCAAGGTGCACACTAGCCAAATGAATTGAAACAAGTTTCCCACCGAACACTCTATTTTCATCATGGAATAATTCTATGTCTGTAGTGTTCATGGTATTTATAACCCGATTAACATTGCCTGAATAGGCAAAGTTTGGGATTCACCAACAGAAGCAAAGAACAATTTGATGCTTTAAAAAAAATCCCAAGATGTCTTCTACATACTCGCTTAACAATATAAAGGTGTCTGCTAGTGACACAAGGGAAAACTCTGAGCATAGAATCAGCCAGTGTGACATTAGCAACTGCTGACTGTAAGCATCCTTCCCATCTCCTTCCAGCTCTCCCAGTTCTACAAAGTACATGCAACTAGAACAGTAAACTCTAGATTTTTTTTAAAGCATAGAAAACAACAATAAAGCTAACACTTAAAAGCACAGTAAGGCTGGACATGGTATATTTCCACAAGAGGAGTAGCAACGCAAGCTTGGGGAAGTACCTAGAGGGGGCTCCGGCGATATGCCGATGCTCTGAAGCAAAGCTTCCGTCTCCCGTCGTTTGCGATCCAGATCGGAGTCATCTTGAACGGGCTCTTTCTTCTGCTGCATATCTGCCTAAAAGATTTCATATCAGCAAGGAACGTTAGTGACGTAACTAAGGGCAAGATTTTCCTCCATTGAAGTGGAAAACGCCTGGAGCACAGAGCAGGCAGAGCGCTCCATAGATATAATTATGTATGGAGGATGAAAACCACTCTAACGGCTCAGTTAATAACCGACAGGGGCACTCTCTTTTGGTTGAGGGCTTTCCCCCACCTCAGTCACATGGTATGTATGAAAGTTTTCCAGGCTGGGAAGATGCACGTGAGCCTGACTCCCCAAGTTTGAATTCTAGAACCTGTATGGTGGAAAATGGACCCACTTGTGTGCCACACAACACACACATACACACACACACACACACACACACACACACACCCCAAATAAAATGCAATAAACTAAAATAAAACAAGAAACTTTTCAGAATTTGGAAAGAACCATCAAAGCAAACTATTTCCGAATGGGGCTATTTTTAAAAAGTAAGTTGTCTGTTTTGGCCTCTATGTTCTTGTAGGGACGATGGTTCTTGCTCAGACCTCTTAGTAATACTTATATTACAGAAATAGAAATTTCTGGAATCTAGCTGAGAAAAAGAAAACCTTCTAGTTAAAAAAAAAAAAAGAACTCAATTCAGATTTCCACAGGAGCCATTAACACATTAACTCAAAAAACTTAGTAGGAAACCATAGTGCAAATAAAACAATAAAATTCTGCTTTGTCATTTCTTTTAGGACTCATCTAGAACACAACGTGAAGGAGACGCAAGTCAGGTTTTATGTCTAGTTGTTTGTTTTTTTTTTTTTTTTCAATAGGATTGTGACAAACTGAAATGGTAGCTGTAGAAATCAAAGGACTTCGTTATCTGTCCTCTCTCATCCCTCCTGCTCCTCCTTCTTCTATCCCGCCCTCCTACTCCTCATTCCATATAACCACTCATTTTCCACTATTGCCCCATTATACCACTGCATCCTGTCTGCCCTCCTTTGAAACTGGCCCCTGCTTAAGAGTATGCTACTGGAAGCCAGGCGATGGTGGCGCACTTTTTTAATACCAGCACTCAGGAGGCAGAGGCAGGCAGATTTCTGAGTTTGAGGCCAGCCTGGTCTACAGAGTGAGTTCCACTTCAGCCAGGGCTATAAAGAGAAACCCTGTCTCAAAAACAAAAACAACCACAAAACCCACAGCAGAGTATGCTACTGATAAGCTACAATGGATGGCCACACACCCAAAAATATATGAAAAGCAAAAATGAGTTACTAAGTTTAAAATAAGGTAGCATGGGTCTTGGAGGAGAGGCAAAGATGATAAAATTGCATTGTGTGGAATTCTTAAATAATTAGCTAAAATATTTTTGAAAGGAACTTGAAGAAAGGTATTCTAAGTGGAATTGTAACTAAGGACATTTGTCCAACTCTACACCAGGAGAATACTAGTATGTACTTCACAAGCAACCTTTATGAGCACACACAAGTAAAGCTCTCTTGAAGCCATCCTATTAATTATCAGACATCCTTTATTTTTCGTTGGGATTGGGCATCTTAGTGGGTGTATTGCTTCAACGAGTGTAATTAATTTCTATGTGCCTGAGACAGAATAATGCAGGGAGTTTTGGCTTGCCTCAGACAGTATCCTCCAACTTCATTATAATACCTGTGTATATCGGTGTGCTCTCTGGCTTCAACACTTCTGTTCCTATTCATCTTGTCCTTAAAGTGCACATCTATTTGTGCAGTCTATCTGTCATTAGGGAGAGAGCTGTCATTTGGCATCTAAATCGAGCTGAAGAGAGTCTTAGAAGATTTCAGCCTTTTCATGACACTCCCCATTCTTAAAAGGCAATTCTGGCTCTGCGATGATACTAAAATGCATACTCTTTTCCAATTATGATATTTAAACAACTGAAGCATATTCTAAAGTAACTGTGCACAATGATCAAAGATAGAGCTAAGAAAAAAATAGATGATGAGAATGAGGATCTCCACCATGTTCACTTTTTATACAGTTAAGAAGGATAGGGGGTGAGAGAAAGGGAGAGATGAAAGAAAATAGATGTGCTACAGCCGCTATCAAAATACAGGTCAAGAAAAACTTTAAAAAAGTAAAATCTGCCTTTGTATTGCTACATGGAGTAGCATGGGATTTCAGAGTTGAGCTTAGCCTCAACTGAACTCTAGGTTTTACTGAGAACAATATAATTGACCTTTTCACCGAGAGGTGTTCATCCATGGGTCAGTACCTGAGATAAAACACAGTAAAAATGTGTTTCATGAATGAATTAATAATGATTTTGGCAGTTATTATTTTATGGTCATAGAATTGTAGGTGAATATATTTCTTAGGTTAATCCCTTTCAATTACATCCCATTTAGGGACCTCTTCCTTCACAACACTCCTGTGAAGAGGAGATATTTAGAAGTCTAGAAATTCAGAGCTCACAAAAGCCATTTTTGTCAACAAGAACGTATTGATGGAAGACAGTATCCATGGAAATGACAGATGCTTGTGAAGACTTCACAGAGGAAATGAAAATGATCTCCCTAATCTTTCCCTTTTAAATGAACTTGGGCATAGCAGACCAAACTTTCTGCCATATGCTTTCTGTGTGGAAAGGTACAGCTAGGGTTTGGGGATTGGGATTTATTCTAATTTTAAATGATGTCCCCTCAAGAAATATAATAGAGGCCAAATTATGTGCAACATGGCCAACACACATTGTACCAAAACAGTATCCCCAAATGTTCACTTCCTCTGTACTGAGTGTGTTCCACTCATTGCCTGCTTGGTCTTCCTTTACAAGATTAACTTTTCACATGGATTGATTTAGGTGTGGGACTGCAGAGTGGGTGGGCACATGCCGAGGCATGGGTGCAGAGGTCAGAGGACAACTTGTAAGAGTTGGATCTCTCATTCCACCAAGTGGAATCTTGGGCTCAAACTCAGGTCAACAAGCTTGGTGGCAAGCGCCCACACCTGCTGAGCCACCTCACAAGCCCACACTTGTATTATTTATTTGTTAGTGTATATGTCTTTCTGTCTATCTCTGTCTCTGTCTCTCTGTCTCTGTCTCTCTCTCTCTCTCTCTGTGTGTGTGTGAGAGAGAGAGAGAGAGAGAGAGAGAGAGAGGAAGAGAGAGAGAGAGAGAGAGAGAGAGAGAGAGATATTGGGGATATGCCTGCATATCACACAGTTTGAGTGCAGATGTCAGAATGCAACTTTTGGATGACAGTTCTCTCCTTTTACCACATTGAGGCAGGGTCTCTCTTACAGTGTCTTGGTGCTGTGTACTCCAGGCTACCACAGCTTGGTTTCTAGGTGGCTTCCAGAGATGGTCCTCAGGTTGCCTGGTTTGACGGTCAAGTGCTTTTTAGCTCTATTTTTTGCTCTTTTAATTCTTTAAGAAACAAATCAGCAAACTGGAATATATTGAAAGTAACTATTTATCTAGGCCTTCAAAAGCTTAGGAAAGCTATCAATGCCCAAAGCTGGCCAGAAGAACTGTGCAGTTAGATAACCAGAGCTTGCTTATCAGAGACAAGCCAGTTATCACTCAGCACAGTAAACAAAACCAAGTATAATCTCTTCAAAGAGACTGAGGTTAGTGGCCTAGTGCTAAACCTTACAATTCTCTCTAGTATGAACTACAGAGTCCTGCTGTGATTTAACGAGTCACCGTGGACTGAGTTAGCATTACTAGTAATTAAAAACCGAAAAGCTGCCTTTCCCAGCAAACAATATTTTTGTTTGTGAGGCATAATCACAGCTGAGCTCCAGAGAGGATAACCAAAGAAAGAAATTTTGCCAGCTGAGCGTTGTCCATCCTTTTTCAAAGACAGGTTCACATTCATTAGGGAACAGGTGAAGACAGGGTAGAAAGCCTCAGTCTGTCCCTGTTTCTAGCAATTCCGCCTAAGACCAAGGTCAGAGTAAAAAACTTCAGGGTGGCCTCCATTAAATTCACCTCACTGCACTGAAGCCCAGTTTTCATGAAATTGGGCCTGTCTCTTAAATGCTGGCCACTATATTTATTTTTAAATCAGATTTCAGCCATAATACTGCAGCCAAGAAAGCAACTGGCATCCAAGGGAGCGGAAAGTGAGTTTTTCCTGGGCAATTTTCTCCACTGTTGGGGATAAACTACCCAGGTGGCCCTAATTCCCTCTTCTCCCCATCATCATAGACAGGAAGCCACCCAGGTTAGCACCTAAAGGGCATTTTGTTCCTTTTTAATTCTGAATCTATTTGTTTCATTTAAAATATGGGCCTAAATAAAGTTTATAAAACGTCAAATTTAAATCCTTAAGCCAATTTTTAACTCCTTCCAAACAACACAAAAATCAGAACATCTTAGCTCAGATGTCAGGAATGGTGGCAGCCAGTCGAAGCACCGTATAACCTTGAGGTCAGAGATCCACGGGAATCTGCAGGTTGGAAGTCTTCATGGTGTTATAATGCCGAGACCAGCGTCTTCAGTACCGGCCTCAAACAGCTTTGTGTCTATTTTTGTTGAGCATATACTATGTGGAAAAACATGTGCTAGACATAAGATAAAAATACAAAACAGTATACACTCCTACCGCTGTCGATTCCTGTATTTAGGTGGGTCAAAGATAGATTTCTATAGTGAGGAACATCAGAGATGAAAAGAGAAAGATGAGTGAGTGTGTACAATGAGCAGGTGAAGGACGATTTGAGAGGAATAGAGCAAACTTGCCATCCAGAGTGTGCTCCATTGAGGAATTTGTACACACAGATTGAGCATCCCCAAGCTGAAATGCAAAATATTCCAATATCTCAAAGGCTCTGAATGTCAACATGATTCGGGAATGCAGAATGCCATACCATGAAACTTTGTTTTTGAAAAAGATTATTTAAAATATTATGTAAAATATCTCTAGCTTATGTGTATAAAGTGTTTATGAGGCAAATGAATGCCATGTATAAAATGTTAGGTCACCCAACACATTTCCAACTTGTGCATGTGTAGACATTTCCAGATCTGAAAAACAAAATCCAAAGCAGGAAATATTTTTGGTCTCAAGAATATCACCTATATATTTAAATTGTAGGTTACTTTGGCTGGAATGTGGTTTTAGAGAGGAAAGAAGAGGGGATCATGATCCATACCATGATGATCCTCGAAACTGTAGGAACAGAATGATGCCAAGGGTCTAAGTTCACAGGAAGTGACTGGCCACAGACTCCCCCATGAAGCTGGAGACAAAAAGAGAGCCAGTCTCTTGTACATGGAGCTTATTTATTCATTAGAAAAAGATCAAAATAAATTAGTTATGTTTTTCTTTCATATATAAAATACTGTAACCTCTGGGCTGGAGGGATGGCTGAGCAGCTAAGAGAACTGAGTTTTTGGAGGAGCTGAATTTGGTTCCCATGACCCACATCCAGTGGCTCACAAACACTTCTAACTCATGCTCCAGGGGGGATGCTATAACACTGGTATCTATAAGAAGCTTCTCTCTCTCTCTCTCTCTCTCTCTCTCACACACACACACACACACACACACACACACACACACACACACATGCAAGCACGCACTCACGTGATTGAGAATCTGTATGCATCTATTTTATGGGCCCCTTTACCCCCTCATCTGACCTCAGAAGCACAGTAAGAACTGTTTCTCACTGTGGTCGTTAATCTTGATTGGCATCTTCATGGAACTTATAATCACCTAGGAGACACACAGGCATGTTAGTGAGGGTGTGTCCAGAGAGAAAAACCTATGCCCAATGTATGCAGTACTACCCGGTGATGGGGTGGTGTTACAAGCTGAATAAAAAGGAGAACACAAATGGGGTACCACCGTGTTCATCCCTCTCTGCCTAACTGTGGACATAGTGTGATGAGATGCCTTATGCTCTTGTCACCAAAACTAAAGCAGCATTTGCTACCAGGATTCACTGACTCATTTCTCTCTATTAGATTTTGGAATCTATACAGAACTCTGTCAAGAAGACAAGTTCCCAGAAGCCTACACTAAAAGTCATTCTGTAAAGGGCAGAACCAAGTTTCTGAGTTGCATACAATGTAAAAGCCCCTGTATGTAAGCAGGCTTAATACTATCTGTCTGATGACACTGGCTGCTCAAAACAAATGGAGCCAGACTGTCTACAAAGGATATTTAAAGAGGGACTGGTGGGATGGCTACCCAGGGATAGTGGTTTTAATGAGATGTCACCCATAGAGTCAGCCTTAAATACTTGCTCCCGAGTTGATGACACCGTTTGGGGAGGCATAAGGGTATAGTCTTGCTGGAGGAAGTGTGTCTCTGAGGTTTCAAAAGCCTCCACCAACCCAAGTTCATGCTCTCTGTTTCCTGCTTGAGCTAGGAGCCTGCGAGCTATCACTTTTCCTATTGCTCTGTGCCCTCCCCACCTGCCACGATGGTAGTGGTTTCTTATCTCTCTGAAAATGTAAGTCCCAAATAAACCCAACTGTAAGTAGCCTGATTATTTTCAAGTTCAATCATTGGAACCCACGTGGTGAAGGAACTTCATACATTTACTGTAGCACACACATGTCCCAATCTAGTCTCTCACCCAATAGACAAATAGTTGGATTTTTTTTTTAAACAGATGTTTAAACGATTCAAAAGAAAGAGATTCCTAAGGGGTAAGAGATTGTACAGAGAGGATATTTAAAGCCAAGTCATGCTTTAAATACAATATGGCCAGGGCAACCCAAAATTGAGTCCTGATTTGAACCTTCTGAATGGTAGCAAAGATCAGAGTAAAAGACTCTGAATTGCCCTTTTGAATTTGAACTACCCTTCCAGTTGAGGAATGAAGAGAGTAAGATATTCTGTAGCTCGGATTCTAGAGGCACATGGAGGCCAGAAGTACTGCCTGCCTCCCAGGCTCCAGGGGCAATCTTTGCTGTGCAGGAGGTGACACCTTTACTTTGCAAAACTGCTTGGTGTACCAATAATAAATAAATAGATAGATAGATAGATAGATAGATAGATAGATAGATAGATAGAAGCAAGCTAGCCTTGAACTGCTGTTGGCCCATGATTCTCCCAAACGTATTAAAAAAAAAAAAGATGGAACAGACAGCCTAATTTGGAACCAGATTTCTTATATCACATCATCCTTCATAGTAATTCTATGAAATTCAATTTGGATGTTAGAATGTCAGTTTAAAAGGAAACCCATTATTAGCAAGGAATAGCAGGTGCTTTGAAGATACAGTAACTGTTGACGTTTGAGAGAAGGGAAACATAATTACCTAATGCTTTTTGGGGCTTCCCATACAAATGAATAGCCATCCGTGTCAGTTCTAACCTCTATTTCACCCACAACCTGCATACATAACAGCAAAGATCTTGCAGGAAAAACCATTATGCAGAATATCAAGGACAAACACGCTAACACATCAATCAAAAGTGTAAGGCAGGGAAAGGTGGGAGAAGCCAGAAGGCTAAAGTGTAACTGCAATTACATCTTTCTTTGTTGGAAAATAATAAACATTGTATATCTGCTATTTTACTCTAGTAATCTTGTAGAATGAAGCAGCATCTACTAAGATCACGAGGCACCAATGTGCACATTTCTTTTCTGAAAAAATAAATTCCTGTATGGAGAGAAGTTCCAGTTTCTCTTAATGCAGGGATATCACATTGTACCAAGATTTCTTTCTAGAAAACTATTGACAAATATTTTTGCCCTCTGGTTTTTGTTCATCAAATTCATCATTTCTGAAGGCTGTTTTTTTTTTTTTTTTTTTTTTTTAACTGTAGCTGTCCTCAGACATTCCAGAAGAGGGAGCCAGATCTCGTTACAGATGGTTGTGAGCCACCATGTGGTTGCTGGGATTTGAACTTATCACCTTGGGAAGAGCAGTCGGGTGCTCTTACCCGCTGAGCCATCTCACCAGCCCCAAATTCATCATTTCTAAACTGTCACAGCAAATTGGAGAATAAAGGAATAAATCACTTCTTAAATTGAGATGGGAGAAGATGACATTTGACAGATAGGCTTTGAATTTGGGGTCAAGGGTCTTCCACCCCTGAGTTTACCAGGAGAAAAGCTGTCCTGCCTCTGGGTCCTTGCTGTTTGGTGACATGAAGAAGGGCCACAGCAGAACGTTTCTAAAACCTCCTAATGCCATAACATCTGACACTATTCTACTCTATCCACCCACCTTCCTACCGTGACCCACTTACCCAGCCCAAGGATTTTTATTGACCAGAGGAAATGCGCAGTGTGCAGGAATAAACTGAAATACACTGGCAATGTTCTCTATTTTGTCTTCTAACATAACTGTACTGGTAGTTTCTTACAAAATAAATACATAGAAATTAGTTCATAGGAAGATTTTTTCCCTTAAAATTAACACAATAGTATAAACCATTGCTGGGTTCCAGGCAGCGGGAGAGAAGGGCATCCTGATCTTAGAAATTCCATAAAGTGAAGTTTATTGTTCTCAATGTAAGGCTAGGAGAACAAGTCCCAGAACCAAAAGAGGGATCATTCAAGTCTGGAGTGAACATGGGCTTGGGACTTTTGAGTCACACAGAGTTTATTGCTTAGGTAATGGCTGACAGAACAACTTACCCAGTAAAAAATGAGCTTTTTCTTCAGAGTGTATAGATACCCTCACACATTTTATTCAAATGTCATGAGAATTCTCAAAGGGGAACCCTTTCATCCATGTAACCTGTCCCTCAGGTCCCAGGGATCCTTTTAGCCCACAGCAACCCCATTCCAGCCTCACCTCTTTCTTTTTCCTCTCCTCTTCCTTCCGTTTCTTCTCCTCTCTTATCTGTGCTAAGCGTTGCTTTTTACGCTCCAGCTCAGCCTTTAGGTCGCTCTTGTCAGACATGCTTGCTTCCTTGGAGAAAAGAGGAGAAAGGAAGTAAGAGACTATCTAAGAAATCCTATTTGTATTATCATTACAAAAATCACTCAAAAGGAAATGCAGCTCACAAACATGACTTTGGGGCAATAATTGGTTGTATTAGTTAGCCTGTGTTGAAGAAGCAGAAACAGGAGCTTAGCTTAGCTGTAGCAGAGTCTGATTCTTTTCCTATTATGTATCCATAAAGTGACTATAGAAACTCGTTGTTGTCATCTGGCTTGAAAAAGAATATCAACTGACTTTCAGGGAAGCAAGGAGTTCTCTGTACAAATTTCTTCACAGATAAACAAAAGAGAAGGTTGGAAAAAAAAGTCTCATGATGGCTTTGAGTTTAGATGCTAATGGAGCAATTCATTTCCACACTGCACAAAGAAAATAGGCTGTCAGGAACCCTAGAGTGTGCCCCCACTCAGATTTCTATGGACTGGATAAACAGTCCTCCACAGAGCTTAGGGAAATTCCATTTTGCCTACCATTACATGCCTCTCGGAAGACAGCTGCTGAAGAGCCAACATGCTAATCTTTTTCTTTCTCTAAACTCCTCCCAATCTGTCACACTTAATTTCATCTCCCAAATAACACTATTTCTATAAACGTTCATTTGCATACTGAGTGCAATATTCTTATTTTGGTACTGACCTCACTCAGAGTAAAGGGCAGTGATGTACACAAGAAATAGGAGCTAACCCTGTGTTGAATTCTGAGGGAAATTCATTCAAATGAGGTATAATTTTATTTATCACTTAAACACTTATTTTATGCGTATGACTACTTTGCATGCCTGAATGTATGTGTACCACATGCATTCATTGAGTCTGCAGAGAGGTTAAAAGAGGGTATTGGATTCTTTGGATCTAGAATGTCAGGTGGTTGTGAGCCATGTGGGTACTGGGACTCGAACCTGGGTCCTTCATGAGAGCAGCAATAACCTCACTGCTAAGCTATCTCTCCAGCCCCCAGGCTTAACCTTAATGATATCATGGCAGTGTTTATGATAATGGGGCCAAAGCACTTTCCAATACAAGAAATTTGGAGAACACTGTTATCAGTTACTAGTAATCATATACTCTTCCATTCTGGAAACAAGGAAGGAGGAAGCACACTGAAACGTAAGCTGTCCAGCCACTGCATAGTGGAAGCTAAATTCAAGCTTTCACATACTATGATCCACAACATGCATCCAAGCCCTGAAGTTTAACCTCAAAGAAGTGGCCATCAAAATAAATGAACACATAGCAAAGATCTGGGAGAATGGACCACAGTGAGCACAGTGGAGTTAGCAGACCATGAACTGAATACCTTACAGTATCAGGAACTCACGAATGAAGGGAAGATCAGAATGTGGAAAGATGGGGATGCAGAAAGATGAGAAGCCTGGAGGGCGTGTCCAAGAGAAGTGAGGAATCCATACCAACAACTATAAGCTTCAGCTGAAGTGTGTATGTGCATAGAGGCGAAGCTTGAGAGTATCAGGGAAGGAAAAAAGACTTTTATTTGATAGAAGTGGGAGACGGCCAATCGCAGCAGCTTTCTGAAAGGGAAGGGGACAAAGTAAAATTGGAAGTTGCTCAACCCTATACTTGTCCCTGCCTGTATGACAATAGGAGCAAACACTAGAAATTAGGCAAGCTGCCGGGAGACTGTGCCAGCATTGCTCTCATTCTCCTGCACCTGCACTGGGAAGGAAGTGGAATTCGGGTCAGCCTTCGAGATTGTGTCTTGCATAGCCAGAAGATGGAGTCCTTCAAGGGGGTACTGAGGGATATGGAAGGAAAAGAGAAATATTCTACAACAATTTAGCTTTGAGAGAGCAAAGAAGAGGGCTCAGATAATGGAAGGAGAAGACCAAAAGGGAAAGGGCAGACAGAAAAGTTTAATCTTTGTGCATCAACCAGCAACCTTTGAGTACACCGACTTTTGGGCATCAATGGACAGAAATCATAGCCACACAGCTGATACATAAAAATATCAAAAGGGAGCCCAGGGACTGAAGCTCTAGAATAAAGCTTGAAGTTCTTCACCTGCAGAGGACTTAAAATTGGAGCCCCCAATCCATAGGCATGTAAATAGCCTGAGGAGTTGTGCAGAGAGGAAGTACCTGCTCAAGGGAGCCTGTTCACAGGAGCTCTACCTGATAGTTGGTGTGGTGGACCACAGATCTAAACCACAGGTTACGTGTTTTGATCTTTGCTCTTTTCTTTCTTTGTTTGAAAAGTCCATAAAGAGAATACTGGTGGCTAATACTATTCAGCCCTGAGATGTGAGATGTCTGGCAGGGGGAAAAAAATGATGGTGTTATTTACAAAAGTGGTCTGAGAAGCTCCCATGCTCTTAGCTAGTGGAGACTGATCTATTGGAATCGATGGAGCTGAAATTTTTCGATGGTCAAAGTATAATCCTTAAATATGGAAATCACTGTTTGAGCAATTGCCATGCTGCTCTCAGCTGAAAGCAGTCAGGGGGAACTTGTGGAGCACGCAGTTTTCTCCTTCCTCTATCTCTCCCCAACTATTTCCTATGCTCTTCTTGGACAAAATCACCTGGCCCCACTTTAGCTACATATTCTGGTCATCTGGAACAAATCACATTTCAAAAACAACCTATATTGGTTGTGACATTTTTTTTATTAATTTTCTTCTTTAATAATTCCGAGTTACAAAGATTGGAGCTAAGACGAAAGGATGGACCATCCAGAGACTACCCCACCCAGGGACCCATCCCATAATCAGCCACCAAACCCAAACACTATTGCATATGCCAGCAAGAGTTTGATTAAAGGACCCTGATATAGCTGTCTCATGTGAGGATATGTCAGTGCCTGGCAAATACAGAAGTGGATGCTCACAGTCATCTATTGGATGGAACACAGGGCCCCCAATGGAGGAGCTAAAGAAAGTACCCAAGGAGCTGAAGGGGTCTGCAACCCTATAGATGGAACAACAATATGAACTAACCAGTACTCCCAGAGATTATTTCTCTAGCTGCATATGTAGCAGAAGATGGCCTGGTTGGCCATCACTGGGAAGAGAGGTTCCTTGGTCTTGCAAACTTTATATGCCCCAGTATAGGGGAACGCCAGGGCCAAGAAATGGGAGAGGGTGGGTAGGGGGGCAGGGCAGGGAGAGGGTATAGGGGACTTTCAGATAACATTTGAAATGTAAATGAATAAAATATCTAATAAAAAAATGAAAAAAAATCAATGCACACACATGTGTATACATGTATACATATGTAATACATTCTAATTACTCTCATCTGCCATCTTCCCTTCTTTCTCTCCCACCCTATGTCAGCAAGTCTTCCTCTTCCTGACAAATCTCTTACCTCCAAACCTTTTTGCTTTGTTTTATGACCCACTGGCTTTAACCGGGTCATCTGTATGACCAAGAGTTTGTTATTATCCACTGCTATCTGGTGGGCTCACCAGTACACACACAGATGAGGACATTGACTGTCCCTCCTCTAGAATCCATGAGTAACCAACAGGTCAATGTGGAGGGATAGGGCGCCCCATGAGCTCATTCCTAATCCATAACTGACTATAGACAGGTTCAGTCATATGCAGGCCACCATAGCTGTGAAGCCCAAACACAAGAAGAACTAGCTTGTCTTCTGATCAAGGTACAAGGATAAGGAAGCAGCCCAGAGCAGGCAGGAGACAGGTATGTCTGACGGCGCTAGTTACTAATGTTGGTATTCTAAGCCATAGAACTAAGATTACTAAGACACCCAAAAAGCACCGAAGAGACTAAAAAAGGAAGTGAATTAAGGAGACAACTGTAAAAGCTCATCTTAATAAGCGTAGCAGAGCCACACTGTGGAAGGACCCAACTCTAGAGGGCCTGACTGTGTATCGATTTTTTTGGATCCATTCCAACCTAGACACTTTGCATCAACCCCCGGGGGAATAAGAAACCTCAATAGAGTGCCTCGTAAAGGGTTTAGAAAATGAATGGGCTTTCACGCATAGTGCGGTGCCTTCATTACACAGTGACTTAAACGCAGAGTCAGCACTCACCTCCACAGGATTTCCAAGGGGCCATGCCAGCCCCACCCTCGGTATCTCCCTGCCCATCAAACAGAGCATCTGGGGGTAGGCCAGGACACAAAACTTGAGGTATGTGAGTTAGAGTCCCATGGCGATTCTGACACTCAGTCCAGAAAACAGGACTCAGAGTCTCACCCATGCTAACTATGCTAGCTTCACACACGTGAAAAGCTTGTCTGTCCCACTTACGGATGGCAATCCATCCGGAAGACAGATCGTACACATCTCGGAGGACGGGCTTTTCCCTGTCTAATCATAGCATATCCTCTCACCCATTATCCAATTCACATCTTGCCTCTGCTGGGCTTAGGGCCAAGTGCAGCTGAATTATGCTCAATTCCATCCATTCGAGGATCAGTCGATGCATGCCACCCCTGTGCCTGCTCTGCTTGCCATGGCAGAGTTCCACTCCCTCACCTCATTTCACCCTGGGGTCTCTCGTGCTGCGCTCCTTTCCCTGGTGTCCATTGCCAAACGCACCCTTCCCATAATTCCTCAGCCTCCCATATCTCATCGCGCACCCCCAAACCTTCCAGTTTTAATATAATGGAGCGCAAACCCACCTCACCTTTCCGGTTTCTTCTTCTACTTAGTGGCACTGACTCCAAAACAGATAGTTTAAAGTTCAAATTATCTACTCCATACGGTGTGGATTCCAAACACCAATCACCACCCAGTCTGATTCTAACTATCTCTGATATCTGTTTTGTTCTCTGGTCCATTCTTAAGCTCCTGCTTCATGTTAACCATCATGATAGTTATACACATACACATATACATACACAGTACACATAAACACATATACAACCTCAGTTCCACTCACTGGTGTTACGAACCCAGGCTTGGTCACTTTGGCTTCTGTTTGTTTATGGTTAAGGCAAACAACCATGCTTTTGACCTCAATTAATGCACCAACATAAGCAAAGATCTCATCACAATGCCTAGCAGATATTAAACATGCACAGGAGTTTGTTTCTCTTCCGCCAACACTCCACCTCCACCCATGTCCTGGATAGTTTATATCAACTTGACACCAGCTAAAGTCATTTGAGAGGAGGGGCCCTCAATTAAGAAATGGCCTCCATAAGACTGGGCATTGGGCAAACTTGCAGGGGAAATTTTAAAATTGTTATTGATGGGGGAGAGTCCAGCCCATATGGTGGGTGGTGCCATCCCTGGGCTAGTGGTCCTGGACCCTGTAAGAAAGCAGTCTGAGCAAATCATGAGGAGCAAGGCAGTAAGCAGCACCCCTCCATGGCAGCTGCATCAGATTCTGCCTCCAGGTTCCTGCCCTGAATTCCTCTGATGATGTACAGCAATGGTGGGAAGTGTAAATGAAATACACCCTCTACTCCCAGTGACTTTGGTAGTGGTGTTGGATCACAGCCTCAGTCCCTCAAGCTAAAACATCCTCTTCTTTTTATTTATTTCTTTTTCATTTTTATTAGATATTTTCTTCATTTACATTTCAAATGCTATCCCAAAAGTACCCTATACCCTACCCCCGCCCTACTCCCCTACCCACCCACTCCCACTTCTTGGCCCTGGCGTTCCCCTGTACTGGGGCATATAAAATTTGCAAGACCAAGGGACCTCTCTTCCCAATGATGGACGACTAGGCCTTCTTCTGCTACATATGCAGCTAGAGACACGAGCTCTGGGGTCCTGGTTAGTTCATATTGTGGTTCCACCTATAAGGTTGCAGACCCCTTTAGCTCCTTGGGTACTTTCTCTAGCTCCTTCATTAGGGGCCCTGTGTTCCATCCAATAGATGACTGTGAGCATCCACTTCTGTATTTGCCAGGCACTGGCATAGCCTCACATGAGACAGCTATATCAGGGTCCTTTCATCAAAATCTTGCTGGTATATGCAATAGTGTCTGGGTTTGGTGGCTGATTATGGGATGGGTCCCTGGGTGGGGTAGTCTCTGGATGGTCCATCCTTTTGTCTTAGCCCCAAACTTTGTCTCTGTAACTCCTTCCATGGGTGTTTTGTTCCCTATTCTAAGGAGGAATCCACACTTTGGTCTTCGTTCTTCTTGATTTTCTTGTGTATTGCAAATTGTATCTTGTGTATTCTAAGTTTCTGGGCTAATATCCACTTATCAGTGAGTGCATATCAAATGACTTCTTTTGTGATTGGGTTACCTCACTAAGGATGACATCCTCCAGATACATCCATTTGCCCAAGAATTTCATAAATTCGTTGTTTTTAATAGCTGAGTAATTATTAGGAGTATTGATTTTCATGTGAATCCTAGCTCACATCACCAGTTCCACTCAATTCGTCATTGAGAGATTCCAACAGTCTCTGCCAGAAGAATCGGTATACACCTTACAGGCAGGTCTAAGCCAATTAGGGAGAGGAGGGCAGGACAGAAATACCTCCACCTACCAGAGTTTACAAATGAAGGAGAAGCAAAAGAGTTGCTGAGAGGTGTGACACCAAGAAAACTCTATTTTAAAAGTTAAATGCATTAAACGCAGTGACTTAATCAATTCATCTGTGAGCATAGAAATCATGTAACAATTCAGGCAGACATCCTACTACGTTACCACCCATTTACCCCCAAGGAGTGTGAGTTTCAACCCAAGACAGAATGGGAGAAGAGGGAAAGAGGGAATGAGAAAGTTAAAGAAAAAGAGAAAGACTGAGGAAAGCACAGTCAAGGTCATGACTCCCAGAGCTCCCCTGCCATCACCTGCACAGTTCTGATACCCATCATACCCACTGGGAAATGCAAACCTTCAGCATGCAGGAATATGACCCAACACCTTTACGTCCCCATTTGCTCACGTCCTTATGGTTCATTCCCACTTAGAACCAAGAGTCTGCAGGAGAAGCCACAGGATTAGCTCAATTTACACAGCTGTCCACTAACAGCCCCTCCCAAGGCTGAGCTTCTGAACAATACAGGATTTCTATTTCCTTTGGCTGTCTATGTTGGCAGCAGCTGGAGATTCCATTTCTAATGCTGGCATACGAGAATGTATTTTTAAGCTTAAGGTTGGAATTCTATAAGGCTTAAGTCATGCTGAGCTGATGCCAGATGCATTAACAAAAACACAGAGCCTTAAGTTATCATTTCCTGCCTGAAAACAGTTGCTCTCCTTGGTTCCTGACTATCAGGTATATTGGACTCTCCATCTGCCACAGGATATGTGCAAGAAATCTGATCATTGACAGGCTTATTGCACCTGCCTGGCTTCCCATGAAGTACACAGCTCAGTCTACTCAGATGGGAAAACAAGAGACGATACCAATCACAAACATTCACTCGTCTTCATAGCTACGTCTCACAATAAAACAATAGAAAGCAAACAGATATCTCAGATAAGAGTGGGCTTTAAAAGTTTTACAAAGGATATTTAATATTTTGGGAGTAGTTGTAGCACTGAACAAGTATCTCATAGCCCTGCATATGTGAAGCAAATACTCCATGGAGCTAAATCCCTAGAATGCTTTCCAAAACTGAGTGTGTGTGTGCAGAAGTGTATATGGAGACCAGAGGATAATTAATCTCTGTGGTCATCCCTTAAGTACTACCCACCTCTTTTCAGAGACTGGATCTATCTACCAGCCTGGAATTTATCAAGTATGCCAGGCTGGCTAGCCAGAGAGCCCCAGGGATCTGTCTGTCTGTCTGTCTCTCTGTATCACGTGAGCTCTGGGATTACAAGCCCATGTTACCATGCCTAGCCTTTTGTTGGTTGTGGTGTTTTTCAGTACAGATTCAGGAAATTGATCTCAGGTCCCCAAGGCAAGTTCTTTATCAACTGAGCTACCATTCTAGCTTATTTTCTAGATTTCTACACCCAACCAGTAGACTGAAAAATACTAAAGACATTTATTTCATGATCCAGGCCTAGTGATATTGTACAAGAAAAGTTCCCAAATATTTTGTTCAATGTACCTGCTTAATACCCTCCTTATAAAAATTGTCTTATAAAATATCATGTATCTTAACAGCTTTTGTTTATTTGGATCACATCTTTTAACATGAACCATGTTAAATACTAAAGCTAATAAGATAGAGATATGCTTAATAATTTTAGAACAATAAATACAACATTTTTATTTTAAAAATGTTGTCTTCTAAGACAAAAATATTAAAAAGAGTGGAATGTTTTTACATTTTTCAGATATCTTAAATAGAAATCAGGTAGATTCTCTTAGCTACTTCTGTGCAGTCTGCTGTGACCTGGTATTTTAGTTGAAGTATATGAAGAAACATATCCCATAGATATGCTGTCTGAGAAAGAACTCAAGTAGCCTCTTCAGGTAATTGTGGGCTTTCTTTGATTTTTGTGCCAAAAGTCAACATCTAGCACAGTTCCTTGAAGGTTAGCTGCAACATGCATATAGAGCACACTGACCAATGTACCTGTGTGCACTGAACTTCTTTCTGTTACACTTAAGTCCACAGACATATCTTCCACTTTGAATGCACCTTTAGCAATGTGTGATTTTCTCATGTCATATAATTGTTATTTGGGAAAAATTCAATAAATGGAGAATAATGAATTTTGTAAACTCTCCCAACTGTTGACATACTTCACTATGGAGTGTCCAGAATCCAAACTGAAGACTGTCATTACCAATGTCTTCATAAAACTTTTCCAGGTATTATAGAACTTTCAAGTTCATGGTTGTGGAAAATCAAAGCTCCCCTCAAATGAATTTAATAGCTCAAATTTTATCATTAGCAAAATATTATAGATGGCTGCACTCTCCTAGAGACAAGCTCAGGATTGGACTTTTTATAAAAATATCTCCCCAAACCAGGGCCTTGCACATGCCCTGTGTCTGCATTCTTTGCCAGGCAAGAGCTTTACCACTGAGCACCTCCCCCTATCCCTGATAGGATGCCTTGGCCCTTCCCTGAGGTAGCCAAGTGAGAAAAGAATTCATATTTAGTCGTATGAGAACTTTTCCACAGGGCCTCATTTTCTCTAACTGCTGTTCTTTGTGTTATGTTCTGAGCGCACAGATTTTTCCAATATTTCTAAATCATTTTGGTTTGTTGAACTTTTGAATCCCCAAATTCATAGTCTGTCAGTTGCTGTTTCAAATAAAAAATTAGTATTTATGTGGGGAAAAGGCAATATTTTGAGCTCACAATTCATACTATCACAACAAGGAATTTTCATATGACAACCACTAAATGTTGATAGGCAACAGCTAATTTCGGTATTTTTTTCCCACACAATGGTATTTACTCCAAAGAAGGAATGTTCAGGAATGTTCATAGTTGTGCTCATGAAGTATAGTCTTAAGCACACTTGGGTTTCTTTTCAAGCTGTGATTACGTAGCAATGGAGTTTGCTGCCATCACTAGTGGTGTGGTACCCCTGCCTTGAACCACACTCAGGTACCATCAATTAAACTCAAGGTTTCTTTTGTCCTTCCTGCAAAGATCACTACAATAAAAATTATAAGTGTTATTTCTCTTAGTGTTATTATGAAAATAGTTTTGATATGTATGACAGTAAGTATGTATTGGAACCTGAAAAGATCTCCAAGCTGTACTCTTACTCAACCTGCTTCTAGTAATACTGAGTTGATTCTAAAGCTTGCAGAGACATTCACTTAATAAAAATGTCACTATGTAAGATATAACCCAAAAGAACAAGTTTGAGCTCTTTGTTTTAAGGACACAAGTAAGTGAAAGAGACACTAGGAAATCATGAAGCAGAAATAAGATTGGGTACAGGAATTCTATAGCAGAAGACAGTTTAGAAGCACCAGGAAGACTCATGACCTTCGACACACAGAGTGCAGAAGAATAGAAGGGGAGGATGAGGCTTTGAGAGAAACTTCCAGTAGAACTGCATGTGAAAGATGTCTCACTTGCTACCAAGGCGAGGTAAGGAATACGAACCACGAAGCTTTTTCACAGGCTGAGGATGTAGCTCCTTGGTAGAGCTCTTGCCCTTGAGCAGGTCCTGGGATCCCCTCCAAATACCTAAACAAAAACTTTTCTGTGCCCCACTTCCTGTCTTCCCTCAGCACATGCACATACACTCTAAGTCAAAGAAAGGCCTTCTTAAAAGGCTTTTGGAATGGACACTAATTGGTCTACTTTCAATTACTCTATACCACCTCCTCATGGCAGAACATGTAAATTGCAATGAAAGCCTTTGCCTGTGAAATCTGCAAGCACATCATCAAAACTAGTATTGGGTGGTTTTCAGGACAACATGAGTTTTATCTACCTAGGAAGAATCTATTCTCTTCAACAGACAACTATTTCATCTCTACTTAGACACAGAATTTTGAACATTTATATTATTTCTATATATCTTTCATGTAAGTTCTTAACTAGGAACTGAGGCAATATTTTCAAAGTAAGTTTTTTTCTTTGTTCATGATGCTTTCTGAGGTGTGCTTATGACTGTCATGTTTGTGGGCCATCATGAGTCCTTCTTTCTTTGCTGCCTGATTCTGAGCAGCCAAAGTGCCTGTTTAAGATGAAATTTGAGCATTGGAAATTGCAGTACATTAGACAGGAGAGACTCAAGCACTCAGCCCAGATGCCCATTATACTAGAGAACAAAATCAATCCATAGGGAATCTGTCCTCATCCAGTTATCAGAGTTGGGATGAGAGCTCTTCAATCTTAAAGGAGCTGAAAGCCATTGTTATCATTGGCAAAAAGTTGAAAAATATCAGTCTTATTTCTGACCCCTACAGTGCATTCATTAACTTAGAGATTCAGCATGATTCTCTTTGAAAAGGAATTGTCCCTCAATTAAGAGCATCAGCCATTTATGTCTTGGAGTACTTCCTCTCAGGAAGTGCTCAGATGATATCAAGAGTCCTTAGAAAATGAGAATTTAAAGTACAATCCTTAAACGCCTACAAAAGCAGAGCAGAGATAGAACAGTTGGACAACTATAGGCAAGTATTGTGGAATTGTATCTATCAAAATTACGGCAGAAAAGGAATGAGAAAATGGAACCACAAGAGAGGGTATGGGAGCCCTGTTGGGAATGTCAAAAAGAAAACCAGCAGGAAGAGAGATAAAGGGCTTACAGAGGATTCTTGGATCAAAACATCTGAAAAGGATGAAGCATCTACTTTGATTAAGTATCGGGCCAGGTGACTAAGCCAAGAAGCCTGGTACTTCACATAGAAAGAAAGCTTACCTCTCTGGTTTTAGAGATGCTAAAGTTTGTAGATATGAATAGAAAGAAATTTCCAACCTAAGTGCCCCCCAATAAACATATGAAAAGGGGCAGGCAGTGTCTCCATAAACCATGATGAAAGCTTCATTTAGAACTGGCAGGTTAACTCCTCATCACTACACTGGGCTTAGAGTAGGCATCCAAAACACCCATGTTGTTTCAAATAGACAAGGTGGTTCTTGCTTATTGGCTTCTATGTGGCTTTCTTTTGTGTTGCTGGCTGAAAGCCTGCTAACCAGAAACAAACACAAACTCTTAAAAATCCATGTCTTTCTTTGCATGCATGACAAAACATCCTGTGATATCTGCTAGCCATGAATAAGACAACAGTGAATATCATAGGCTTTTCAGAGCTCTCTGACCCTCAGGCACCCAACCTTCTTTCTAGACAACTACAACAACACATGTGGGCTTCCTTTTCCCATGACTTGGAATTTCCTTGAGCTCTTCTGCCTCTGGCCAAGTGGTTATGGTTGTAAAGTCTATTGTGAGGGACTTCCTCTTTCAAGCACTCCTTACCCAAGTATTTAATAAATCTTCTTACACAATGTTGCCATGTCATATTTTTCTACATTCCTTGATCAGCCTCCACATCCTCGCACTTGCCATACCCCACAGACATGTTTCAACAGTCTGCCACATTTATCTCTGTAAACTTTGCAATCTTGCCACTCCTTATGCAGATCCATTCACATCACCCATTGATAACCTCCATCACTGATCATCTGGTGGTCCCTTATACTCTCTTAACCTTGTATTTCCTTCTTCATTAACCTTGTTCCTCATTGTAAACCCTCTACAATGTATGTGTGATCTTTCAGTCACCCAAACCTGATGAATACTCATTACAACACATCTACAGTATCTCTTCGTCCATAGACTTCTACTTCCCAGTTCTTGTTTTGACGTCACATACCAAACCATTCCATGCGTTTATAACTTGGTAAATTTCAAAAACAGTTTGTGCATTACTCATTCCCTGATAATCCCCGTTCATCTTTTTGCATCTCGGCTCAGGAAGACCTTCAGGAAAACTTTTGTAAGCCAACAAATGTGGGAGGGGAAAATTATCTTTTCCTTCTATCTATGTTCAATTCACTCTCTGAGTACCCTATAACAAACAACAAACTAAGAATGCAAAATTATAGTGGTTTTTTAAAAGATTTATTTATTTTATGAGTACACTGTATCTGTCTTCATTCGTTCCAGAAGAGGGGATCAGATCCCATTACAGATGGTTGTGAGCCACCATGTGGTTGCTGGGAATTAAACTCAGGACCTCTGGAAGAACAGTCAGGGTTCTTAACTGCTGAGCCATCTCTCCAGCACCCAAAATTAGAGTTTTATTTATAAAAGTTTTACATGGCATAGGGGCCTTCGGCCCTTCTATGAGACTGAAGACATAAATAAATAGTTAAACTTGTGTTTTTAATAGAGATTTGGTGAACAATAGAACATCCCAGTCAGGGCTGGTGGGATGAGTCAGTTGGTGAGTGAACTTGCTACCATGCTTGACAAGCTGAGTTCCAGACCACAGGCTGGAAGGGATTACCTGGCTCTGCTCCCCGCCACGCCCAAACACAGTGGCATCCACACCCACTCACACATATAAACAAACGAACAAATAAACAAATGTAATTATTTTTTAATGGTATAACCAAAGAGTAATAAATTAGACTCGCTGTTCAGGTTCTGCTCTGTATCCTTGGTGAGAGATAAGGATGTACCTTTCTTCTGTGTACAGGCAGGGGCATTTCTCATGTGAGGGTACCACTTTGGAGAAGAGCACCTTCTCATGCAAACTATTTCTCAAATTTCACCAGTTTAGTGCTACAGTCTGTGGGATTGTATCCTGACCATGTCATAAACATGGGCCAAGCAATCCTCCCAGGTGTCCTTAGCGTCCTGTGCAGGATGAAAGGCAGGCATGTGCTACCATGATACTGACATTGTCTTGGTGTGACATTTCCCCTTCAGTGACATCTTCCTATGCAAGGGTCACAGCTAAGTGAGCAATGTACCTGCTGCCCCAGGCAGTCAGCCCAGTGAACAGTAAATATCTCTTGAGCTGCTGCTAACAATCACTACACAGGAATGGGAAGTTTTCTATGCTTTCATCAAAATGCCAGGAGTTCCCAGTCACCATTTTCTCAAGCATGCTGTGCTTTGTAAAGAACCAATTCAAAGACATCCCCTGGTTATGTAAAAAACAAAACGAAAGAATACAAAACAAAGCAAACCAAAGCCACTTTATTTCCATGGCACAAACTCTTTCCACACCCACTGGCACAAATGCGCAATAAACACCCACTCCAATATCACATCGCCTATTAAACTATCTTTTATTAAATTACTACCACTATACGTCCATTGATACAGATTTTTCTGCCTGCTTTACATTTTTAATCTCTATTTTCTGACTCCAAATGGGCTAGTTAACAAAACCCATTGAATTGATAATTAACAGCCTCTATTGTTTAATCGCAAGTAATAAATTCGGCAGTCTAGGATTTATTTCCCCAAATGCCTTAGACTAAATCATCGAGCTGAAGGCTGGTCTTTCTTTTTAAAACTGTAAAAATAATCTGTGCTTTGTTGTACTTAGAGATGCTTTCTCTGAGATGTTAAGATAATAAATGAATGTTTCTAAAAATAAGTGGCTTTCAAGTAACCTGGAGAATCAGTCCTTAATGTAACTGTTAACAAGCAAATCTTTATATCTGACTAGCTTTAGCTGTGACTAGAATTCACCAGCCTGATGTTCTTATACACAGGCCATATTTTTCTATGACGTGAATTAGATTCTGACAGCATCAGCTGGTAGACCTGTCTATCTTGGTCCTCTCTCCTGGTATAGAATGTTGGCAAGTCTATGAAATGACAGGGACCACCAAACCCTACACAACATAAAATAGAGAAACAGAGGTGCAACAAGACCATGTCGAGAATTTGTCCAAAGCAACCCACTTTGACATTAAGGTACACTCTTCACAGAGCAGACTCTTACAGACTATGCATTTTCTCTGCCCCACCACCTGCTCTCATGGTCATCGCATTTAACTGGGTTATTCTCCTTCCTTTATTTTGTTTCTTGGATGCAGTCACTTGCTTTATGTCAGCAGTTGTCCTCCCAGAGTTTGCTCTATGGGCAGAAGGAAACTACAACACAGAGCTATCAAGAACTGTGCAAATCAATGACTTACTTGTCCCTAGAGAGAATGAGCCAGAGCTTCACAGAGTAGGTGAATCAAACACATTACAAAATAAAGAAGACACAAGAGAGCCTAGGTGAGTGATGCTTCCCAAGTGGAGTAGGATGTATAGACAAAGGGGTGGGGGTGGGGCTAGGGAAGGTGATGCATCTGAAGGATGAGTAAATTGATATGGATGCAATATTAAGTACAAAAAATGGTTGGCGATAGGAAGACGGGAATGAAATCCAAGGTTAGACCCCTGAGGTTGAATTAGCCACCACTCTAGTTTGCACAAAAATGCAAGGGAACCTGAAAGAGGGGGAGGTCTTTCAATACTACACCAAGGTAAATGGTCACCCTACAGCGAAAGATATGCTATGCTGTGCTCCAAGAAGATCTGACATTCTCTGCAGATAGGAGAGAAACAGAAGAATTTCACTATGGACAACAGTGGATAATTTACTTCTATCACAAACTGTGTGCTGCACCATCCTTTAAAAACAGGGGTTCCAGTTCACTGCAGAGTGTTGAAATCAAGTTAGTGGACAGCCATTCTGGTTATGAATAAATTAGAAGCATTATAGCAGATGCTAAAGGAAAATACTGTTTCATGGTGTTAGTATCGAACAGGGAACCACATTTACATGATTTACTATTGTTTGTGGAAGTTAGAGGGAGAAATCATTATTATTTCTACAATTAATAGACTTTAAATTCTAAATTTGTCTCTAGTTTTGTTCTTTCTCAATCAATTATTTTCTTGCCATGATACTCCTGAGTCATAACATTTGCACAAGATATCAGGGTGGGCAGAAATGGCTAATGACCACTGGCAAAGGAGACTGAACTAGTCCATCTTAGTAGCTACTATCTGGTGTTCACTATCTGGGTACATATGCAACATATACCCCACTCATAGGGCACTGAAAATCTCCCACAGAATTCCCAAATCAATCACTTCTACTTGTTTAAGTTGACCAGCAAGCAAAAAGGATAAAACACAAGCTAAGTGAAAACTGATGCTTAACCTACATTTGTAACTATTCCAGTATCTCCACAAAATTAGAGAAACCCCATACTGCTCTGCCAGACATGCAGAAGCAGAACAGGCTCTTGCAGATTATGTCAGCACAAATGCTGAGTGACACTCTAGGCTTTGTGTATTGGCCATTTGTCCAATCAGCACAATCTTTATACCTTTTATAGAAAGCAAATGTCTATCTGAGAAGCTTCTACAAATACCCCAGCCTGAGACCTGGCACAGAGTGCTGTATTTGAATGGCTAACTCCATGGTATGAGACAGCATTCAGGACAGATTTACCCGGTTCTTAAAATGGAGTAATCCTGCCTGATACTATATGCATTTTTTTTAATTCAAAAACTTTAATTTAGTTGCAGCCATTTTCAACCATCTGCTCTCTGAGTGAACATAGGCTTGTATATATTCGCTTTGAAAGAGAACAAGTTTTGGCAGAAAGAATTGTAAAGTGGTGGAGGAGTCGTATCATGTCAAGGAGAGACAAAATATGCAAAGTCGCAATTGAAAAGAGCTCTTCCATCTCCTTTTCTCTAGTAGGCTGCCCTATTCCGGGTCACTCCTTGTCTTAATTAGATGCTTCCCAACCCATCACAGTGTTGCAAAATATCAGAATAGATGTAACGTCATCTCCAGTTTGAGAAACAGGTAATGGTATTAAGGAACTCTGGAAGAATTTCTAAGTTGTGCATGGTCACTTACTGTCATTTCTCAAAACCGAACACACAGGGGGCTGGGTTTCTCCCAGCAAGTTGAAAGTTGGCATATTATGCTTGTGACATAATGTATAATATAGAGTTACATTTGTTGTGTGCTTATTTTTTGCCATGATGCTAAAGGACTTGGGCTATATAAGAATAATCTAGAATTTCACAGTTGAAATCCATACCTTAGTAATGCCTGTGTGTATATTAATTGCTAGCTCAGATCGCATCCATATCCACAGTTCCAATATGACACATCACCACATATAATAATATGTAGATGTTCAAGAAGCATTTCCTAGTCATACATGAGTATGTACCCACATAGGTATACACATAGCTATTAACTACAATTTCATCTGGGTGATCAGAACATACTTCTCCCCTTGCTGTACAAGTGACTCTTTATACAAGGGTAGGGCTTGATCAAGAGAAAGGTGGATTGTCATGCCTGATGTAAGAGAAGAGAGAACTCCTTGAGTGTTTGACATAAATACCTCAAACAAAGCAAGAAGAGTCATATTACTTTATAAAGCAATTATTATAAGTTAAATTTTTGAGTTATTTTATTTTTACTTTTTAAAATTTTATAAACTTTATTATAAAGGAAACATCATTGAGAATAGAGACATCATACACAGAAATGAACTAGACTCAAAGTCTTGATGAACTTCTATGCAGTTCTATGCATTCCAAATACAAGCTGAGGAAATTTCCCATTACGTTTTATACCTTCAAAATCAAGTATATTTTATTGTACTTATTTACTGCCAAAACCAAAAGTTCCATAGAGAATCAGAGCTTGGAAAGCAATTGTCTTTATTTATCCTTTCATAGCTTATGTCCATGACCCACATTCAATCCTCCACATCCCTTTACAGTTAGTCTGTCTTCTTCTCTTTTCTTCATATCATACTATAACCACATGTGCAAAGTATATATACATATATACATATAACATATATACACATATTATTGCCTAGATTCTATATATATAATAGAGAAACATGTGGTTTAAAATAAAAAATTTTTAACCAACTCTTAAATAACTTCAAATCTACTTTTCTTTTGGCAAAGACTTAATAGCTCACATGGTTACAGCCATATTGCTAAATCTGTCTTCATGTTATGTTATGTTAATTTATGTCTTTATGTTAATTAACAAAATGACAACTTACTAAGGACCTATCAATGGAAAGTGTTGTTCTGCATATACTGTGGGCCTTTACACAGACGATCAAAATAGAGCCTGTCTCAAAAAGTTGTAATACGGTTGGGTTGGAAAACTCTGGCAACACAGCATGGGGAAATGTGGCAAATGCAGGAGATGGCACGGTGCACTGCAGACAGCATGCTGTAGCTGGAACACCGAGTGGGCTCTGAAGGGAGAGAGCGGCAGCAGCCAGACACTGACATGTGCTTAGTGTAGGACCCGAGAAACTGGATGGAGAACAGTAGGAGCCAGTCACAGAAGCGGGACCGTGTCTTTGGGGAAGCACAGTTCAATGAGACTGTAGCATATGGTTGAATGGCTCTGGGGGGCGGGGGGCTAGAGAGTCAATGAGCAATAAGTTATCCTCTCAGGCTATAAGTGACCCAGGGCAATTATTTTTGCTTTCTGGTTCTGTTGCAATGTGGAAGAAAAACATGCATTTAAATAAAAAAGAAACAAATTTAATAACCTTAAAAAATTTGAGCATTTGCACATTAAGTCAATGCTATTGCACTCAAATTAACATTTTCTTACATATCACACCTTTGCTTTATAGCAGGAAAATGTGAGAAATTAAGCTTCAAACTGGATACCCTGGCATGTCTAATATACATTCTTTGCATAATATAAGCATTCGGGGTGTGAGCTCTATCTCCCAACTCATCTGACAGTTTTGTGTTTCTCACACTAGAAACAGTACAGTTGGGGGTGCGGGAGGTATTAGAGGCTTATGCCTTAGAGACAATATAGTTGTTTGGTGTCTGCATTTTTGTTTTGTGGGTTTTGTTATTTGTTTTTGTTTTGTTTTAATTTTCTGTGTAGCCTTGGCTGTCCTGGAGGACAGACTGTAGACTAGGCTGGCCTCAAACTCAGAGATCTGCCTGCTTCTGTCTTCTTGTACAGGGTTTTAAGTTGTGTGCCACAACTGCCTGGCTTTTTTTTTTTTTTTCAGATTTGTTTGTGTTACTTTAAAAATTACGCATGTGTATGTCTGTGGTATGAGCATTTGATTTTGAGTGCCCGTGGAGACTAGAGGTATCAGATCCCGTGGAACTGGAGTTATAAGCAGTTGCAAGCCACCCAATATGGGTGCTGGGAATTGAACTTGGGGGTCTTTGAAACAGCAGCAAGTGTTTTTATCCACTAATTCACCTCTCCTGCCCCTATAATTTTCAGTGTAGCTTAAGGAGAACTGAGGTCCTTAACCTCCTGAGTACTGGGTTACAGGCATGTGTCGCCACATCTCGGTTTCTGTTTGGATTAATGACTGCTACAAGCTGTCATTACGAGCTTTTCTCAGCTACACCTGATACTTTGATGCCATTCTCATGACTAATAAGAATTTAATCCACGCTTATCGAAGAAACACATGAAAGAAAGAATGAGTGGATAAATGTTGCAATCTGAACAATTAGAAGGGAAAGGAAGTCATCACAGACCACTGCATTTAGTGCTTCAGTTTGGCACCAGGCCCCATGTTTGGGTTGGCTGCAAGTTCACGGCAGGACTTGACCAGAGCAAGGAGACTGGGATACAGAATCATAGATTTTTAAAGTTGGAGAAAAGTCATGTAGCAGTTACCAAAGCATGGTCTGACCTCTCATCATAAGTCCTCACTGGAGGGGACACCTGAAAGGCTCTAGAATTAGAAACCCCCTCTTCAGAGGCAGCCCAGTCCACCTCTTAAATAAGCTGAGACAAAGGATCTCCGTGTTGTGGATTCTGGGTTACAATTAATAAGCATCCTCACAACTGTTTGCCAAAATAAACTCCTTAGATGTAGCCATTTTTTAGTGTGCAGCCCACAAACTGAGTGTTGTCCCCTTCAAACTCTTCCCATTTTGCATTGAGGAATTGGTCTGAAGTTGGTGGCAATGATATATACCTGTAATCCTGCCTTTGAGAAGGTAGCAAGAGGATCAGAAGTCCAAAGTCAACTAGAGCAGCATGAAATCTGTGTCAACTAGGCAGAAGTCAACACGAGCCTGCTGACAGGAGCCTGATATAGCTGTCTCCTGCGAGGCTCTCCCAGTGACTGGCAAATACAGAATTGGGTGCTCACAGTCATCCTTGCACAGAGCACAAGATCCCCAGAGAAATACTCAGGTAGCTGAAGGGGACTGAAGCCCTATAGAAGGAACATCAATATGAACTAACCAGCACCCTCAGAGCTCCTTGGAACTATACCACCAATCAAAGGAAACACCTGGTAGAACTTGTGGCTCTTGCTATATATGTAGCAGAGGATGGCCTAGTCAATCATCAATGGGAGGAAAAGCCCTTGGTCCTGTGAAGGCTCTATGCCCCAGTATGGGGGAATGCCAGGACCAGGAATAGGAGTGGGTGGGTTAAGGAGCAGGGGTAGGGTGGATGGGATAGGGGATTTTTGGAGGGGAATCAATGAAAGGGGATAACATTTGAAATGTAAATAAAGAAAATATCTAATAATAAAAAAGAAAGAAAAATCCTGTGTCAAAAACAAATCAGAAAAACAAGGCAAGAAAATAACCTCTCCTCCAGCAATGGGCAAAGAGACACCTTCTTGGTAGTGTTGCCTCCTATCTGTCAGGGGCAGAACAGGTGGCAATCCTTTGTTTATCCTATCTTGATGCCTGACTTGCTGGCCATGCTGCTTTATGCCTAATACACATAAAAATCAAATCCAGGCAGCACCGTGTGGGAGGTGGAAGATGGACAGAGATCTGTGTTCAGCACTGCCAGATGGTGTGGGTGGGAAAAGATGCCCATAGATCTGTCCTCCATCCCACAGCATAGGAAGACCATAGACACACAGAGCCCTGCCTACCACCATGCAGGGCTGCAGGGGAAGAGGAAGACAGACAGAGAGACCTGCAGACCTGCCCTCTGGCCCACAGCAGACTCTCTGTTGTCAACTGTTGCCTGTGCTGCTGATTATTTGAGAAGTTCACACTATAAGCACGTAGACTTTCCAACTCTCTGGAACCCACAAAAGCAGAATGTCTCTCCATGATTTAACAATGAATCTGTGCCTTGTTTTATTTTAATTTAACACAATCTCAACAGACCCCGAGTAACTAGGCTAGAATGGATGTCATATTGACATTCTTGTGATCGCTGAACTATGAACACCTTACAAGCCCAAAGAGTGTTACGTGAATGTCTCATCATTCTAGGGTATCAACCTTGAGCCAGGTACTTCTTGGGCACAGATAGAACATAGACTCCTACAACATGATCCTGAATGAGAAGGACTGGGATTCAGACTAGGGATGTAGCTCAGTTGGTAGAGTGATTGTCTACCATGTCCAGCATGATATCAAATTGGGTGTGGTGATGAACTTAAGAGGTAGAGGCAGGATGTTTAGAAGTTCATGGTCATCCTCATCTACATTTCAAACTGGAGGCCAGCTAGGGATACATAAGCCCCTCCATCCAAAAAATCTCATGTCAAGAATTACTAAGCCCAGGTTAGTTGAGGCCCAAATGTCCATTGTGTCGACTCCTTCATCCCTGGAAGTCAGTGTTTGTCATGAACATACTAAAAAAAAAATAATAACAAAGTGAAAAAAATTAACCACTTAAGGAATGGAAACTTAACTGAGATTTATTTATTTAAGTCTTGTCGTGGCACTAGGAAAGGTATACTCTTGACATTAATTTCATTTTATAAATGAAGAAAACAAGGTACAGGAAGACAGAATTACTTGTCAAGGTTGAATGACTAGTAAGCAGGTGGACCAGATGTGAAGCTGAGTTCATAGTCATACAAACCCATTCCCACTGAATCATAAATACCTTATGTTTCCTTTCTACCTCACATCAAATCTAAGAACAAAAGAGGAGAATGAATGATTAGAATATCAATAGAAATGGTTTTGCTACAATAAAAGTGAAGTCTGTTTGGCTGGCAAATTCAAAAGGAGGAAATGTTCAGAGGATGGAGTATTAACATTTGCTGAGGCAGTCTCAGTCCTAAGTGAATACTCTTGACCAAACTTGAAAAACTGCTAAAGAAAGAAAGAAAGCTAATTTTTTTTTTGGTTTTCCGAGACAGGGTTTCTCTGTATATCCCTGGCTGTCCTGGAACTCACTCTGTAGACCAGGCTGGCCTCAAACTCAGAAATCCGCCTGCCTCTGCCTCCCGAGTGCTGGGATTAAAGGCGTGCGCCACCACGCCCGACTGAAAGCTAATTTTTATATTACATAGCTGTTATTAACTATCAACAAAAAATAAAAATATGTAGGCTCATTCTTCTGAGAACCTATTTTCATCATGATGCTTCTAACAATTTATATGCATTAAATATTCTAAAACAAAACCAGGCGTTTTTCAGTTGCTACTGGAGTGGGATGATAGCATTAGAGCAGGTGTCTAGGAAGAGGTTATCATCAGCATAGGCAGTTCCCATGCAAACCCTCTTCCCTTCCAGTGTCTTTTTTGTTGTTGTCAATCACAAAAGGTTCCACTCCACTGCCACTTCATTCCACTGACATAAGGTGAGGCTGTGTGGTTGGCTTTTGCCAATGAATACAAGCCAGAAAAGCTTGGATGGGTTATCTCACAGAGGTGGTGCCTATTCGTATATAATGTTGCGGCAGTGAAGGCAGGACAGTTCAAGATGAAGCCTCAACATTTAGTGTATATAGTGCACCTGATGTGAAAGACCCTTGCTGACCCACACAGTACACATGAAGCATGTGCAGGGAAAGTCTTCCTTTGTTGCTGTGTTGGAGAATAGGAATTGTTTCCTATTGTATTATCTTACAGTTGGATCTGTCAGTGTGCCCTCTGGTCCTACTCCATACAAGTAAGGCAAGCTTCTGGTTAGTCTTATTTCTATGAGCAAGATTTGGAAATTGCCAAGGATACGTCTTCCCTGCCCCTGGCTATATAATGCCCTATGAAGAGAGTGTAAATATAAGAAAGCACCATGTTCCTATTACTAGGTCAAAAGGAAATTCCAATTCACCAAACGCTAAAAGGTAGTCCAAATATACAGAAATGAGCTCAACCTGGGCTGTTAGAGGATTTCTGGTGGTTAGATAAAAGCCAGCCTTTCTCAGAAACTTGTGAAACTGGTTCCCATCTCCAAAGGAGGCATTTCCCTCATGTATGGCAGAAGGGACATATGGCTACCTGTGGCATCTATTAGTATATCAAAACCCAAGCTGGCCTCCAGACTTTCTCAGTATCACAGGTATCTGTCACATATTTCAAAGTCCATGCTAGCTAGCATCCTGCCTGTCTCACCTCTTCCTCTACCCCCATCCCTCTCCAGCTCACAGCCTTCTCTCTCTGCAACTGCTCATTTTCCATGTGACCCCAGTATTCTCAAAGTGTTTGTTCTCTCTCCCCCCTTCTATGCTCTGATCCTGTTTTGTTTTGTTTTTTTGCACTATGATTTTTTGTTCTTTATCTTCTGATACTCTCCCTCTCTCACAGATACCCCTGGCCATATCCAGTTTGGTGGTCATGTTCAGCTTGTTTCTTTCTTTCTTTGCTCAGGACTCTTCCAGAAGCCTCTGGCTGTTCTCTCTCCCATATCTACAATAGAAACTTCCCCCTTAACCATACCATGGAGCTGTCATGCCAGTTTATACTGACATTTCAGTTTATGAAACACATAGTCACTAGTTTGAAGCAGCTTTCATTTCTTGTTTTTCTTCAAAAAGCTGAGAAAACACTACATATGCTGTTCACATTTACTGCCCAGTGTAGCAGAAAGGAATCATGAGGTTGACCAGATGTCCTCACTGTCCTCACTCACTTTTGCTAACATTCTTGAAGTACATGGCCCAGCCCTCACAGAATGTAGCAAAGAAAGGACACACTGAAAAAGAGTATTTTCTTCCTCTCGTGTAAATGCTTTTCTCCCATTTTCAACAAAAATCTCTAATTTGTTGGCCCTTATGTATAGTTATGCATATTTATTTTAGAAAATTGAAGGGAACTGAGTACAGTTCCCTTTATATTGAATGATGTGAGATGTGAGATTTCACCCTTCTTTGAGGTGCTGATGGCTTTTCAGCAGGATTTGAGAAATATTTAAAAGCTTGAAAGAAAGAGTAAGGAAACACTTAAGGCCAAATCCTCCTGTTGTGTTGTCCCTGGGAGGTCTACATTTACACTAGCAGATCTATCATGACATTCTAACTGAGGTGAATAGATTCCTGCCTTCCTCTGGGCTGAGGCATTCAAACAGGGAGGATCCTCTTTCCCAGTGGGAGTAACCTATACCTTTCCAAGAGGGAACAAAGTCACGCTTATAAAGGAAGCAAGCAGAGAAAGGTTTGGTTATTCTTCCTCCACAAAATACACAGCATTTCCCACAACCCCTTGCTTTTTTGATACAAGTAGGGTAGACCATGTAACAGGAGAGGCAGGCCATCTGAAAAGAGGACACTGTCTAAACACACATTTCCCCTGGGCCTGTTTCCCTTTCAGTGACCAAATCCCACCAACAGCAGACACCTACAATTCCTTTCTGAGACTAGGCTCTCAAGTCCTCTCTACTCACATTTTTAACATTCAGCAGCTTGACAAATAGTTAAACATTTCCACAGGTTGAGCTACAGAACCTTAGCTACATTCTAAAGGAGAGACCATACTCCAATTGAATTAGTGAAATCCTCATCTTTTCCAACAAAGAAATGGGCACAATTTCAGACTTAAGCTAAGCTGACACTCTAGCTTGCTACAACTGTTTGTAGACAAAGGAGATGAAATGTTCTGTTGTTATTTATCCTCTGGCACCATTTCAAATATCATCATTATTATGGCCTCACATGGGACATTGTAATGAAATGTAAACCCAATAATGAGTCATAACTTTTCTTCATCACATTAGCCGTGAATCAAAGCGCTGAATTGCTCAGTAAAGAGCCAAATCAGAAGAATTAGTCTAAGAGAACTGCGTGGTAAAGCCCTGGCTGCATAAGTATGAAAAACTTGACTTCAGACCCCTGACAACTACCTAAAAAGACCACCATGGTGGCCCAAGTCTATAACCCAGTGCAGGGAAGATGGAGAAAGGAAGGTCTCTGGAGCTCTCTGGCCAGCCAATCTAAGTGATTGGGAAAGCCCGAATTCAATGACATACCCCGACTCCAAAAAGAGAGGCACAAAGAGGCTAAGGAAGATGTCCAGTAACATTGAACCTTATCCTCCACACATGTAGGCACACACACAAGCCCACATGGACACCTAGTACATTACATGTACATCATGCCAACATGTATTCACTGTGTCTCTGCATGCCTGTCTCACTGCATCTCCATCTCTGACTGTCTCAAAGGAATTAGCTTAAGGGATTCACAGAGGAAATATATGCTCAAACCATCCTGCCTGCTGTTTCCTTAGCAGAAAGCTCCCAAGACTCCCCTTGCCACAGCAGAGATGCACCATATGATTGTGACTGAGGAAGCCAAGGCTTCCAAAATCTGAGGCATTGCCAAGTCCAAATGCACACTGGGACCAAACCGATAATGGGTGCTACATTTTAGGCAGTGAATTTTTCTTAACTAAACATATTAAAATGGCCTAAAGCAGGGAGGAATCCAATCTTTTAAGAAAATTAAGTGGGATTTATTTCAACTTCTCTTTCAGATCAACTAAAGCTTGCTGTGGGTTTTCTATATGTCAGGGGCTCTACTGGGAAACAGGAGGATGTATCAGAGAACTCGGAGTCTACAAAGGAAGCAGGCAGAGGCATAAATAAGTGTAAGCCCAAATAACATTTTTCATGAAGAGCTTATCATTGGTTCTCAGAGGCCAAGGTCATGGCCATCTTAGAGAAGAGAAGGGTAAGAGAATGTGCAGCTGTTTGAGAAAAAGAAGCATCCTCCATAGATGGGCTGTGTACCATACTCTGGGTCCTGTGTACTCATTGTCAATAATCCTTATACTGACTCTCTGGGTTGGGCAGTCATCCCCATAGACAGTGAGCAAACTGGTGTTCACATTGGCAGGAGGCAGTCTGTATCACACCTTCTCCCTATGACTTTATGCTCCCTTTTGGATGGCATATGATCTAGCTATCTTGTCAAAGACCAAGGAGATGGGCTAAAATTGAATAGAAAATTTTAATGAGAAAATTGGATAATTTTAAGAAGGATTTAACCTTGGCCTCACTGAAAGTTGAAACCAGATAACTCTTTGCTGTGTGCCTACCAGCTGCCTGTACTTCTTCTCCCCATTTGCTGCTAGCTTCAGTCCCTTTGCCCAAATGTAGCAAGTGATATTGTCCAGACATGGCGCAATGTTTCCAGAATCACAGAGAAATGATCTTAGCTAAAAGCCAGCAATCTGAAAACACATAAAATGGCTCGTTTATTTTTTTTTAACTTTACTGAAAAATCTTTAAACAGTGGAAGGAGCTGTCCACACAGCCACCTCTCTCTGCAAGGTCCATGCACTCTGCAGACTTCTCTAACAAAGGGAAAGGACTAGAGCCAGTAACTGCACTATAGCCACGGAGCACCTGACTACACAGAGGCTGCACAAAAGGCGCTAGAGAAGGGAAGAGCTAAGGGCACCAAACTTAGACCGGCAGATTCTGTGTGTCTGGTCCCCTAAAGCTGGTCTGCCTGAGAATGTGCCTCACTGGGGAATCCATTCCCAGCTCCATTCACAAAGGCATTTCTTCCATACTACTGGAGAAAATAAGAAACACATGAAAGAAGGAAGGAAGAAAAGGAGGAAGGGAGGAGAGGAGGGAAGGAGGGGAGGAGGGAGGGAGGGAGAGGGGAGAAGAGGGAAAACAGGGAAAAAGGAAGGAAGGAGGGAGGGTATTAGGAAAAGAGGTCCAAATTTTAGTGATTTTTGACCCCAAACTATAAAATATCTCTTTGCTAAAGAGATCTTTGACATAGTTAATATATTTACATTTCAGTCGAATTAATGAAGGATGTCATTATTTTATCTTTAATTGTCAGCCTATCATATTCTGAAAATTACATTCAATATAACTTAATCACTTTCTTTTGCTTGTGTGAGCATGTGTGGTGTATGTGTGTGGCATGCAGGCAGATGGCTGGCATGTGTGTTCACAGGTGCACACACCCAAGCACACATGGAAGTCAGAGGAGGACATCTGCTGCCCTGCTCTATTAATCTCTCCACTATTCCCTTGAAATAAGGTCTCTCACTGAACTTGTAACTAGGTTAGCAGCCAGCACTTCCTAAGAATCCACTTGTCTCCGGCCCCTAGAGTGCTGGGGTTATAAGAACATGAAACTACATCCAGCTTTTTATGTGTGTTCTAGCAACATTGAACTCAGATGTTCAGGACTGTACTGCAAGCATTCTCACCCACTGAGCTATCTCCCCTCCCCCTGTGGTAATTATTAAAATCCATTATGAAAAACATTAGATGCAAACCAAAAAATGTGATGTCCAAGAAGTGGTGACAGATTTAAAAAAAAATTCTTTGGACTGGGCAGTGGTGGCAGTCAGGAGGCAGAGGCCAGTGGATCTTGTGAATTCAAGACCAACCTGATCTACATAGAGAGTTCTAGGACAGCCAGGGCTACATAGAAAAACCCAGCCTCAAAACAAACAAACAAACAAACAAATATTCTTTAGGAATCATTGTGTTGAATCATAATGAAGTCCACTGATACCTGTGGACATCTCAGCTGTTGGCTAAGGACATAATCACATATTAAAGTACCTCAGATCTGCCTCTTTCATTGCAAAGAATTCCTTAACCCTAGTAGAAATGCTTTATACATTGGTCATACTGATAGCACTTAGCTATTCTATACCATAAACTGAAACAATGGAGTATGCCACTGAAGAAAACAGCAGAATGTAAAGATGCCAAGCCTGAAGCAGAATCTCGCACGTGAGAGCATCCTGCCCTCCATCTCTCCGTTTCTGCAGTATAACTTCAGGATTGCTGGGAACTACCAGCAGAGCATGAGAAGGCATAGGGAGTTCAAAGCCTCCCAAGATTTAGTACAGAGCCAGTGTTCCATATCACAGCATTGTTACTGTAGCAGAAAAGTCCTAGAAGAATGGAAAGCCTGGGAGGAAATTCATCTTTGCGATAGTCTTAAGCTGCTGCTGCCCTGGGCAGACATGAGTGGGCTTCATCTTTAGTTGGTAAAGACAGGTCACAATGAGAAATGCGTAAGTTCTATGTTCTTTCTGCTAATATGGCCATCCTTTCCCTATCATTATATGAGCAAGGTCTGGAAGGATGCCAAGTGCTTCCTTAATAAACAAAAAGCTACATTAAAGGGTACTTTTGGCAACCCATGTGGATGGAGAGACAATGAGATGTGGCAGGAAGAGAATGAATAGACTTTGGAGTTAGGCTGATCTGTATTTGAAATCTAGTACTTCCTTAGCTGGCCTCATGTGGCCTGGGACAAGTGGCTGGATTTTCTAAGCAACTCCTTGTTTGTGTAAGAAGATAAGAGCATCTACCTTACGGGATGTTGGGGTGATTGGATGAACTACTGTGTCAGTAAACTATACTCCAGGTAAGTGCCAGAAGAGTGGACCAAACTGAACTCATGTGGATATTCCTGATGCCTGTGCTGTAGGTGAAATGGGTATATGACAGATAAGAACATCTTTTTTATTGGCTATCCCTGGCACCGTACCTTTGACTTGATACATGTCAGCAGTAACTTCTGTGCCCCTACCAACCCCTGTCCCAGCTCCTTAAGAACCGATGGTTCTTAATCTCATATTATTTAACAGTATCTTAAATTTCCCTTAAGATGTCTATGCAGATATGCATTAACTATTCATCAGTATTACTAGATTTAATGCCTACCCTAAAACTTCCTGGTGCTTCCTATTCAGTGTCTATTGACATAAGGAGCAAACTCCAGTAATATAATGATAATAATACTAATCAGGGAGACTATGTGCCTAGCCATTCTCAAATCAGCCTTCTTACACAGCAAAGCTCAGGAAGCAATCCTAGAATGTATGGGGGGAGGGGCTGAGTAACCTGAGAAATACTCAAATATCAATCTGTCCATTGCTCCAGGAATGTAACCAAACAAGCACATGGTTGCACATTTTCTAGGCAGTATAGAGATTGCATGTTTTTAGTAAAAAGAACTTGTGACCAAGAAAGCAGCCATTTACACAGCTTTGAAATCTTCTATGGGGGGTGGTGGTATTCAGTGTTTTATTCCAAAGGGTAAATAAATGAAGTTTTGAGTTTATGATGTCATCCACAGCTACCACTTGGGTGAGGAAAAATATGGCTACACTTGTAGCTTCAAGGATAATCTAGGAGAACATGTCAGGGGTGTTTCTATGGTGAAAGTCGACCCTGCCTGTTCCAACAAGCTGTGCTAGGCCACTCGTCCTTGACAGGGATTAAAAAGGTAAGTAATAGTGGAAGGCACAGAAAGGAGATTTCCTCAGCATCACCACCTTGG
Source organism: Mus minutoides (assembly GCA_902729485.2). Classification (NCBI taxonomy): domain Eukaryota; kingdom Metazoa; phylum Chordata; class Mammalia; order Rodentia; family Muridae; genus Mus; species Mus minutoides. The sequence continues at coordinate 446,291 of LR749729.1, forward strand.
GAAGAAAAACAGAGGGATCCAGTGGCCTCCCAGGTTTCTCTTTAAGGTACTGACTGCTCTGTGTTGAGTTTGTGGCAAGAGCTATGTGTAACTGAGCAGTGGGCCTTCAGACTCATCACCAGGCTGCAGGTCCTGTTCTAAGATGGTTTTCCAAATGTCAAACTGGTGTGAAATCTCTTCCTAGGAGTCAATTTCACCTCTGATTGACTCCAGGATTTCGGCCTTTCTCTTCCCTCTATATAAGGTTATTTTGGGGGTAAGGTGGGGGCGGCTTTTAAATAGTTGGCGTGCGTTGTTTCAATAGTGTGATAGCCCAAGTGTCTCTCTTTAAGAGGCATCTACTGTAGGAACAGTTAAGAGTCCACTCTTTGTTATTCTTATCACAGGACAGTAACCAAATGGATAGAGCCGCCTGACCTGGTTAGACTCCTACTTCTACCATTTATTAACTATGATATATTTATATCATTTAACTCTGCTTCATGGTTAAGTGGTCTCTACCTTGTAAAAGCAATTTAAGGACAACAACAACAACAGAAGCAAGCAGCAGCAGCAACAACAACAGAATCTATTACCCAGTGTCTGAAATTAAAACAATCAGAATTGCTTCATAGTCTGGAAGTGTGGTTACAAGGGGAGGCCTGGCCTTCTACATCAAAGACCCTAGCTGGTTAACTTGAGTAAACTTTAGGGTGTTACTTGACATCACTATGACCTAATTCTTTAAAGGGATTATTAGCAATGCCTGTGTGTCATAAGTTTTCCTATGAGATTATTATTTTTTTAATTCAAATGAGAGGATTTTTAAAATGGGATTCACGAAAAAGTGTTCAGCACATTGTAGCCACTGTTCCTATCAGCTCTGGCTATATTTAGTGAACACAGTATGAGAGGGATAAAGCAGGAAGAGAAGATGATACTTAGCTTTCCATGGATATCTTTGATGCCTTCACTTGTCACAAAAAGAAACAGGGAAAGACAAGTAGCCCATAAGGATAAAGGATAACGCCTGTATTGTGACCAGCCTGTGACTAAAAACTCAGCATTCATTCTGCACCATTGGCCTACATAGCTGTCTGAAAAGCGCAGTGTGTGGATTTCCTATGACCGTCTTGATCAACACTGGACTCAAGGGAGAAAGTTCAGTATATGTAGACGAGAGGACTGATATTTCTAGGAAAGACTGGTACTAGGGGAAATGTCATAGTACCTCCTCTCACACAGACAGCATGCTAGCAGAAAGGCCCTTCTATCGTCACAAGCTTGCCAGAGACGAAGCAAAACAGACAAACGGTTTAATGACTCTGCCCTATTCAATTTGTGTATTGAGTTTCTTCTCTTCTCTGCCTATAACTTCAACCATGATTCTCTATAAAGATGTAAGTAAGCTTCTAATGGACAACCAACCCGTGGCATATATTCACTAGAAAAGGGGATCAGATCAGGCACTCACTGGGCAGAAGCCACGAACTAGCCCTCCCTGCCTCAGGAAGCCAGTGAGCAAAAGGCTTCAGCATCGCAGAGATGTGGGCAGGTGCACAGATGACAGAACCCCGAAACAAGACAGACATGCACAAAACGTTCTGGGAGGAAAACAGTGCCCAGCCCTGGGGTAAGCTGGAAAGGGGTGCATTCGACACTCCAGTATTGTGATGGACGGTTTTTAAAAGAGCATCTCCTAGTCATTGGCTTCCTGGATCTGAAGTCCTGGAGAGCTGAGTCTAGTGAAGAGAGCAAGGCCTTAATGCTAGGACTGCCAGATTTTGTTTCATAAAAAGCATGGTCAGAAGAACAGAGTTAAATCCGTTTCCCTAGAGTAAACTTTAAGAGCAAACTAGGCATTGTTAAAACAAACAAAACAAAACAAACAAAAAACAAAAAAACAAAAAAAAACAAAAAACAAAACAGAGGAAGTATTACAGACATTCTCAAGAAGACTGGAGAGGGGGATGGGGGGATGCAAGATACACTTTGCACTAGATGTTCCCATTTCAAAGATACCAATATTCTAACACTGATCAACGCGCCCCTCCCCTCCAGTAACTTCCACAATGGCACAAAAGTATTCCAGGGATGGTTAGTTATATCTATGCTGTTATCCAAGGCTATCTTGGACTGTCGCTGGCATGCTACACTGTCCGCTAAGCTTCCTGCTAGTCTGCAATGTCTGGAAACAATTCCTTCACAACTTCAAACTGCATCAAGTCTCTAATGCTCGTTCCAAACACAACTCCAGCAAGAAAATGGCTGGCTACTTGTTCCTGCCTTAGGTGTGGTTAGAGTCCAGGAAAGCCGGTATATTTATTCGATTTTTTTTTTCCCTTTCCTTGAGCCTCCGGTTTCCTCAGTGATACTCTCCTGGTCCCCAGCCTCCGGTTTACGGAGGTAGAAGTCATGAGACTCCCGCACACTCAGTTCCTTACCAATTCTGCTAGGATCAGTGCTCTGGTGACGAGTCAGAGCTTTACATGGCCAGAGCAATTGCGGGTGGGAGTGGGGGAAGGAAAACCGCAGAGGTGTTTACCAAAACACATCCCCAGCCACACTTTTTTATTTTAATCCAGCAGAGAAAGAAACTGGCATCTTGCATGAGTGTCTAATTAAAGCTCGGTTGGAAGTGCATTGGCCCCCTCCGACTTGGCGGGTAGCAACAGCATCCTAGCGCTTTGCAGACAGCTCAGAAATGTAATCAGACAGCATCCTTTCCCTCACTCTGCAGCTCTCCCTTTCTAGGGGCCATGAGCTGGTAGCCCACAAGGATGTGGACAGCACAGCTGCTGGCCTTTTGCTCCCGGGGAGAAAAAAACCAAGGTGAGGAAGCTTGCCATGCCCCTCCCAGTTGTAGAAGGTGGGCTACAAGGTGATGACACCCTTGACCCTTCCTCCTCTGCCTGTACCTCTCCGCTCCTGGGGAGCTGCAGCCAGGGCTGCCGCTGGAGGGCTCCAGCTTGGGGCACTACAGGATGCAGGAGCAAGGGGAAAGGGGCCCAGGATGTGTGCCCAGCGGTGGCTGCAGCAGTCACCGCTACCGTGCGGCTCCCCGGGTCCCTGCGGATGTTGCCTGGGGCTCGGTGCTCAGAGGTGGCTGCATATAGACATGACCTCCCACCCATGGGTTACCTGGATGCTGTCCGCAGAGGCTCACTGGGGGTCGTGGAGGAGGCGCGGGAGGACGGAGAGCAGCGGGGCCGGCGCCAGCAGGATGTGCTGTCTCACGCTGCGCGGCTAGGCTAGCGCTCCTCCTGGAGCGATCACTTCCTCTCTCCTGAGCCTGACACTGACAGCTCCCAACACCCGAGCTGCGGGGTTCGCCCCGCCCACGGCCCACGCCCTCCACGCCCGCGCCTCCCGCGGGAGGGCCTCCGCACAGCGCAGCACCGCCTCGGGCCAGCCTGGCAGGGAGGAGGGAACCTGGGGACAGTCAGTCCTGGGCCGCAGGCAGCTCACACCTAAGTTACTGCCAGGGAGAGCTGTGAGTCGGCCAAACTCCTGATGATTTTCTCCATGGGCAACTTTCACTCCCAGACAGAGAAACTTTAAGTCTTTAAAAAAGAAACAGACAAGCTTAGATCTATCCCTGCTTACAGGTACGGCTGAACATAGGATTTCCCAGACATATACAAATACACATGCACACATGCACAGTTAAACATACAAACTATACATTATACCTCTCTCTCTCTCTCTTTCTCTCTCTCTCGCTCTGTTTCTTTCCATCTATCTACACACACACACACACACACACACGTGTGTGTGTGTGTGTGTGTGTGTGTGTGTATAAATCATATATACATAAATACATATTGATACACACATGTAGACATACAGGAATAGATATACATAGGTACACCTATGTATGTATATATGCTATATACAGTGTGTGTGTGTGTGTGTGTGTGTGTGTGTGTGTGTGTGTGTGTGTAGCTTGCTTCTCGTTGCTTTTCTGATGTCCTGGCTTTAGAAACAAAACAAGCAAAACAAAACAAAACAAAACACCTGAGTAACACTTTTGGACTTCCCCGAAGCTTACCGTCCTAGCTGCTACAGAGCTGAGGGAGGGAGTTTAGGCTGTATATTGGCATCACTTTGTAGATGAGCTTTTCATTATTTTGCAGGAACATCCTAGTCATCACTGTGCAGATAAGAGTGCCGGGTGTGGTGGCGCACGCCATTAATCCCAGCACTCAGGAGGCAGAGGCAGGCGGATTTCTGAGTTCGAGGCCACCCTGGTCTACAAAGTAAGTTCCAGGACAGTAGGGCTATACAGAGAAACCCTGTCTCGAAAAACTAAAAAAAAAAAAAAAATTAAAAAAAATTTTTTTAAAGTGTATATAATATATGTGGGGAGCATCCTATAGATACCCAAATATTTGTGATTTTTATCAATTGGCCAATGTCACAATAATTTCAAAATAAGATCCAATTAGGAATGCAGTGTCTTATCTATCATTGTTTCAGATTTGTCTTCTTGGCTGGTCTTTTTGATCATAGAAATAGTTGACTTAAGGCTAAATGTTTCTAGGTTGTAGAGGTTCAAGGTATCCTAAGAAAGAAAGATAACATGAGTCAATATATGTCGTTGCCATGGACTGGAAATGCTCAAGGCAGGTCAACTCTACATTAATTTTCTTTTAAAATTTCTATTATCTGATAGAGTAGACAAAATGTTATGAGAGCTGTGTGATGCTTAGCCTTGGTTGTCAACGAACTAAAGTTGAAATCAACTAAGAGGCATCCCCTTGGGCACACCTGTTAGGCATTTTTGTGATTAGGTTATCTGAAATGGAAGACCTAGTCTAAATTTGGGAAACATTTTCCCAAATATTACTTATTAATTATTATTAGTTATTAATTATTACTTATAAATTATTCTAGTACCTTCCCATTATCCTGGCAAATGCATCTAAATAGTTAACATCTTGTCCAGCTAACCTCACCCATGGCTATGCTGCCATTCTTCGAAGACATCGGAAGCCAGCTTTACCAGCCTTCCAGAGTGAGCTGAGGACCAGTGCTCTGCAGGAATTCCTCAGGTCTTTGCACTGGACTAGGACTGCAGAAACACCCATCCCCTTAACTGGTCAGGACTGGTGTGGTGGTTTGAATATGTTTGGCCCAGGGAGTAGCATTGTTAGGAGGTGTGTCCTTGTTGGAGTAGGTGTAGCCTTGTTAGAGGAAGTGTGTCACTGTAGGGGTGGGCTTTAAGACTCTTCTCTTAGCTGGCTGGAAGCCATTCTTCTCCTAACTGCCTTCTAATGAAGATGTAGAACTCTCAGCTCCTCCTGCACCATGCCTTCCTGGATGATGCTACACTTCCTGCCATGATGATAATGAGCTGAACCTCTGAACCTGTAAGCTAGTCCCAATTAAATGATGTCCTTTCTAAGAGCTGTTGTGGTCATGGTGTCTGTTCACAGCAGTAAAACCCTAACTAAGACAAGTGGGTTCTTGTTTTCCCTAGTATGAAGATAGCTATTGTTTGACAACCTACATTGTATCATTTGAGTTGATCTAATAATCCTCTTTTAATACATGTCCAATATCCATTTTCTCAAATCTGTCCCTCTCTATTACTCTGAATAACATAGTCTGCAAAAGGACCTGAGTCTCAGCACATTTACAAAGCACCGGAGCTCCTGAGCAGCCTAGCTGAGATTTAAATTCCATTTACCTCAGTACTCAGCTCACCTGGGAAGCCAAATTTCTGTCTTTACAACACAAAACTGTCCAGTGCCTACTACTTTCAAACCGTTGTGCTAGTCATGTCACATGATCTAAAACCTAGGAGACTACAGTCTTTATTCTCAAAGATATGATAGGAGAAGAAAGGAAATATAATTAAAAAATGACTGTGACTGTGGATGTTTGAATAGGGAGCTATTCTTTCTAAGAGTAGAAATGATGAAGGGGTGGCATTGCTACACGTAAAATTCCAAAGCAGAGAAAAGCTGAAATGCACACAGCAAATGGTAAGTATGCCATTGTGTTTGAGAGTGACAGATTCATGAAGAGTATGGCTGGGTCCTAACAGAGGCTGAAACTGTGTACTGGTGACCCACTAAAGGCATTTGAGTGGAAAACAAAACAAAACAGCCCCCAACCTGGGATGAGTCATCTGGAAGCATCCACAGGATAGAGATTGGATCTACTAGTAAAGGGCAAAAATACCAGTTGGAAGTTTAGTTACAGTATTCCGTGATTTTGTCCAGTTCTATCATTACAAATATCCTGTACTGTATGCTAAGCAAGTGCTTAGGCCTCAGTTGGAAAATTGGTTGTATTGGTTACTTCATTTTATTCCTCAAAATGTATTCAATGTAGGATCTTGAAGAGGCATTTGAACATTGATGTTCATTGAATCATTTTGTTGTCTCATGGTCAAAGAGTAGAAGCAACTCAAACATCTACCCATAAGTGGAAGATAAGTGTGTGTGTGTGTGTGTGTGTGTGTGTGTGTGTGTGTGTGTATCTATTATGCAGCCTCAAAAACAAACAAACAAACAAACAACCTCTATTGAATCCAGTAAGATAGAAGAAAGTAGAATGTGGTATGTCACATGAAATAAGCCAGTCACAGAAGGAAAATATTGTGTAGTTCCATTTACATAAAGCATGTAAAAGAATCAAAATAAGGAACAAAATATGCAGGTAGTTTGCAAGAGGAAAACTGACAGGAATGATTAAAGGTTTGTTTGTTTGTTTGTTTGTTTTGCTTTGCTTTTGCAAGAAGAAAAGCTCCATTGATTGATAGTTTAACAATGAGAATATACTTAACACTATTGAATTATACCCTTAAGAATAATGGTGACACACTCCTTTAATCCCAGCACTCAGGAGGTAGAGGCAGGTGGATTTGTGAGTTCGAGGCCAGCCTGGTCTACAAAGTGAATTCCAGGACAGCCAGGGCTATACAGAGAAACTCTGTCTCAAAAAACAAAAAACAAACAACAACAACAAAAAGAATAATTGAGATATTGTTCTTAGTTTGTGGGTTTTAACAATAAAAAGGCAGTGATAAATGACTTTCATTATGCAATATCCAGGTACAATATATTGCAAGGTTGGAAATAGACATGAAATGAAGAACCCTGTTTCTGGGCTCTGGCCATCACCAACCTAGCTAACATCCAGCTTTGTGTTTTCCAGAATGGCAATATGGTGGTTTCACATGGTACATAGATTCTTTGGCTTAGCAAAGTTTCTTCTTATGTCCCAGTGGTTCATTTATTTTTTATCATTGAATAGTCTTCTGGTTTTTAATGTACTATTTTACCCACTCGCGTACTGAAAGACATCTTAGATGCTTCTAGCTTTTGTAATTATGAATACAATTCTTCTGAGCATTCATAAGCAGAGCTTTACAAGCATTTGTGCTTTGGGATTCATTTGGATCAATATCTAAGATCATGACCACTGGATCCTTTGATGAACTTAATTCTCAGCTTTCTAGGGTATTGATAAGCATTTTTACAATGTGGCTGCATCTTGCTTTCCACCAGCAGCGCAGGGACAGTTCCTGTGGCCTCAGATGCCCACGAACCCTGAGTGCTGTTGGTGTTTTGGATGTGAGCCATTCTGATAGATGTGTAGTTACATATTAGTGTAGCTCTAACTGGTGAGCTCCCGACAGAATGCTCTGTGAACTGTCTCTTATCTGTTTGCTTGCATCCGTATAAGTTCGTTGTTCAGATGTCTGTTCATTTTATGAATTTAGACATTCTTGGATTTTAAATGTTCTTAGTTTTTGTATTTATTATTTTATGTATGCTCTGTGATAGGAAGTTTTTTCTTCATTCTTATACTTGCCATTTTCTTCTGTTTTACACATTATCTTTCACACCAGAAGTTTTAAATTTCAGTGAAGAAGAATGGTAATTTTTTCATGGGTTGTATTTTTTTTTCACTCTTCTAGCTAAAAAGTATTACTAGACCTAAGGATGTATAGAATCTCTATGTTTTCTTTTAAAGTTTAGTAGTGTTACAATTTACATTTAAATCTACTGTTGATTTTGAGGTAATTCCTACAAAAAATGTACTATCTGTATCTGATTTATTTACATGTACCTTTCTAGTTGTTTTAGTGCTAGTTCTTTTAAAAGACTGTGTAAAGCATATGTTGTTTCTTTGAAATGGTGTGTGTGTGTGTGTGTGTGTGTGTGTAAAGATCTTATAGCTTATCGTGCGTTGCTTTCCAAACCAAATTCCATCTTTACAGCTGTACTCGCATAATCCAGGATCAGAGAGTGGCCTTTGTTCTGAACTAAGGGATAGCAGAACAGAGATATTGTGTCTTGTTTTATTCAATAACACAAAAAAGTTCAATGTACTTCTATTTTTATTACAGAAGTGTATTAGTTATTTTTTCTGTTGCTGTGATAAAACACCAGGACCAAAAGTAGCTTAGAGAAGGAAGACCTTAGTTTGGCGCAGGTACCAGACTAAGAGTTTACCATGGCAGGAGGGTATGGCGGCCAGCAGCCACAGCAGGAAGCTGGCTCATCCCATTTTATTACACAGAAAGTCAAAAATTGGAAGTAGACCAAGGCTTTAAACTCCCAAAGCCCATCCCTACTGATGCACTTCCTCCAGCCCCATCCCTACTGATGCTTGCTGGCTTCACTACTCTATTCCTAGACTAGTGTGCAAATTCCTAGATTCTTATGATACTCAAATCTCCTAGCAATAACATTTGTCTCCTATGATATTGCAATAACTTAATCTATAGAGATACTCATAACAGACCCTAACAAAGGCTTTAAACCAGTCTATATGGGATGTAAACCTTTGTAGCCTCCAGAATTCATGTGATATTAATCTAAAACAGTGATGTTGCCAGATCACTACCAGACTTCAACACAAAGTCTTATAGCTCAGAGCACCTGTCCTTCATCTGTGCTGGATACAGGCGTGGCTCTGGACCTGCTCCCTTCTTCCTATAGAACTCCACTGCATAGGGGTCCAACAGCACACGTAGATGCCTAGGCTCTCACCCATGCCCAAAATCTCTGCAAACCACTCTTCAGTTTACTGTACCTTTTCTAGTGTGTGTGTGTGTGTGTGTGTGTGTGTGTGTGTGTGTGTGTGCGCGCGCGCGCACACACACACACACACACACACACACACACATCCTGAAAATTAACTTCAGTGGTTCAAGGTATTGTTAAAACAAGATGTGAAGCAACAGAATCAGCTGTTAAAATGTAAAGTGCTTGAGGTTGGGAGCGTAGCTCAGTTAGAAGAATGTTTGTCCAGCTGTCATGAAGCCTTAGGGCTCATCCCTCATTCTGTATGAGGTAATCCCAGCATTTGGGAGGATCAGAAGGTCAAGGTTAACTATCTAGTGAATTAAGAGGACAGCCTAGGCTATATGAGGACTTACCCCCAAATAAACATATTGATTGATTAATTGATTATGATACAATGTAATATGCTTACTAAGGAAAAATTGCTTGAAATATTTCTTACTTATAGTTCATATGATGTGTACTTTATGTTAAGTAATAAAGCATCTGTGAAGAAACAAGTTAATACCACTTCCCATATATGTGTTTGTTCTAAACAGAAGCTAGTTTGTTCAGATTGAGAACTGTATGTTCAGGAATGAGTATGTGTTTTGTGTTTGAAAATGTCTTTAAAACATAAGACTGACTTATGGAGAAATCAATGATTCCCTACCTCCCAATCTTTATTGCATGAACATTTTTCATGAAGAGACAGCATCTATGCTTTTAAGTGGTATGCTAAAGGATTTGCTATAAATAAATAAGCACCTGCAAGAGTATGCCCCAAATAATTGTTCTCAGTTTTGGAAGAATGAGCTGAGATGTCTGCTGTGTGACTAAGCAGTTCTTCAAAGTAACTCCTTGTATAATTTCCCAAAACAACTCTAATTATACTGTAATTAGCTATATTTGTAATAGACTTGGATCATAAGCACCCATTTTGCCGCCCCCTTCACTTTTGTGTCCCTGTGTCTTTTACCCGCCTGCTTGTGCTTCCTTGATCAGCTTCTCTTCCAAGGATGATTCAAAGCCCAAATGCACGGTTTCAATAATTCATATATAATACAATCATGAAAGCTACCTGAAAAGCAACAAGGAAGAGCTTTACACATGAGGAATATCATTTAAATAATATAAACTGATGGGCAGTGTTTACATAACAACTTGGTTTTCTTGTTTCAAATTCACTTTCTACTGTTGCCCAGATGGTGTGAAATCAGTGTGTAGATTCTTTCTGTTTTAACTTATTACTTAATTACTTATTTTGAATTTCTGTTAATATACATCAAAGAAACCTGTGTTAAAGTAATTAATAACCCACTTTTGGGAAAATTCCTTTTCTAGATGATCCCCAAAAACATATTTTATAGTTTTTGTAATCACTACTCAGAAAGACTGACTGTATCAGAGGAGTGTGACACCTGTCTGTTACAGGTCTTTGAACATGTTTTAAGTCATCTGTATTTATAGCTTTCTCTCTCTCTCTCTCTCTCTCTCTCTCTCTCTCACACACACACACACACACACACACACACACAGTGTTATGATAGCATATCCAGGCAATTATACTGTATCATACATGGGCTTTTCTCTTTTGAGTTTGCCATATTTTCTATGTAATCTGCATTGTGTTTCCCAGCAAGCCTGATAGATGCCAGTTTTTGTTTTTGTTTGTTTAGTAGAAGTGTTAGTTACAGACAAAGGTCAACATTTATATGGCAATTTCTTCCTTTATTTACACATCCTGAACATATGCCAATTCTTATCACTTAGCAGTGATTGTGGTGTATATACTAGAATTTAGTGTTAGTGCAGTACCCCCAGGCTACAAGGAGAGTCAGGATATGGATGAAGTTGGGGTGGAGGGGAATGTTCATGTTCTAACACTGCCTGTGTAAACATATATCATGACCTTCTTCTGTGTATCCTCTCTAGCACAGATGACTTAAGAGATTATTGCATGCATCAATCTAGTTGTGTTGAGCTATAAAAGATAAGAAGAAAGTCCCTTCCAAGGTTCTATAGTGATGTACCACAGTCTTTGCTAAGCTGGGAAAGATTTCTAAGTTGTACCTATATATTTGTATACTGAAAGGGTCTTAGATTATAGCCCAGGCAGACCTATAGTAACTCATGATCCTTCTTGGCCCTGACTCTTAATCTTAACTTTATCATCATCATCATCAACATCAACAGTAGTAGTAGTAGGTTTGTTTCTTTGGACAGGGTTTCTCTATGTACTCCTTCCTAACTATCCTTGAGCTTAGTATGTAGACCAGGCTGGCTGAAAACTCACAGAGATCTCACCAATAGTGATGAGATAAAAGGTATGCACTGTCCTTGGTGATAATTTTATGTGTGCAGTAGTATACCCAGCTCAAATAAATAGAGTGAATCTTTCATTTAGTGTGTGTGTGTGTGTGTGTGTGTGTGTGTGTGTGTGTGTGTGTAAATGTGTGTGTAAATGTGTGCAATTATGTACTCCAACATTAAATACTGGTCTGGAGTTTGTTGGGTCTCAGGTAGTCCATATATCTAGAATTAAACTCAAGCTGAACTATAGAAGGATTTCTGGTGGTTAGATAAAAGCCAGCATTCTCCAAGAACTCATAAAAGCATTTCTCATCTGCCACAAGGAGTCACTTTTTTTTTAAACCTATAGCAGAAGGGACATATGGATACTTGTGGTACCTGTCAACATATCAATGCCTGTGCTGAATTCTAGGCTCTCTGAGTATCATACAAGTAACCGCTAAACATCTCAAAGTCCATATCAGCTCCTGGCCAGTCCCTCAATCCAGCTACTCCTCTTCCTTGTAGTCTATATAATTTGTCCAACTCACTGTCTCTGTCTCTTAGTATTCTCTATTTCTTCCTATTCTCTCTCTCTCTCTCTCTCTCTCTCTCTCTCTCTCTCTCTCTCTATCTCTCTCTCCCCTGCTCTCTTGCTCTGCCTTACTCTCGGTGTCTTGCTGTCTTTCTGTCTCACTATCTCTGCTATGTACTTTCACTTCCTGATTCCTTAGCCCTGGCCATGTGCGGTCTCCTTTCTTTCCTCTCTGCTCTGGACTCTTTCAGATGCCTCTGGATGCTTCCTCTCTCTTATTCACAAAAAACACTTTCCCNTATATATATATATATATATATATATATATATATATATATATATATATATATATATATATATATAAATTAATTATGCCAGGGTACCAGGAAAAGACAGTGAGGGGCTGTCTATATTTTTTTCTTCCCTTTGGTGTGAGGATCAAAAGGCAGCCTCACACGTGTTAAGCATGTGCTCTACCACTGTACCACACCTGCATGTCCAAGAGAAACGTTTAAAAGCTTCACCATCAAAGGGATACGTAAGACATGTTAAGCATCACAGATATGCTTCAGCCATAGCTATGCCCAAGAGTGAACATCAATTTTGTGGGATGAGAGAAATTTGGCGTTTGCCATCATTTTTGTTTTTTGAAGTAAATGACTGATGTGCCAAATTACCGGTTTATATTGCTTGTCTTAAAAATAATCTTATGTTAATACTTAAGTATTTTTCAAGTTTTCTCAAATGATGGCCAAATGAAGGGGTTTTGAAGGTATACAAAGAAAGGCCATGCTACCTGGTCTTCATAAATGTGTGTTCTATTGCAACAGCTGACCTTCAACAAATACTTTCCAAATGCCTACTACGTGCCAGGAATTAAAGATTCAGCTTCCTTTTCACGTTAGGGTTTTCCTGGGATATCGAGGCCATTGGATTATCTCATGGCCCATACCCTTGCAGAAGGGTCATTGTGTTAGTTTCTCTTCCCATTGCTGTGACAAAATAAATGTGTGACAAGCAAGTTCCTCAAGGAAGGTACTGTTTGTTTACCCTTGAGAGATCACCACAGTAAGGAGGCACTGAGGGGGAGAGCAGCTCCTTCAGGATAGTAAAGGATGTGGCTGGTCAAGTATGTCTGCAGTCTACAAGCAGAGCAAAAGCCAGTACCTCTACTTAGCCCACTTTCTCCTATTTATTGAAGCCAGGAGCCCAGCCCATGGGATGCTGCTGCTCACACTCAAGCTATGTCTTTCCAGCCCAGGTAGAAGTCTCTGGAAACAGCTTCACAGGTATACTCTGTTGTTTCCTAGGAAGTGCCAAATTTGGTCGAGCTGACAATGAGGATTAACTACCACAGTGAGTAATTTTCCGACCGAGCTCACTGGTTGTAAAGCATAAGGTGAGGCCGCCTCCAATTCATGCTGCATGAAGCCAGAACCCCAGTCCTTGCCGAGCCACATACATACCCATGGTCATTTTATAAGGTCTGGGATAGCACCAAAGCAGAGAGCCAGATTTCAAGACTTTCAGAAATTTAATTACAGCCAGATAGATATTAACTTGACCTCAGCCAAGTGAGCTTGCTGTGCTGTCTTTTGGATTCTTCATTTGTGAAATGGTAAGACGGAGGTCACCTATCCCACTGGGCCATCCTGAGCATGTTAGCAGACACAATCACTTAGAAAAACAACACACACAGAGTGCTCACTGCTATTACATCCCGGGGGGGGGGGGGAGTGTTATTTATTACTTTGAATTATGTCTTAGCAGATCTCCAAGGTGGTTTGTCTTGTTTTTTCTCTTTATTCCGTCCTTCCTTCCTTCCTCCTTCTGCTTTCTTTCCCCCACCTCCCCTATCTCTCTCTCTTTTTTTTTTTCAGAATAGTGGGTAAGACTAAATAGTAGCAGCTGTTGAGCTGTTACTGAGAACAGAGGGAAGCTATGTGAAATGGGGGTGGGCGATACAGACTCGCCAAGAGACCCAGAGACAAGGAACAGAAAAAACACACAACAAACTGTCAGAAGGGGAGCTGTGGAAAAGCTAGCCTAGTGCAGCACACCCTCTGACACACACATGCACTCACAAACACACTCACACTGACATCAACACACGCACACTCACACATCAACACACACCCTGACACACATGCACTCACACACACATCCTGACAGACACACACACTCACATACACACATCCTGACATACACACACGCACTCACACATACACACACACACACACACACACACACACACGTTCTGGTGTAAATGGCATGGCTGGCAAAAACAAAGATGCCCTGAAACACCCAGTCTCTCAGACTGAGTGCTGTACTGTTGAAACAATGAACACCAAAGAAATGGGAAATTCCACAAGAGTCATGTGTGAGAAGGGATGGCCCATTGCCACAGTTCTAATAATGTCAGACCACCTGTTAGGATGCTTCTGAAGGCCTGACAGTGATGGGCCAGGATGGTCAGGACCACATTTTGACCAGCACTGCTCAGATGGGAAAATCCTTGCTACTCTTTTAAATTTTGAATTTCACCTCAGGTCTCCATAAGACAGACTTGGGGAGTATCTGGATCTTCCTCTTCCCAATATTGCCAAATTGAATTTTTTTTTTCTGCTCACCACTATAAATCTGATAACTTTAATTGGTCTATTGAGGATGAGTGGCTGAACATGGCTTGGTGCACAGGCTGAGAATCCTATGTTAGATAGCATCGATAGCTATCACTACATGAACAAACCTAGAAGGTTGAACTAGCACATCAAATCAAGGTGCCAGTGCATGAAGCAGAGATGAAAAACAGCCATGTTCTCGGTGTTTACCCAGCCATTTTTCATCCCGTCTTAAGTGGCTGTGCTCAGGATGGCTCTCTGGCCTCCCACAATTTTGTCATAAGTGTCCTCCCCTCTCAAGCTCACCACTTCCCACTGCCCTCTGTGCCAGTCTCTGGTACAAGCTAACTTTTTAAACACTTGAGTTAGGCACCAATACTAAACCTTTTCATTTCTGCCAATAGTGGGGTTCAAAATAAACCATTGTACCTTACTCCTAAACCTAGTCAGCCTCATGAACAATTTTTATAGATTATTTTATAGGAATGAGTGCTAAGGAGGGGACCCTATTAATTCTAGCATGAGTGAGTATAGTATCAAAGCCAAAGAAAGAGGCCATGCTACCAGTATCCATGGTGTTTGATAACACACTCCAGAGAAGTGACCCCATGACAGCAAATCTCTCACATCTGTCTGGGCTTCTCTTCTCAGTTTTTGTTCTGTTTGTTTGTGTGATGTTTGTTGTAGAAGAAATTGGCCTTTTCTTCTTTAGTAATCCTGAACAAGGTGTGTGTGTGTGTGTGTGTGTGTGTGTGTGTGTGTGTGTGTGTATCACACAGGTGTTCTTGATGGGGATGGGAGTAGCATGACACTTCTACTAGTAATTTTTGAGATTTTTTTTTTCAGATCATGACAAGGTTGTCTCTTTCTTGGGACATTATGGTTCATGAATCACTTCAAGTTATAAGACTACAAATTTAACAATTGCATGTCCTGAAAGGCATTCTTTAGCAAACAAAGGCCAATGAGCTGGAAGCTGGAAAGGAGCTGGAAGCTGGAAAGGTGGCTCAGTGGTTGTGAGCAGGTCCAACTCTCAGCATCCACATGGTACCCAACCATTGACTGCAGCTCCAGGTCTAGGGGACCCTAACCCTCTTCTGGCCTCTGTGGGTGCTACATGCATGCAGGCACAGGCAAAATACCCATACACATAAACTGCAAATAAATAGACCTTACAAGACAAAAACGACAAACCAACCAACCAACCAAAAACAAAACAAAACAAAACCAGCTGTCAGGTTTATGGTCCCTAGACCTCCCTTACAATAAATACCAATGGGATTCTTCAAACTGAAAAAGAAATGATGCTAGTTAGTAACAGGCAAACCAAAGCACAGAACTTACTGGTAACAGTAAGTGCATAGTCAACCCAAAACCTTATATGGCAACGGCAGTGTGTGCCAATCACCTACTTCTTCTGAATGGAGGGGGCATGTCGAACACTATTAAAAATAAATGATAATTTCACAATTGTAACCTACCCTACTATAGATACAAAAGATGCATTAGAAAACGTAAACTGTAAAATCAAACAATCAGATGTGGGAAGGAAGAAGGAAAACGTAGGGAATGTGCAGACAAAGTTCTACTGTTTTGAGATTAAGTTTGACTGGGGTAACCCTTGTTCTAACACATTTTATGTAGGCACCAGGGGAACTGTAATACAAAAATTTGCACAAAAGATAAAAAAGAGAAAAGCAAAGCATATCGTTGTAGAAAATAATTTCTTCACAAAGGAAGATAGTGAGAGGGACAGACCACCCATACAGCAACACATACGGGGCAGTACTAAGGTCTTGCTTATCAATTGAATATAATCAATTGAACGCAAGTGGACCTATGTCTGTGCTTTCAAGACACATTTGGACTTTAGGAGGTAAGACGGCGGATCAGAAGCTGCTTCCATGCCACACAGTGAAGGAAAAGTGTCAGGATGAGAAAGAATAGACACTTTTCTGAAGGGGAAGAATGAGCGGAGGTGTGTTAGAGCTTACATACTAGATAATAGGAAAGCTGAATAGTGTGAGGGAGGGGAAGTGGAAGGGGAAGAAGGGAAAGGAGAAGAGGAAGGGGAGGGGCAGCAAAAGGGGAAGGGGAAGGGGAGAGAAGGGAGAGGGGGATGGGGAGGGGAAAGGGTGACAGCAAAAGAGCAGGTAGCACCAGGCTTCAGGTGAAGCCCTCCTACAAGGGGAGGGAATTGGCAGCTACATCCCAAAGTCACACCAGACAACTGTAGGGTAAAGAGGCCGACAAGACAGCCTTGCCCACAAGACAAGCCTGAAGGCCACCTGAGCCTTGAATCCAGTAGGAGGAGGCTTTGGGGAGATAGTGGTGTCTCATGCACCATGCCAGGGCATTTGGAAGAATTTCCAGTTTTATACTTTCATGTGCCATCCTGAGAAGGAGCCCCTGGCACCCGATAATAAGCAGACTGGGGTTTACCCACCACAGCTGCAGGGACAGGCAGCTGTGACTGAATGTCTGGAAGAGGAGGAGGATCAGGCACTGACTTATTGAAATGCTCCTGCAGCAGGAGATTGGTTAGGCAATGTTTTATGGGATGCAGCTTTGGCCATGCAGCTTGAAGCTGGCCCCTTCAGCTGATGATAACTGTGAATTTGACAGTCCTAAGTCTGAGGTCAGCAGGACCTCTAGACTTAACTTCTAGAACTATGTATCTGCCATGAGGTTCACCCCTTCCTGAAAGGAGAGCTCTGCAGCTCCAACTAGCATCTGATTTCCCTGAATCATCCCTCCAGCGTGATGTTCAATATAGAGTAGGTTTTGGAAGCAAAGACAGAACATGTCTTCCCTTGTAAATCTCGGTGACCTGTTTGCTAACTCCATGCTTCTGGCTATACATTACCTGGCTATCACATTAACACCTTAGGATATAAAAACACATTTAGACCCTAGGGTATAAAAACTTATGAGTCTCAAAAACATGGGAGTGGGTGAGTTGGTGAGCAGGGGGAGGGGAGAAGGGATAGGGGGGTTTTAGAGAGGAAACCAAGAAAAGGGGTGTCTTAGTCAGGGTTTCTATTCCTGCACAAACATCGTGACCAAGAAGCAAGTTGTGGAGGAAAGGGTTTATTTGGCTTACACTTCCATACAGCTGTTCATCACCAAGGAAGTCAGGACTGGAACTCAAGCATGTCAGGGATCAGGAGCTGATGCAAAGGCCATGGAGGGGTGCTCTTTACTGGCTTGCTTCCCCTGGCTTGCTCAGCCTACTCTCTTATAGAACCCAAGACTGCCAGCCCAGAGATGGTCCCACCCACAAAGGGCCTTTCCCCCTTGATCATTAATTGAGAAAATGCCTTACAGTTGGATCTCATGGAGGCATTTTTCAACTGAAGCTCCTTTCTCTGTGATAACTCCAGCTGTGTCAAGTTGACACAAAACTAGCCAGTACAATTGACCCCTTGTCAGCTTGACACACAAATACATCACTAGTAAGCCTCAACCCTTAGTTCTTACTCATCCCCAAGATCTTAAATAACTTTAAAAGTCCCACAGTCTTTATATATTAAAAGTTCAATCTTTTTCAAATATCCAGCATCTTTTAAAATTCAAAGTACTTTAAAATTCAAGGTCTCTTAACTGTGGGCTTCACTAAAAAACTTCCTTCAAGAGGAAAAAATATCAGGGCACAGTCACAATCAAAAGCAAAAAATAAACTCCAACTCTCCAATGTCTGGGATCCAATTCATGGATCTTCTGGGCTCCTCCAAGAGCTTGGGTCACTTCTCCAGCCTTGCCCTTTGTAGCACACAGCTTTGTCTTCTAGGCTCTAGCTGCCTGTACTCCACTGCTGCTGCTGTTCTTGGTGGTCATCTCATGGTACTGGTATCTCCAAAATGCTGCTGTCTTCCACTATAAATAGGCTTCAACACTAGCCTCTCATAGGCTCTCTTCATGGTGCCAAGCCTCAACTCCTTTGCATGACCCCTTCAGTCCTAAGCCATCAGTTGCAACTGAGGCTGCACCCTCTCTTCTCCAATGGCCTTCCATGGCCTCTCACAGTGCTTCCATGGCCTCAGCTGCTCTGCATGACCCCTTCATGTCTTCA
Source organism: Mus minutoides (assembly GCA_902729485.2). Lineage (NCBI taxonomy): Eukaryota > Metazoa > Chordata > Mammalia > Rodentia > Muridae > Mus > Mus minutoides. The sequence goes on from LR749729.1 coordinate 464,813, forward strand.
AAACCAGTACCACCTGGGTAACTCTTACACATTACCAAGTCCCACTGCAGCAGGAGTACAACCTTGGCTATCTCTGGAACATAGCCTCTTTGTGCTAGCAGAAAACACTTCCCAGAGGATGTCACCTCAGTGATGCTGGTCTCTTCTTAATCACTGCTAATTTCTTAGCTCCAGCTAACCAGCATCAATAGTCCCAGTAATGCAAAGGTTTTGCTTTAGTAGTTCTGGTATCTTGTTAATCACAGCTGATTCTTCAGCCCCAGCTAACCAGAACCACAGAATCAAAATCAAACTAGCAATGGCCCTGAGAAGAGTCTTTAATTTTCCCTATGAAATTTCACAAGCCAGACCTCCATCTTCTGCACTGTTCTCAATATTATCTTCCAAGCTCCTACACAATATCTGACAGAGCTCTTAACAACGAATGGATCTTCATGCCCAATGTTCCAAAGTCCTTCCACAGTCCTCCCCAAAACATGGTCAGGTTGTCACAAGAATACCCCACTATGCTGGTACCAATTTGTCTTAGTCAGGGTTTCTATTCCTGCACAAACATCATGACCAAGAAGCAAGTTGGGGAGGAAAGGGTTTATTTAGCTTATACTTCCATACAGGTGTTCATCACCAAGGAAGTTAGGACTGGAACTCAAGCAGGTCAGGAAGCAGGAGCTGATTCAAAGACCATGGAGGGATGTTCTTTACTGGCCTGCTTCCCCTGGCTTGCTCAGCCTGCTCTCTTATAGAACCCAAGACTGCCAGCCCAGAGATGGTCCCACCCACAAGGGGCCTTTCCCCCTTGATCACTAATTGAGAAAATGCCTTACAGCTGGATCTCATGGAGGCATTTCCCCAACTGAATCTCCTTTCTCTGTGATAACTCCAGCTGTGTCAAGTTGACACAAAACTAGCCAGTACAAGGGGTAACATTTGAAATGTAAATAAAGAAAATATCTAATAAAAATGTGATTAAAAATGAAAACAAAAGCTTGGGAGAGCTTGACCAGCACACAGACTGCAAAGCTAAATGTAATCAGCAGGGGCTCCTGGTGTACAAAAGTATTTAAAGGGATGACAGCATTCCATACTAGACAAGAACCAGCCTACAGGATAGGAAAAACAGGTCTGCAGCTTTAAATAACCTGCCTGCCACTCACTGGCTTTAACTAACCTGCCCCTTACCAACTCAAATAATCTACCCTCTACCAACTTCAATTAACATGTTTCTTAACAATTTCAACTAACCTGCCTCTCACCAACTTCAACCAATTTCCCTCAACTAACTTCAACTAACCTGTCTTTTACCAACTTTAACTAATCTGCCCCTCTACCTGGCTGAGTACAATTACAGTACACTCAGAAGAAGCTCCAGGGCTTCCTTTTTTATACCCTCTCCCATTTTTAAGATGTTAACTCTACTTTCCGCGTGTATTTTGACTTCATATTTGTAAGGTTTTTGTTTGTTATTTTTTTCTTATGTCTACCTAGTTTTGTTTAGGCAGATGTCTTTATTGTACAATTACATTTTAAAATCTCACTTCTCTATCACATTCTTTCCTTCCTTGCTTTTGCATTCAGTAATGATTCTGCTTACTTTTCTCCTTGTGTGATTTCATTTCTTTGTTTTTTTTATTCATTTACAATTTCTATTTTTAACCTGAATAATTTTTTTAGCTTATAGCGTAATATACATTATTTCAGCCATTTTTCTGTGTTCTGGGCATTGGTCATAAGGGTGGGCTTTACTCACTCTTAAATGTATTTCCACATCAATTTTCTATCAATGATGTTACAGCACATATTTGTTTTCTAAGAAAGATGGGCCTTCAACCATACCTAAACATAGTAAAAGGAACATACAAGAAACCAGTAGCCAACATCAAAATAAATGGAGAGAAACTTGAAGCAATCCCAATAAAATCAGGAACTAGACAAGGCTGCCCACTCTCTCCCTAACTATTCAATATGCTACTTGAAATCCTAGCCAGAGCAATTAGACAACAAAAGGAGATCAAGTTGACACAAATAGGAAAGGAAGAAGTCAAAATATCACTATTTGCAGATGATATAATAGTATATATAAGTGACCCTCAAAATTCCACCAGAGAACTCTTAAACCTGATAAACAACTTCAGCAAAGTGGCTGAATATAAAATTAACTCAAACAAATCAGTGGCTTTCCTCTACACAAAGTATAAACGGGCTGAGAAAGAAATTAGGGAAACAACACCCTTTACAATAGTCAAAAATAATATAAAATACCTTAGTGTGACTCTAACTAAGGGAGGGAAAGATCTGTATGATAAGAACTTCAAGTCACTGAAGAAAGAAATCGAAGAAGATCTCAGGAGATGGAAAGATCTCCCAAGCTCATGGATTGACAGGATTAATATAGTAAAAATGGCTATCCTGCTGAAAGCAATCTACCAATTCAATGCAATCCCCATCAAAATTCCAACACAAATCTTCATAGATTTAGAAGAGGAATTTACAAATTCATCTGGAATAACAAAAAACCTAGGATAGCAAAAACTATTCTCAACAACAAAAGAGCTTCTGGTGGAATCACCATGCCTGACCTCAAGCTGTAGTACAGAGCAATTGTGATTTTAAAAACAAAACAAAACAAAAAACAAACAAAAAAAAACAAAACAAAAAACAAAAAACCCAAAAAAACTGCATGGCATTAGTACAGTGACAGGCAGGTAGATCAATGGAATAGAATTGAAGATCCAGAAAAGAACCCACACACCTATGGTCACCTGATCTTTGACAAAGGATCTAAAACCATTCAACAATATTTTCAACAAATGATGATGGCTCAACTGGCATTTAGGATATACAAGAATGCAAATCAATCCATTCTTATCTCCTTGTACAAATCTCAAGTCCAAGTGGATCAAGGACTCCCAAGTAAAACCAGAGAAAATGAAAATTATAGGGGAGAAAGTTGGGAAGAGCCTCGATAATATAGCACAGGTGAAGAATTCTTGAACAGATGTTGTAGTGGCTATCTCTGGTTGTCAACTTGACTATATTTGCAATGAACTACAATCCAGAATTGGAAGGCTCACCAGTGACCCTATCCTGGAGGCTTGGAAATAGAAGTCTCTGATCTGGATCTTGGTATGGAGATCTTGATAGCATATCGGCTATGGATTAAAGGTGTGTGATTAAGAAAGAGAGATCTCCGAGCTCAAGATCATCTGGGATTAAAGGTGTGAGATTAAGACAGAGATCCCCGAGCTCAAGATCATCTGGGATTAAAGGTGTGATGGCACACAC
>LR749729.1:493188-514103 GCA_902729485.2 Mus minutoides
TAAATTGTATTGAATCAACAAGATACGTGAGTGAATAAAAATTAATCTTGACCTATAACTCATACATAAAAAAAACTAATGAAAAAATATTTGGATTGTTAATCATAAAGGCAAAACCAATGAAGTTCTTACAAGTGTAGACAATGACTGCATTCTTAAGATAGCAAAAATAATAAAATGAACAAGCCAACGACAAGGTAGTTTTTCCATGGGCCTTCCATTCTATCTGTTATCCCAGACCAAATTCTTAGGGATCTAACCCCATCTTCAACCAGCTGCATTTCCCAATCCTCCTGCCTCATTTTAATCCATCACACCACCCCCAACCCATCCACAGGGATCTAAATAGAGATTTCTCAACAGAGGAATCTCAAATGATGAGAAGCACTTAAATAAAAGTTCACCATCCTTAGCCAAGTGGGGAATGCATATCAAAATGGCTCTGAGATCCCATCTTATACTTATCCAAAAGGCTAAGATCAAAAACACAAGTGATAGCTCATGGTGGCAAGGATGTAGAACAAGGGAAACACTCTTCCATTGCTGATGGGCATGCAGACTTGTACAGCCACTTTGGAAGTCAATATGGCAGTGTCTCAGAAAACTTAGAATTGATCTCCCTCAGGACCCAGCTATACCATTCCTGGTCATATACCCAATGATGTTCCATCCTAATGTAAGTATACTTGCTCAACTATGTTAATAGCATCTTTATATATGTAAAAGCCAGAAATTGGAAACAGCCTAGATATCCCTCTACCAAAGAATGCATGAAGAAAACGTGGTACATTTGCACAATGGAGCATTGCATAACTGTTTTTTTAAAAATCATGAAATTTGCAAGCAAATGAATAGAACTGGGAAGAAAATTATCCTGAGTAAGGTAACCCAGACCTAGAAAGACAAAGAGGGTGTGTCTTCACTTATACATAGATATTAGCTGTAACATAAAGGATAGCCATGCAACAAACCACAGGCCCAGAAAAGCTAAGTTACAAGGAGGGCTCAAGTGGGGGATACGTGAATCTCCCTGAGAAGGGGAATAGAATGCATATGAATCCACGGGTGGACTAGGAGGAGAGGCTGCATGGGAACAGGAAGGATTCAGTTAGGAAAGGATGGAAGGAGAAATTGCTCGGAGACTTAACTGGAACGGGGAGGTATCTTGGGAATGAGCAAGAAATCTAGTGTAATGGAAACTCCCAGCTATCTACAAGGGTGACCCTAGCTGGGACTTCTAGTGGTAGGAGATATGGAGCCTTAACTGGCCATCTCTTGTAACAAGTAAGACTTCCAGTGGAGGAACTGGGACACCAAACTAGCCACAAAACCTCCTACCTACAATTTCTACTGCCTATAAGAAGTGCTAGGGTAATGTGGCTAACCAATGACTGGTCCATCTGGAGACCCATGCCATGAAAGGGAACCCACCCCTGACCCTTCCTGGAGGGCAAGGAACCAGAAGCTAAATAGCCCAGAGATGTAGGACAGAATCAAACATGACAGTAAAAGCAAACCAAACCAAACAAAAGCAAGTGAAATGATTCCTAATGATACTGTTATACCTATAAATTGATGCATAACCCAGTTTTCATCAGATAGACTTCATCCATCAACTGATAGGTAGATTAGGGGGAGGAAGGGTTATAGAAGCGAGAGGGGTCAAGGGCACCACAAGAAAACTCACAGAATCAACTAACCTGAGCTTGCATAAGGTCCTACAGGGACTGAACTGATAAACAGAGCCTGCATGAGTCTGACCTAAGCCCTTTGCAAATATGTTTACACTCGTGTAGCTTGGTCTTCTTGTGAGACACCTAACAGTGGGAGCAGGGGCTGTCTCTGACTCTTTTGCCTGATTTTGGGGACCATTTTCCTCCTACTGGGTTGCCTTGTTCAACCTTAATACAAGGGAAGTGCCTAGTTTTCCTGCGACTTTATATGCCAGGTTTGGTTGCTATCCAAAAGAAGCCTGCAATTTTCTGAAGAGAGTGGGAGGAGGAGTGGATGAGGCTGGAGAATTGGGAGGTTAAGGAAGAAGGGCAAACTGCTGTCAGCGTATAATACTTGCAAAAGGACTAAAAAAATTAAAAAAGAATTTCTGTATCTATGTTCATCAGGAAAACAAGTTTATGTTTTACTTTTATCTCTAAATGGTTTCAGTATCAAGGCAATGCTGGTTTTATAAAGACAGTTTGGTAGTGTCCTTTCTCTCTATTTCATAGACCAGTTTCTTTTGGACTTCTGTACCCTATTTCTTAGAGACAAAGGGTAGCTGGTTCTAGTTTTATAATCCAGTCAGCCATCTTCATCCAGCCATCAGTGAGTTGAAGCCATTTACTAATTCCTGCAATTTTGTTACTTCCTTTTCTTGATGGTTCGGTCACTGTCTTTTGCTTCCTCTCTCTTTTAGAGACACAAATGAATGAGTGGTTTCCTAGTTTATTATGCTGTGCATGGTGAATTTCTTCTGAGCGCCCTGTTTTTGTAGTAGTTTGAATAAGAAACATCCTCACAAACTCAAGTATTTGAACATTTGGTCCAGAGATGGTAGCAGTGTTTGGAGGATGTTATGGTGGTACCACATTTTTGTGGAGCAGCCTGGCTAATCACAGGGGTTGCTGCTATTTAGCGTTCACAGCCTTTCTCCATGTCCAGTTCCCTGTCCCTGCCTCATGAAGACATCTCAGTTTCCTGCTCTGGCCCTCGGCTGCCATGCCTCCCTTGCTGTTATGAATCTTACATCTGGATCAGAAAGCCAAATCCTTAGGTTGTCTTTGGCTGTTGTGTTTTATCCCAGCAACAGAAAGGTAACCAATACATCCATTCATTTCAACACTCCTCACCAATGTTTTTTTCATTTATGTTGCTGATCATTTATTTTTCTTGATTTTGTCCTGCCTTTTGCTGACATTTCCTCTGTTATTGCCCCCACCCCCGCCCACCCCAGCCCACCCCTGCCCACCCCTGCCCACTCCTGGTCCTATATTGAATCCTTCTTCCTGCTTGTGTCTTCCTTCTGATCATTGATGATTTATACCAGAAACTTTTGGAAATCGAGATCCAACAGTTTGCTTATTTCTGTATATTTGGCTTCAGTGGTTGAGGAGTTAAGGGATTCTGTGATAACACCCTCGAAGGGCTCAAGCAGGCCTGAGAATGGCAAATATGTTTTACTTTTTATCATTCTCCCCCTTTCTAAAATCTGTTAGATTACATTCCTGAAGCTATCCCTCAAGGTCCATTCCCTTATTTGGTTGCTGTCTCAGACAAAACACCAAGGACTAACAATCAAAATTACTTATTTGGCTAATGTGTCCGATCAGAATTTACCAAACCATCCTAGCACAGAATCATCATCCTTTTTCTACAAAAAAACAAAACAACAACAACAACAAAAAACACTCCTACCAAAACAAAAACAACAACCTGTTTGCTTGCTTGCTTGCTTCCCTCCTCCTCCTCCTCCTCCTGCTGCTGCTGTTGCTGTCAGCCTTTACAGCCCCCCTCCCACTTCCACTACCATTAGCCTAAGGCTCAGAGCATCCAACTCCAAGGTTATTTTGTTGATGAGAACTGTTCCCAGTCACTTAGAGTGGTGACTAATCTAGGTCAAGCATCCCACCACCTACATCCCTTGTCTTGTCAGGGCTTTCTTCTGCAAGAGAGGACAGTGCTCTTAACCACTAAACTATCTCTCCAGTCACTGAGACAAGGTCATTTTTTTAAACATGAATTAGGATGAATTTTATCAAATATTTTGAGTACCAGTTTAGATAACTACATAATTTTATAATTTATTCTCTTGATGTGATAATTTATACCGGCTGATACCTAAATGTCTTAATATTACATAGTTTAAAATAAAGTAACTTTAAAATCCATCTCAATGTGTCACATAAGTATATATGGTGTAATCAAGAATGTGATCATGGGGCTGGAAAGATGGCTCAGTGGTTAAGAGCACTGGCAGCTCTTCCAGAGGATCCAGGTTCAATTTCCAGCATGAACATGGTAGCTCACAACTATCTGTAATGCCAGTTCCAGGGTTTCTGACACCCTTGGCTAGACATACATGCAGGCAAAGTAGCAATGAAAATGAAACAAAATAAATTTTAAAAAAATCAAAAGAGAATATGATCTGTGGTGCAGATATCACCATCTTAGCTAGAAAGTAGCTTTCTAGGCATTTGACCCTCCTTGCCCAGAGGGAACACTATTTTGATTTAAATAAACTTTGATTTTAATAGAAGTAAACTAAACAGTATTTCCTTTCTATGTGATTTATTTTCTACAACATAATATTTCAAACTTATCTAATCTATATTGTTGCATGAGTCAGTTTTTAACTTCCTTAACCGCTGATTGGCATCCTATTGTATGAATGAACTGTAATTTGTTTATGCATTCTCTTGATTGGCATTTGGATTCTCTCCAATGTTTTGCTACTATATGCAATGCTGGCATAGAAGCTTTTGTACACAGCTCTCTCTGTAAATGAATGCATTCACACAGAGGATGAAACACCTAGTGGCATTGGTGAAATACTTAATAGGTATGTGTTGGCTATTCTTTGTTGTCAACTTGACTACATCTGGACTTAACTAAAACCCAAGTGGCTGGGTACACCTGTGAATGATTTTTCTTAATTAAATTATTTGAAGTTGGAAGACCTTGAATCCAGACTTTCTGAGTGGGAAGATCCACCTTCAATCTGAGCAATGACTTGTGGCAATAGCCTGTATAAAAGAGATGGAAGAAGGACGCTTTTCCTCTCTGCTTGAGTGCCCTCAGTCTTACTTTCAAGTTCACCCCTTCACTAGCATTAGAGCCTACATTAGGATCCCAGTGTATACTGAAGAGGAGCTGAGATATCCAGCTCCTCATTGGTTCAACAACTGTTGGATTCTTGGATTTTCAGTTGGTAGATAGGTATTGTTGGAGTAGTTGGACCACAGCCTATATATAAAGCCACTCTAATAAATCCTGTGTGTATGCACAGGTGCGTGTGTGTGTGTGTGTGTGTGTGTGTGTGTGTGTGTGTTTTATATCAGTTCTATTTCTCTAGGGAACTCTTACTAATACAAGGGATATGGCTAATTGTATGAGAAACAGCCTAAACAGTCTTGAAATGGTTGTACCATTATACAGAGTAAGAAAGGCAGCTGCACATCATCTTCACCAAAAGGGAGCCTGGCTAGTCAGTGATTCTAGTCACTCTACTGGATGTGGGAGGGTCCTGTTGTAGTCTCAATTTTCTTTCCCCACTAATCAAGCACATTGTGTATCTTTTCTTGTGTTTATTGTTATTCACCTTTCCCTGTTGTGAAATGAAAATATGTAAAATATAGTTTATTCTTTCTGTGTCATCTGAATGGATATCATTGATATGTCAGAGTTACATATTTCACCTAAATTCAGGATCTATGATTCATGCAGTGTAAGCAATTTCTCTCAATTATTTCTTGATTTGAATTTTTAATACTAAACAATGATTGGTGATATGTTTTGACTTTTTGCCAAAGTCAAGTTTAAAAAGATTTCTCAGTTATTAATGCCTGTTTACTCACTTATTTTATTTTATTTTATTTTATTTTATTATTGGACTCTCTCATACAATACATCTTAACCATTTTTCCCTCCCTCCACTCCCCCCCAACTCCCTTCTCCCTCAGATCATCTTTCCCTCCATTTCCTCTTCAGAACATAGGAGACCTCCAAGAGATGACAGCCAAATAGAACAAAACAAGATACAATAAGACAAACTGAAAGCCCTCATAATGATGCTGAGCAAGGCAACCCAACAGAAGGACAAGAGTTTCAAGTGCAGGCAAAAGAGGCGGAGACACACCCACTCCCGCTGTTAGGAGTCCACCCAAAATGCCACAACATACACTGCAGAGGACCTGATACAGACCCACGCAGACCCCATGTTTGTCTCTCTGAGTCCATGTGAGCTCAGCTTAGTTGATTTGGTGGGCCACGTTCTGTTCCCTCTGACTCCTACAGTCTTTACTCTGCCTCTTCCATGGGGTTCCTGGATCTCTCAGGAAAATGATGTAATGCAGATCTCTACTTCAGACTCTTCTGGAAAATGTCTGGCTCTGGGTCCCTGCATCTGCTCTCACCTGCTGCCAGAAGCAGCCTCTCTGATGACAGCTGCACACGTCACTCATCTATGACTATAGCAGAATACCACTAGGACCATTTCACTCTTGTTTTTGACCAGTTGTGTTTCGTTCTACCCTAGGGCTCTGGGCTACCCACTCTCTGGTTCCTGGCTATCCAGGCAGTGTAAGGCATGGGTTTCCTTTCATGCAGTGGGCTTTAAGTTAAACTACACATTAGTTGGCCACTCCCACAATTTTGGAGTCACCATTACCCTAGTACATTTTGCAGGCAGGGTGGATTGTAGGTCAAGGGATTTGCGGCTGGATTGGTGTCCAGGTTTCTCTTTTCTTAGCTTAGACAGTACCTTCTGCACCCAAGAGACTAGAACATAAGGGTGCAGGCTCCATGTAGACCCCAACTTCCTACATTTAATGAGCTGACACTAAAGAGCTCTATGTTTATAAAAGAGCTCTATAGCTAATGTTTGTCCCCCTACTCCCCTCCCCTGTCAGTTTTCAGAGATTAACATTCTGCCTTGTATTAGTTGTCTGGGTGGTTTAAGGATCTCCACAGATCCCCCTCTTGCAACAGAGTCCCGCCACTGGAAGCCCTGCATGACTACAAAAGCAGGCCAGTTCAGACTCTGTATCCTCCATTACTGGGTGTACTGACTACCTACGGTCACCATCATAGATTCCAGGAAGTTTTCACTGCACTTGGTTTCCACGCCAAACTGTGCTGATGATTCCCAGTTCCAGCTGTCTCTCCCTGCACTCTCTCCATCCATCCATCCCCACTCACCGGACCCTTCCTGCTCCTTTTTCTACCTGCTCCAAGTTCACCCACAAAATTTACTCTTATTTTCCCCTTCCCAGGGAAGGGCATATGTCTGCCCTAGAGCCCTCCTCTTTACCTAAACTCTCTAAGTCTGTAAACTGAAACTTAATTATTATTTACTTAACAACTAATATATACTTATAAGTGAGTACATACCATATTTGTATTTCTGGGTCTGTGTTACCTCACTCAGAATGATTTTTTTTCTAGTTGTATCCATTTGCCAGCAAATTTTATGATATCATTTTTTTAACTGCTGAGTAATACTCCACTGTGTAGATGTACCTCATTTTCTTTATCCAGTCTTCAGTTGAGGGGCATCTAGGTTGTTTCCAGTTTCTGGCTATTCTGGATAAAGTTGCAGTGAGCATAACTGAGCAAGTGACCTTGTGGTAGGATGAAGCATCCTTTGGTATTTGCCCAAGTGTGGTATAGATGGTTCTTCAGGAATTGACATATTGATTTTTATAGGACTGTACAAATTTGTACTCCCAACAGCAATGAAGAAGTGGTCCTCTTACTCTATATCCTTGACAGCATGAGCTATCATTTGTGTTATTGATCTTAACCATTCTGGCAGCTATAAAATGGAATCCCAAAGTTGTTTTGACTTGTATTTCCCTGGTGGCTAAGGATGTTGAAACATTTCGAGTCTTTCTTAGCCATTTGCAATTTTTTTTTAGAGAATTCTCTGATTATGTCAGTACACCATTTTAATTGTATTATTTGTTTTATTGATATCTAATTTCTTGAGTCTTTATATACTTTTGATATTAGATATCTTACAAATGTAGAGTTGGTGAAAATCTTTTTCCATTCAGCAGACTGCCTCTTTGTCTGGTAGAAAGTGTCCTTCGCCTTACAGCAGCTTTTGAGTTTTATAAGGTTCCATTTACTAATTTTTAATCTTAGTGCTTGTATTATTGAAATTCTGTTCAAGGAGTTGTCTCCTGTGCCAATGTGTTCAAGGCTGTTCTCCAATTTATTTATCAATTCTAGTGTGTTTGATTCACTTGGACTTGAGTTTTGTACATTGTGATAAATATAGATCTATTTGCATTCTTCCACATCCAATTTGACCCAATTTGACCATTTATTGAAGATGCTCTCTAGTGCACATTTCTGGCTTCTTTTTTTTTTAAGTGTGTTTGAGAGCTACCCTGAGCAGCCTGATATATGGGAGAGGGAGGGAATTAATTCTCCTCCACCCCTCCTCCACCTTCTTCTGACCTATGGATCATGCGCCATACAGGGAGACCATCTCCATTCTCCTACCACCTGGACTCCCTCCTTCACCAGACCTGCTTAGCTTGAACCATACAAGTAAGTTTCCCTTCCCCCATCCATCCTCCCTGAGTGCTGAGTCCTCTGGAGCAAGCTGAGATGACTTAAGCAACCTGACAGCCCAGGGGGACTTCTGTTCTCCCCCACCTCTCCACCAATCTTCATTAGACCTGTGGATCCTGAACCATACGGAGGGTCCAAATATCAATGAATGAAGACCCCAGACTCAGATAATATTCAAAAACAAAGAACATTTATTCTACAGAAACAACATGCATGGGGGAGAGGGGGGTCAACCATTTTTCAAAATGGCGACCCCAAACAAAGGCACACAGGCCTTTTCATAGGGAACTGGGGGAACTCTCTAGAGGGATTAGGTAATCTAAAATTTCACTGGTGGCTTCTGGGTGGTCACAAGTGATCAGTGGTCTGCATTCCTATGTCGTGAATATTTAACCATAGGAAGATTAGACTGCCCAGCACAGATGGTTGATTCTGAGATAAGATATTTTCCCATTTTTGTGATTATTCCCAGGCTCTTCTTTGGCAAGGGGTTTATGATTTTGTTCTGGATTTTATGGTATGTCCCTGGAGCTGGTGTCTTACGGTCTAGTTTCTGGAACTTATGGTCTGTTTCTGGAGTTGGTTCCTTACAGCCTTTTTTTTTTTTTCTCAAAGATTAAATTCTTTGTTTCATTGATTCTCTTTGTTACTATTTTATTGATTTCAGCTTTAGTTTGATTATTTCCTGCCATCTATTTCTCCTTGGTGTGTTTGCTCCTTTTTCTCCTAGAGTTTTCTGGTGTGCTGTTAAGTTACTAGTAGTATGAGATCTCTCTTATTTCTTTGTGAGGACACTTACTGCTCTTTCCTCTTAGCACTGCTTTCATTGTGTCCCATAAGTTTGGACAAGTTGTTCTCTCATTTTTATTGAATTCTAGAAAGTCTTTAGTTTCCTTATTTCTTCTTTTGACCCAGTGCTCACTGAGTATAGAGTTGTTCAGTTTCCCATGAATTTGTAGGCTCTCTGCTGTTTCTATTGTTGAAATCCAGCTTTAATTTATAGTAGTCTGATAGAATATGGTGGGGTATTTCAATTTTCTAGTATCTGTTAAGACTTGCTTTGTGACTGAGTGTGTGCTCAATTTTGGAGAAGGTTCCCATGAGCTTCTGAGAAGGAATTTTATTCTTTTATGTTTGAGTGAATTGTTCTGTAGATATCTGTTATGTCTATTTGAGTAATAATGTTAGTTCAATTATTTCTCTCTTTGGTTTTTGTCTGGATGCTCTGTCTATTGGTATTGACTGATGCTGGTCATAGGTTCTGCAGTAGAGAGAAAAGCTCACCAAGATGCTAAGCCTTCATTTCCTGAAGGGGCAGAGAGGTTCAGCCTTCCTGGAAGAGACTGACTTCCATCTAGTTCACTCCAGTTACTTTATCCAAACATTATACAAGGTTAATTGGGGCTGGGAAAGATTTCAACTACCAAAGTTATCTTGCCCTTTAGAGCAAACAATCCACAAAAAATCTCAGTGTATTCTGACCATGGCTATCCATAATCAAATGTAAGAACTCCAGGTTTACCAGAACTGTCTTAGGACCAAGGTTGTTGCAACTGGAAGCCTTTATGTAGCACCAAGTGCATATTCTCTAAAGAGACAACATATCTTCAAGGCTCAAACAGTCTTGAACTGTTCAGACAATTTCTCAGGCTCTACTGATTGACCAAACATAGAGAAGGCTTTGCTGAAACATTTTATTCAAAGCCAGATACAAAGGCTTTGCTATACATTTCACTTGAAGCCAGGTATAAAGACTTTACTATACATATCACTATATCTTTCTCTTTTCTGTTTTTAAGTGGATTTGGAATAACAATGTTGAAGATTATGAAACTGTACAGAAAATATGCCATTTTGTCTATCTAGTTGTTTCTCAGTTTTATGCAAATAAATCAGCCTGCATTTCAAAGCAAGTAAAATTATCATCACAAATAGAATTATAAAAATCATAAGAGCAAGAAACTTATCAAAGTGATTTATGAGATTAAATAAAGCTGCAACATTTATATGACATTCTATCACATCCATCCCTGTTATTATAGGCAGCCTCTATAAAATGTTTCTTATAATTTCTTGCTGCAAATCATAAATCATTTGAGAAGAATTAGGATGACCTAAGAAATGCACTTTGACATTTTCCCTATCATATTTGCTGTTATTCAATCTCAAACATGTAATACAATAAGAACTAACATTCCAATCACATTTTCATTTCACTTGTTCTCTCAATAATTCTAATTGATCTCCAATGAGTATTGCCTCTTGTCTCAATACAGCTATCAACTATTTCCCTATCTTATGTCATGAGAATGCATAGGAATGTCCTCTTTAAGAAAATAAATTATCAATCCTTATTTTATGTACGTTGGGTTTTTGCTTGCATCTATGTCTGTGTGAGGGTGTCAGGTCCTCTGTAACTGAAGTTATAGATAGTTGTGAGGTGCCATGTGAATGTGGGAATTGAACCTAAGTGCTCTGGAAGAGCAGCCAGTGCTCTGAACCTCTGAATTGTCTCTCCAGCTCTAGACATGTTCTTCTTAAGTTTAGGAAATTTTTCTTCTATGATTTCATTGAAAATACTTTCTGGGCTTTTGAGCTGAAGTTCTTCTCCTTCTTTTATTCCTATTATTTGTAGGCTTGGTCTTTTCATAGTGTCCCAGATTTCCTGGATGTTTTGTGTCAGAATCTATTTAGATTTAACATTTTTTTGACAATTATATCAGTTTCTTCTATTATATCTTCTAGACCTGAGGGTTTCTCTTCCATCTCTTGTATTCTGTTGGCAGTGCTTCCTTACCTATGTTTTCCATCCCCAAGACTCCCTAAGTTTGTGTTTTCTTTATTGCTTCTATTTTTGTTTTCAGGTGTTAGACTGTTTTATTCATTTCCTTTACCTGCTTGTTTGTGCTTTCCTGGATTCACTTTCTCTTTAAGGACCTTGATTATCTTCCTAAGATTGCCTTTAAGGTCATTTTCTTTTGTTTTGTCTGTTTTGCAATATACAGGGCTTGCTTGTAGCAGGATAGATGAACCCTGGTAGTGGCATATTTATTGCCTGTGCTTTTCCTAATTGTGCACTTACTGTGGCCTGTAGGCATCTGTGTTCAGTGTGATTATAAGTGTAGGTGATCATTTTTGAGATTATCTTCATTAGATGGATGTTTTTTCCCCTTGGTGTCTGATTGCTCTCTAGTCTTCTGATCTGAGTAGCCATGTCTTGGTGATTGGTGCATTTTCAGGTACAGTACAGTATCGGGCAGTTGGTGTTTTATTAGCCTGAAGGGTTTTGACCTCTAGGTTTTTGGATGTGGGGGTTGCCTCTGGGTTTCTGGGAGCTGGAGTGGTTTCTGGTGTCACAGGTATTAGAGTGGCCTCTGGGGTTCTGTTTACTGGCACAGCCCCCAGTAGAGCAGTGGCTTTCTGCCAGAGTTGTGGGCTGGGAAATTCTTAATAAAAATCTGGTAAAGTTTAGAGTTTAAGAATTTAAGATTATATACTATGGCCAAATTGATTTCATTATAGGGATGCAAAATTGGTTCAACATATACAAAGCAACGGATATAATATATCACATTAATCAGGACAAAAATTACATAATAATTTCAGTCACTACATAAAGGTTGTATGATAAAGTACAACATCTCTTCATGATAGAGACCCCAAAGAAACTAGGCACTGAAGGAACATATCTCAATGAGTAATAACTATGCACGACAAACACATAGTCGGCTTGACACTCAGTGTGAAAACTGAAAGCATTTTCTGTTAGACTTGAACTGTGACAAGAATGATCATTCTCTCCAGGCTTCAGTACAGAGCTTAAGCAATATGACAAGAGATTCAGAAAAATGTGATGTAAACCAGAAAAGAAGTCAATTATTTCTACTTTCCGATTATATAATCCTTTACTTAAAAGACCTCAAAGATTTCACTGGGAAATTCTCAGGCCCAATAATCAATTTTAACCAACAAACAGTCAAGGAAAACTGGGTTTCCACCTGTAAAAGAATGAAACCAGATTCATATCTTAGATGGTGCACAAATAGTCAAGAATTTCCTAACAAAACAGAAAACAATCTCAAGAATTAACAAATGAGAATATATTAAGTCAAAAAACCTTGTGCACACTAAAAGTAAATAATTATCATAGTGAAGATCTCAGAATGGGGGAAGGGCAGTGACAAGTATATTACAGATGGGGGATTAAAACCAAGGATATATAAAGAACTCAAAAAATTTGAGTACCAAAAAAAATCATATCCATTTAGGAGATGGACTAATTAACTAAATAGACAGTTATAAAAGGAAGAAATATAAATTCTTAAATTGTGTTTGGTATCTGTAGCCTATTTTTAATTAAAATTGCTTTAAGAGTCTATCTCACTGCAGTCAGAATGACTGTCATCAAGATAACAAATGACAACAGATACTAGTAAGGATGTGCAGAAAGGGANTAAAAATTGTCTAGGTAAATTATCTGAGCCTGTAAGATGGTTTGGTGAGCAAAGGTCCCTAAGGAGTTTGATTCTTGGTATCTGTATAGTGGAAGAAGAGAACAGACTCTCACAAGATGCCCTCTGACCACACATGTGCTACAAAATACATGAACGCCTGCACAAAAATGCACACAGAAGTAAATAAAGACATGGATGGTTGGATGGATGGATGGATGGATGGATGGATGGATGGATGGATGGAAGGATAGATAGATAGATAGATAGATAGATAGATAGATAGATAGATAGATAGATAGATAGATAGAAATGGATGGATGGATGGATGGATGGATGGATGGATGGATGGATGGATGGGTGGGTAGATTAGATAGATAGATAGATAGATAGATAGATAGATAGATAGATAGATAGATAGATAGATAGATAGATAGATGCAAAAACAAAACAAAACAAAAAAAACGTGTAGGTGATGCTGCAATAGTTCTAGAAAAATCCAACTGATCAAGGTTGGCAGAAAAAGCAGATGTCTAAATAGGTCTATAAGGCTCAACTATTCCCAGTTTCAGTAGTGTCAACTTAAATAAAAAGGAACATAAATCACTTATGTGAAACCTTCCTTTGATGATAATTTCAGGTTCTGTTGGATACATAAAGTTATATTTTGAAAAGCAAATGAGGACATTGACAGGGAGGAGAAAGCTCAGTTAGTAAAGTGCTTACCATGGAAGCATAAAGACATGTGCTTGTTCCCTAGTACCCAAGGTGCTATGTGCTTGGTTAACCCCAGTGCTGGCAAAGTGGAGGCAGGAAGCCCCTTGGTGCTTACTGACTAGATATCAGCCTAGTGTAAACATCAAATCCCAGGTCCCAGTAAAAGGCTCTTAAACAACAACAGTCAAGGTGGATGACTCCTGAATAATGACCACTGAGGTTGACTTTTCATATCTAGTGCATTCAGAGGGAGACACAGGCAAAGGGTGGGGAGTTGAGGTGGAGGAGGAGGAAAGGGGAGGGAAGGAGAGGGGAGGGGAAGGTAAGAAACAATTGCAATGTTTCATAAGCTTCTCCAGCAGGTGCAGTTATGAGAGGAAGAAAGCCCACGGGACCTGAGGAAGCCACGACAGCCAGTAGACATTTGCCAGTTATCTTTGGGTGCCAATTGATATTACTGATATTGTTAAAAACAAAACAAAACACCATAGCACGTAAGTCATTGTGTGAGATGGACTCAAGTTTTACATGAAGAGTGATGGAGACTGATTGAAGGGTTAGTAACAGGTCTGCCACACAAGTTTGAAGACCCAAGTTTGAATCCCCAGAATCCATATAGAGTGCTGAGTGTGGCAACATGGGCCTGGAGCTGTGCCCTTCCCCAAGCCTTGAGTTGGCTAAACAAGTCTCAGAGGGCTGGAGCCCAGCGCTTTTCCTTGCTACATTCACATCTTCTTTTCTGGTTAGTGTAGCCAGAGTTCAGGGAGATTCATTATGCATTCATTTCTGACCACTCTGCAGTGAAGATGTTAAGAGACACTAGGTCTTCTCATTAACTATGTTCATTTTTGCCTCTCCTCATCCATTGTCTTCTGGAAGCATTTACTGTTTACTCTCACCTTGAGCCTTTCCGTGGTTGCCAGTCTCCCACACTCGTTTGGGAAGACTGTAGAAGTTACAGGTTCCTGAATGCACGTTTGCTGATAGATGTTATAATCGATGGAATGCAAGGGTTTTTCCCCCCCGCATCACAAATGGCAGCTGCTCTCTCAGTTGAGATTCGAGCCTGGCAACGTATAATGGGTCACCTACATTTCTGTTTCTGGGGCACAGCAATCAAAACTGCAAAAATGACAACTTTTGAATCACTTCCCAGTCCTGTGGGAATGGGCACAGGAGAAGATCTTATTAGTGGGGGGGTGATGTTGCTCCATATTGCAAAGGTTACGGCCATACATGGGAATCTTTTTTTTTCAGCTTTTATTAGATATTTTCTTCATTTACATTTCAAGTGTTATCCAGAAATTTCCCTATACCCTCCCCCCTCCCGGCCCTGCTCCCCTACCCATCCGCTCCCACTTCTTGGCCCTGGCGTTCCCCTGTATTGGGGCATATAAAGTCTGCATGACCAAGGGGCCTCTCTTCCCACTGATGGCCAACTAGGCCATCCTCTTCTATATATGCAGCTAGAGACATGAGCTCAGGGGGTACTAGTTAGTTCATGGTTATTCTTCCACCTAGAGGGTTGAAGACCCCTTCAGCTCCTTGGGTACTTTCTCTAGCTCCTTCTTCCTTGGGAACCCTGTGTTCCATCTAATAGCTGACTGTGAGCTTCTACCTCCATGTTTGCCAGGCATTGGTATAGTTTCCCCCGAGACAGCTATATCCGGGCCCTTTCAGCACTATCTTGCTGGCATATGCTATAGTGTCTACATACATGGGAATCTTAAATACAACCACCATATCCCCAGCGACGCCTAGTTCTATGGGTTCTGCCTGTTATAAAAATACTTCAAGGATCCCACTGTCTCTCTGTGTAAAAGATTATAAGGATTGAGAAAATTCAGTTTGTATTGCAAGGGCTCAATGAGGCTTCTCCCCAATTTCTTCTCATTAAAGAAGCCAGAGGTCTCATTCCACTGAAGTTTCCTGACTCCCAGCTCATCCCCTGCTGAGACACAATGTGTTCCCCATATGGCACTCTGTTGTATCAGTGCCAAGCCTTACAAGGTCAGCTCCAAATCTACCTTCTCCGGTCATCTGCAAACCCAGGATCCTCCATAGTCCTTCTGAAATTTGTCACTTAAGCTTGTGTGAGTTAAATTTGGGACTTTCCCTACTCTTTATCTATTCAGAGACTCTGCTAAGTTGTTATAAATACTAATACTTTGTTTCCTTGTTTTTATGAGTAGTGTCCCATAGCATAGAGTGCATTACATTTTATTTTGTGGGCTTGACCGGCTATAATTTGTTTAGCCATTTATGTTCTGAAAGACACTTGGTATATTTCTAGTTGTTACTGATTTTTAAATGTCATTCTAGTTGAATAACATTTTCAATTTTTAATGTTAAAAAAATAAACTCAGTATCTCAGGTGATTCCACAGAATTGTACAAGCAGTCACATAGATAGGTCCCCAATTTCTTTTCTTAGCAGAGTCTCTGAATAGATAATGAGTAGGGAAAGTCTCAAATTTAACTCACACAAGCTTAATTGACAAATTTCTATAAATGAAGAACAGATGAATGGCTATCAGGGAATAGGAAATGCAGAATGGAGAGAAATGGGTGTGGCTTCAAGAACGGAACTGGAGGAATCTGTGTGGTGGTGGAAATGCTCTGTAACTTGCAGTTGTTGATATCAGCATTTTCACTGTGATACTGTGCTCTAGTGTGAAACATACTTCTGTTGGGGATAAAGGTATACAAGATGTCTTCCCTTTCTTTTTCCCTCCCTCTCCCATTCCCCCTCCCACCCTTTCTCTTTCTCCCTGTCTCTCTCTTACCTCTACATTTCTTACAGCTGCATGTGAATCTACAATTATCTCAAAATAAAAAGTATAATTTTAAAAAATGAAAACACCTTTCCCACCACTCCGTAATTATTATTATTCTGTATCATGTAAGTGTCATAACTAAAGTATAACCCATAATTTGGCTTCTCCCTGTCTCTCACTCTATCAAACCTATGATAGCAACTCCAGTAACTGACAGACCACTGGATTGTGCTAAACTCTAAGACTGTGCCCTTCGATGCTATCTGATAGCCTCCCTTTGTGAAAGACCAGTTTCAGGAAGAAAGAAATAACATGATCATCTCATTAGATGCTGAAAAAGACATTGACAAAATCTAACATTCCTTCACATTAAACGTCTCGGAGAGCTGAGGGATACAAGGCACAATCCTAATCACAATCGAGGCAATATACATCAGACCAGTAGCCAACATCAAATTAAATGGAGAGACACTTAAAACAATTCCATTAAAATCACAAACAAGACAAGGCTCTCCATTGTCAACATATTTATACATTACTTGAATTTCTACCTAGAGTAATAAGACAACTAAAATAGATCAAAGGGATATAAATTGAAAGGAAGAAATTTGCAGATGATATGATAGTATATATAAGTGATCCACAAAATTCTACCAGAGAACTCCTACAGCTGGTAAAAACATTTAGCAAAGTATCTGGATATGAAATTAACTCAGAATAATCAGTAGCCCTCCTTTACACAAAAGATGAAGGGGTTGAGGAAGAAATGAGGAGAACAACAGCCTTCACAATAGCCACAAATAATATAAAATATCGTGGCGTAACTCTAACCAAGCAAGTAAAAGACCTGTATAAAAAGTACTTCAAGTCTCTGAAGAAAGAAACTGAAGAAGATATCAGATGATAAAAAGATCTCTCTTATTCATGGATTGGTAGGATGAATATATTAAAAATGGCCATCTTACCAAAAGCAATCTACAGATTCAATGAAATTCCCATCAAAATTCCAACACATATTTTGTATATCTTGAAAGAACAATACTCAACTTTTGATGAAAAATCAAAAATCCCAGAATAACTAAAGTAATCCTGTATAATAAAAGAACTTTTGGAGGTATCACCATCCCTGATTTCGAGCTCTACTACAGAGCAATAGTAATAAAAAAACCACAATGGTATTGCCATAAAAACAGATACAACACAACTCTGGACACCTGATTTTTGACAAAGAAGCAAAACTATACAAAGGAAAAAAGAAACCATCTTTAACAAATGGTGCTGAACTAACTGGATGTCTGCATGTAAAAGAAAACAAATAGATCAGAGTCTATTACCCTGCATAAAACTCAAGTCCAAGTGGATCAAAGATTTCAACATAAAACTGAGTACACTAAATCTGATAGGAGAGAAAGTAGGGAATGGCCTTGGTCACATAGGCATAGGAGACAACTTCCTGAACAGAATACTAATGGCTCAAGCACTAAGGTCAACAACTAGTAAGTGGTACCTCATGAAGCTGAAAAGCTTCTGTAAGGCAAAGGACACCATCTAAAAGACAAAATGGCAGCTTATAGAATGGGAAAAGATCTTCACCAACCTCACATCTGATAGAGGGCTTTATAGATTTGGATATATCCAAAATATATAAAGAACTTGAAAAAACTATACATCAACAAACCAAATAATCCAATTTAAAAATGGGGTACAGATCTAAACAGAGAATTCTCAAGAGAGGATTCTCTAATTGCTGAGAAACACTCAAAGAAATGTTGAATATCCTTAGTCATGGGGAAAACACAAATTAAAACGTCTATGAAATTCCATCTTATAACCATCAGAATGGATAAGGTTAAAACCTCAGGTGATAGCACATGCTGGTGAGGATGTGAAGTAAGCACCTCCATTGCTGGTGCACGTGCAAATGTGTACAACTACTTTAGAAACCAATTTGACATCTTTTCAGAAAATTGGAAATAATTCTACTTTAAGACCTAGTTATACCATTCCTGGACATATACCCAAAAGATGCTCCATCATACCACAAGGACACTTGTTCAACTATGTTCTGGCACCATTGTTTTATAATAGCTAGAAACTGGGAAAAATCTAGATGTCCCTCAACTGAAGAAAGGATAAAGAAAATATGGTTCAATTGCACAGTGGAATACTATGCAGATATTAAAAACAAAGACGTTATGAAATTTTCAGATAAATGTGTGGATTTTGAAAAGCTCATCCTGAGTGAGTTAACCCAGACCCATAAAGACAAACATGGCATGTACTTCCTTATAAATGGATATTCGCCATAAAGTACAGGATAATCATGCTGTAATCAACAGATCCAACTAACAAAGAGGCCCAAGAATCTCACTAAGAAGGGGAAATAGAATATACCTTGGGGTTGGATGAGGGGTAGGAAACTGGGTAGAGAGGAGTTGGGGAGGGGGCAGGAGAGATCAAGTGTGGGAGGGAAAACTAGAATGGATGAGGTGGGGCATCTCTGGGACAAACTGGAAACAGTACAATGAAAATTCTCAGGAGTCTATGAGGGTGACCCTAGCTAAGATCCTAGCAATGAGGGATATAGAACCCAAACTGTCTGTCTCCTTCAGAAAAGACTTCCAATGGAAGGACTGTGACACCAACCCAGCCACAAAACCTTACACCCACAATTTCTCCTGATTACAAGATGTGCAGGGGTAAAGATGGAGCAGATATTGAAGGAATGCCAACTGATGACTGCCCCAGCTGGAGACCTATGCCATGATAAAGAACCCAACACTGACACTATTAATTATATTCTCTTATACTAACAGACTCCTGTCTAGCATAACTGCCATCCCCAGCAACTGATGAAAACATATGCTGAGACCCACAGCCAAATGAAGTGGAAACTTCCAGTTTGTTTGGAAAGTCAGTTACATCAAATGATGTTTTGCTGGGGTACTCAGGTGAAAGAATGTTTTGCTGAAGCAGGCACATGAAAGAATGTTTTGCTGAAGCAGGCACAGGTCAAAGCATGTTTTTCTAGAGCAGACTCCTGAAGGGATGCATGATGAAGGACTATTAATAAGACTCCGCAGACAGTGGGAGCTCTAGCATTGGTTTGCTTTGCTCTGCAATACTAGTTTTCACTAACAACAAGCATGTACTAGTTCACCTCACGTTGCAATTGCTGAGCTCCACTAGTGGTGATGCCAGAGAGAAACTCACCAAAGAACTTCTCATGAAGTTCCTGTGGGTTCTTGCTGCTTCCACAGCCTTGGGCCACTTGGCGAGCCTTGCAGCTTCTTCAGAATTGAACTGAAGCTACTGGTTCATGTGTGGTGTCTGCCTACTGAGAGGACTGAAGTACAGAAGCTGATTCATATTAGGTGTTTGCCAAGGGATTGAACTGCACATATCCTGACAGAGAAGATTGGGCTTGCCTCAAAGAAAGCCCCCACCCCAAATATTTCTAAACAGGTCTACTTCCCTTGTTTCCTAATAACTTTTCTCTTTCGCTACCTCTGGTGGATGGTGGGTTAGAGGAGAGGTTGAACATTTATTAAAGTAGGTTAGAAAAAATTTATGTCTACAGCCAAACATTAGATGGAGCTTGGGAAATTCTCTGGAAGATGGGGGATGAAGGATTGAAGAACCCAGAGAGGTGAAGAACACCACAAGAAAACCCACAGAATATACTAACCCCTGGCTTTTAGAGGCTCACAGAGATTGAACTACCAACCAGAGAGCATGCATGGGAAGGACCTAGGCTCTCCACACATATATGACAGCTGTGCAGCTGTGTCTTCATATAGGACTCCTAAAGAAGAAGCAAGGGCTGTCCCTGACTCTGATTGCTTTTGGATCCCTTTCTCCTAACTGCCTTGCCTAGCTGCAACATGGAGAAGATGTACCTAGCTGTATTTGGTGTTTGCTATGGGACTGAACCACTGATATCCTGACAAAAAAGATATAGGCAACTTGCCATGACAAGGCAGGTTGACATCTATAGGAGGTCTCCCCTTTTATGAGCCATTTCTGAGTAGAAAGGGTGGGCAGGGGGATGGTTAGGAGGTGAGGTGAGGAGGGAGAAGATTGGGGTGTAAAGTAAATAGATTAATACAAAGAATGCTTAAAAGGAGAGGAAGATGACATTGTTGAAAGTCACTGGAGATTTTGGCAATGTCTTATACCTGTAGTAGTAGTAGTGAATGTGGCTTTCTTGCAGAGCAGCTCAGGACTATCCGCTCAGGTGAGGAAAGGAAGACACACTTACCCACAAATTCTAATCTCCCACATCACCTGCATTCCTCCTGGGCAGTAACTGCCTACACCGACTCTCTTTCTCATTGCTGTGACAGAATCCCTGACAAGCAGTTTAAGGATCTGAAAGTTAATTAGGGCTCATGATTTCAGAGTTTTCAGTCCATCGTTGTGGGGGAGACTCACTGGAGCTTGTAGCAGAGAAGAATGATGGAGAGATAGGTCATAGCTTAGCAGATAAGGAAGCAGAGACTGAGTGGAAGATGCCAGAGATAATGTGATCCCAAAGACCTATCTAAGGTGACATGCTTCTTCTAGTTAATGGCATCTCCTTAAGCCTTAAGCCTTTAATCATGCTCCCAAAACAGCATGATTATTTGGAGAAGAAGAAAAAGAAGGAGGAGGAGGAGGAGGAGGAGGAGGAGGAG
>LR749729.1:514203-536520 GCA_902729485.2 Mus minutoides
TAGAATCACGTTTGGCAGTTTTTCTGGGCACTACCTTCTGGACAAGGTAACACATAGTTAACCAACTCACTGTCCCACACTCTTTAGCTATACGTGCACAAGTGACTGGCTGCTTCCCCTCTGCTTCCCTCAGCAATGGACCAGTAAAGTCTTGGCACAGGAAATGGATGTGTGTGAGGGGCAGCCCAGGCAAGGTGATACAGATTGCAGACATCGTAGTCTGCCAGACCACAAGGTAGTTCTCATGTTCATGCTATTAAAAGCAAAATCAAGGAAGGATGAGGGGTAAGGCTTTCTTTTTTTGGATACAGACCTAGGGTGCAGCCAGCTGTGACTGCCATTTACACAGGGAATCGTATGTGCCAGGAGCTATTGCAGAGAGGTGATTCAGTGGAGGTTAGCAGGGACAAGGAAGCAGGAGGTGGCTTGAATAGCAGTCAAGAGAGATGCAAGGGGTCATTAAGGTTGATGGTGGAACACGGGGAGGAAATTCCTGAGTAAGGACTGACATCTTTGAGAAAAAAAAAATGGATAGTGATATGAAGCCCTTATGAGATGGTTTCCAGGTACATGAGTGCCTTTTCTATCCGCATCCACATCATTTCGTGAATTACTGGGCAGAACCATCTCAGCCCTACAGCAGTCTATGACTTATTCTACCCTGAGTCTCCATATGCTCTTGTCTCTTTGCTTTGACACCCCTAACATGTGTATGGTCTGGGTCTAGAGATCTGGAAATCCCCAGCTTACAGGAACCCCCTCACTGTGAAGCAGGTTATTCTGTGCAGTGTGGTGATAAAAAGAACTCAGTGCTTCCCCTCCCCAGCCATGTGTTCAGTGGAAGCATGACTTGACACCAGCCACCAAGTCTCCCTGACCCCGTGTCCATATTCCCCACCTTTATGCTGGAGAATCTTAAATCAGTTTTCTGAGATTTCTTTGCTTTTCCTCCTCCAACTATAATATAATTATAATAAAAGCTCTAGTTTTACAGGGTTATAGCTTGATTTAAATAGTAATGTGTCAGCAATAGTGCTAGACATGGCGTAACACCACCACTGCTACCATCACCACCACCACCACCACCAGACCCACAACCAACTTCTTTTTCTTCTTTCCCCCTTCCCTCTTTCTTTTTCATCACTTAATGGCAAAAGATTAAAATCAACCCAAAATATAAAGGCCAAATCGAATGAACTATAATGCAGTCATAAAATGGAATATGGTATAGCTTTTTGAAAATAAAGATTTCAAAGATGTATTAACTTAGGTCCAGCATGATGGCTCAGTGGGTAGAGGCACTTGTAGGCAGGTCTGATGACCTGAATTTGATACCCAGATCCCACAGCGTAGCAATGGAGCAAGAACTTCTGAGCACAGTCCTCTGAGTTCCACATAGGTGAGAAGGCCGGTATGCCCCCACACGCAGGTGCATGTGCCAAAACATATGCACACAAATAAATAAATGGATCCTTTAGAAATCCATGATATAGGGAAACTGAAGAGCAGCTTGTGTGGTATCTGAATGAAACAATATGTCAAAGTAACGTGTACTTACATTTGCATATGCATAATATGACTGCAGGGAAGATTCGCAAGAAACTAACAATAGTTGCTCTCCTATTTGAGGCACAAAAACTTGGCAGAAAAGGCAGTGAGGAGAGAGATTTTACTGGCTATTTGTGATTTCAGAACTATACCAATATATCACCTATTTTAAAAAATAGGAAACATCATGCAAATAAAATGTAAAAGAAAAGGAGTAGCCCGAAAGATCATGGAGCTAAGGATCTTCAAACACACACGGGAGAGTCGTGATCCTGAAAACCAGATTGTATAGTGTTCCTCTAGCGGATCCTACCTCTGGAGGAGTGGCTGAAAGACTTAGCTCAGGGCAAGGGTGCCACCTGCAGGACAAACTGAGAATGTGTCAGTTTGCTTGTCTTTCCTGGGAAGAATTCCAAACCTAGAAAAATGGGGCACTATTTAAAATGGGTGATTGTGGATTCTGCATCTGTCTTAGGGTTTCTATTGCTGTGGAGAGACCTCCGTGGCCATGGGAACTGTTAACAAACATTTAGTTGTGTGTTGGCTTACAGCTGCAGAGGTTTAGTCCATTATCATCCTGGCAGGAAGCATGGCAGTGTGCAGGCAGACATGGTGCTGAAGAAGTGGAATGTTCTAGATCTTGATCCACAGGTAGCAGGAACAGAACTGCGTGCCACCGAGCCTGGCTTTAAGTGTCTGAGAGCTCAAAGCACACTCCCACAGTGATACACTTTCTCTAACAAGGCCATACTACTCCAACAGTAGGACATCTCCTAACAGTTCCATTTCTTATGAGCCACACATTCAAAGACAGGAGTCTGTGGGAACCTTTCCCACTCAGACCACCACAGCATTGTAACTGCTGAAGTTACATGGAAACCGAAGGAAACATGGCAACACACAACTGTGCCCTTTCCTAGTTGTCTTCTCCAGTGGAAGATCTTAGAGCCTCGACTGCACCAAGTGTGAGGCCCAGTTTTCAGGGTTGGATGATTGTGTGGAGTTTGTCTTTAAGGTCAGGACACACTTCTGTGTCAGTAACGAGGTGATCACTGAGCTTCGGTTTCTACACCGTCAGTGTCAGCCAGGAACTCACTGCAAGCCAATGAACAACTTTCTGGAGGAGATCAAGTTGTACAAATGCTTGATTTTTTTTTATTTAAAATAGTTTTTTATATGCAGTATATTCTGATTAAATTTTCCTTTCCCCTTAGTCCTCCCAGTTCCTTTCTACCGCCCCTCCTTTCTGGATCCACATCCTTTCTGTCTCTCCTTAGAAAACAGACATCTAAGGAATAACAATAAAATACAATATAATAAATAAACAAATAAAGTAATGTTTAATATATTAAATGTAATTATATAATTAAAAGAAATAAAATATAACTATATAATTGAAATAATATAACAATAAATATAATAAACAAATAAAAACAAAAGCAAATTTGGAATAGGACAAAACAACTAAAGAAGAAAATAGCCATAGAAAAAGTCCAAGAAGCACATATAGATACAGAGCCACAGAGGTTTACATGCACAGTTGCTCCATGAAAACACAAAACCAGAAATCAGAATATATATGTAAGTGACTTGTAAGGTTAAAAATGAAATAAACTCTGACTTAATCTTAAAAGAAAAAGAACATCCAAAGATGCCATTGAATCCATTTTCTTTTGGCCAATCTACTGCTGGGCACGGGACTGACCTTAAGTGTTGTTTGTTTCCATAATGAGACTCCCTTAGAGGAAACTGCTTTTTCTCATTTGCATGTTACTAGCAATTGGAGAGAGCTTCTGGGTTAGGGATGGGGGTGTGCATCTCCTTTCAGGTCTCATACCCCATCTGGTGCAGATCCACGCAGGCCCTGTGCATGCTGCCGCAGTCTCTGTGGGCTTTATCTGCACAAGCCCTGTCTTGTCTTGAAGGCCTTGGTTCCTCAGTGGCTTCCACCCTCCGGCTCTTATAATCTTCCCACCTCCTCTTTCACCGGGTTCACGGAGACCTGGGGGTTTGGGGGTAGGGATTTGATGGAGACATACAGTTTGAGGCAGAGTATCACAAGGCTTCTCACATACAGTCCAGTGGTGGGTCTCAGTATTTGTACCTGTCTGCTGCATTCGAAAGCTTCTCTCGTGATGGATGAGCAAGACACTGACCTGTGGGTATAAGGAATGCTGTTAGGAGTCATTTTGTTGCTGTGTTCATTTAGAAAAACAGCAGTGTGTTGTTCTTTCTCAGGTCTCTGGGTACCCAAGCAAAATTAGGCATGAGTTCTACCTCACAGAGTGGAAAGATCCATATTGTTGACTCAAAATATGTATTGGTTGGCTACTTCCACAATGTTTGGGCCACTCTTGCACCAGCATATCCTGCAGGCAGGTCCACCATTGTCCATTGAAGGGTCTCTAGCTGGGTTGGCATTTACCTTTTTCCTTTGGGAACCTGCAGAGTGCTTTTCAGTGCCTTGGGTGTTAGTCCATAGGGGGTTAAGTCTCTAGCTAGGTGGGCACCAGCTCAACTTCTCTATGTTCAATGAATGTGTAGGGAATGTCTTCAGCAATAGGGCCTTACCATCTTTTTGTGGAGAGCAACCAATAGTCTTGGCCATAGACTGGGCTGTTTGGGATTCCCTAAGAACTTAGTTAGATGTGACCTGTTCATAGTACTGGAGACTTCACACACTACATATCTGAGGTTAGGATATAGAATCACGAAAGTGTCCCTTGAGCGGCAACCATAGTCTCTTATAGCAATTATAAGCCCTTATAGCAATTATCTTGGAGTCTAGTGTCCTTGACATAGGGTTCCCTGATCCAAAATCTCTTTGTCTGTGTACTTCTTACACTTCTTAATGACATGGGGTCTACTTTATCCATCTGTCCAATTAATACATCTACACACACACAGTGACTTGATTTTTAAGAATATTTCAAAATGGGGGGGGTATGCATCAGAGAAGATATCTTCCCCAAGACAAAATGCATCCTCATTGCCAAACATAAAGGCTTTAAAAAACTGTTCTCAAGATGAAGATTAGTGCTGCAGCCTCTGCGGAACTTCTCCCAAGTGCTTGGATTATAGGTAAGTACAGGGTGACCCTACCAGGTTTGACTATACAGGCAAACTGAACAAGGCCAGAATGATCTGGGAGCTGGAGTGTTGGATGACCAAGAAGCAGGCCAAAGAACAGAGCTAGAAAGATCCTTCTCCAGGGTTTTAGGGAAAGCAATTCTTCATTGCAGGGCTTGGTTCACCTCCAAGCCCAGGTTCAGAGAGAGGTCTGTAGGAAAGAAAGACACCTTCCCGAAGTGTGACCATGGGGTGCTAGTGGGCATTTTGCTCACTTGGTCAATGAGAACAGATATCAGGTAGAGTATCTTTTGTGGGAATTCGGGAGAGCTGTACCTGGCCTTTCCCTAGGTAAACACGGAGATTATCTACAAGTTCTTTCTGGGAGCACTGAGGGGTGGGGGCACTGGCCGTGTCTGTGTCCTAAGGGGGGTGGTGTGCGTCAACAGTGCCACCTAAGCCAGTGCAGTGCTCCTTGCCAGGTCACGGCAGAGAAGTTGATATTGTTTCGTTATTATTTCTTTTCTGTTTCTTCATCTGAAAGAAAAAAGTTACCGAGCTAAATACATGCTGACTAGACTGACAATCAGAAGGGCTTATTCTCTGAATCAGAGAAAATCGTGTGGACCATTGGTCACTCCAGCCCAAATAGTTCACAATAGTCCTGTGAGTATTCTTCCAGAGGGTTCTAGCAACTTAGAAGTTAGTAGTGATTTTTTAGCACCTTCTCATTCATATCCAGGGCAACCTTTCTATTTCCCCCAAATGGCTTTTATTATGTTCCAACATTCTCCTTTAAAGCCATCTGGGTCTAGGCATTGCAGCTGGGTTATTTTGCATCCTTGGTTCCCCTGGGTCTTGGTCCTTAAAATGGAACCCCCAAACCAGAGTCACGCCATGAAAAATCACGTTGCCCCATGCCTGCTAAGGCAGAATGACCAAGGCTTGAACCCTATCTGCAGGTGATCTGTCTGCAGTTCCAATCCTACACACTGACCCCACGTTTCTTCAATGGTGTTACTTTTTTCAAAAGACTAGGCCAATTATCTCCCTCTCCTCCCCCACCACCAGTCATTTTGATAGTCACATATCTGAATATCAAAGTCACTTGTGTCCATTCTAGGATGTTTGGGACATGGAGATTTTAATTTCTACCTTAAACACTTCTGTGTGCAAGTATGTTCTTGGAGTTTAAGAGGCTTCACCTTTTCTATTTTTCTCTTGGTCATATGATATATGAATGATTTCTTGTTGTATATCTCCCACTTGAAAATCTCCATGGAAAGTTGCGTGTTTCCTACTGTATGCCCTATCATTTATTCCCCTCCGCTAAATGATTTCTATGTGTCCACTTAGGAGTCCCTCAAGAGAAACAGAAATATAGTGACAGTTAGAGAGGGAGGGTGTGCATTAGAGGAGCAGTCCTTTCCTGCTTTTGGGGGTAGTGGAAATCTAAGAGAGCCCGGGATCAGAGGAAGCCCTTAGCTAGAGTGGGGTGGGGCAGCACTGCGGGAAGGAGAACCTCAGGTTTGTCAGAACATCTGCAAGGCCAGACATGTTTACCCAGGAAAGGGGCTCAGGACCTCATGGCGTGGTCTGCGGGAAGCGACATCCTCTGAGCAGTGCCTCTCTGTGGGTCCTCAGCTGAACACCTTTTAATCAGCTTAGGATTGCTGTTGGACATCAGATTCCGACATGAGAGACATCACTCAGGCCTAGAGCTTTGATCCGCTGTCAAGCACGTCGTTTAACCACAGTGTTCTGAGAATGACTGGGACTGTTTCAGTCCTGGCTTCTACGTTTCGTACACATCCACTCTTTGTTCTGCTCTACTCTGCATCAAAAGCGCAACCCAGCGCATTGACCTGTGTGGCTGCTTTAAACAACCCAGCGCATTGACCTGTGTGGCTGCTTTAAACAACCCAGCGCATTGACCTGTGTGGCTGCTTTAAATAACTGGGCATGCAGGTGCTCACTTTGCTTATGGAAGGAATTTGTACTATTTCCCACACCATTTTATAGTCTCTCTAACACGATAAGGACATTTACCTGCTAACCTGAAATACCTGCTTTTATATTTTGGCATTCTTCTTAGGTAGCATTATATTCCTTGGTTATATCCTTTGAGGGTACATGGGATGGTATAGCAAAAGTCTCCTAAGAAAAGATATGGCAGTAGCATGCACGAAGCCCTGGGTTTGATCTGGGCCCCACATGAGCTGGGTGTGGATGTGCATGCTTT
Organism: Mus minutoides; assembly: GCA_902729485.2. NCBI lineage: Eukaryota > Metazoa > Chordata > Mammalia > Rodentia > Muridae > Mus > Mus minutoides. The sequence goes on from LR749729.1 coordinate 521,063, forward strand.
TAATCCCAGAACTTGGGAGATGGAGGCAGAAAGATCAGACACTCAAGGTCATCTTGGGTTACTTATTAAATTCAAGACCGGATTGGGCCAAATGAGACCCTGTCAAAACAAAGAGAAAAAGTGAAGGAGACATGGGAGAGGGAAACAGAGAAAAGGGGGTAGGAGAGGAAGAGACGGGGAGAACAGGATGGTTAAGATAGAAGGGAAAGGAAAGGAAGGGAGAAGAACTAGGCAGTGGTGGCACATGCCTTTAATCCCAGCACTTGGGAGGCAGAGGCAGGTGGGTTTCTGAGCTTGAGGACAACCTAATCTACAGAGTGAGTTCCAGGACAGCTAGTGCTACACAGAGAAACCCTGTCTCAGAAAACGAAGAAGAAGAAGAAGAAGAAGAAGAAGAAGAAGAAGAAGAAGAAGAAGAAGAAGAAGAAGAAGAAGAAGAAGAAGGTGGTGAAGGTGAAGGAGGTATTCTAAGGAAGGGAGAAGAAGAGGGGAGGGGAGGGGAGGGGAGGAGAGGGGAGGAGAAGAATTTCTATCTTTCACAGAATAAGGACTGTTTGTGAAACGTTCCTTTCAACTGAGTACGTGTGATGTGAAACACCCTGAAATACATACTTCACTGAGGAGAGCTGCGGTTATGAACGACATTGTTTTTGAGTCTTTATTCTTCCTTCCACTTACTTTACTCCTCTTTAGTTTTGCTTGTTTATTTAGTAGATAATATGGATTGGGAAAAGAATAAGATAATGTCTAGTGTGGCCAATGCTTTTTAAAATGGATTGAGAAAAAGAGGAAAAATGAAAACTGAAACAAAGCAGGGCAGCTTTAGAGGTGGTATCTCCAGCTGCCAACGCAGATACCTTCTGGGAGAAGACCCTTATTAACATGACTAACAAAAGAGCAAGTGCAGTCAGAAAATCATGATGTCACTGCAAAGGTGCAAAAAAATTCCCCTTGGAGAACATTGACAAAAACTGAAGATTGCATCTCTAGGTCCACAAAGAAAGCTTTGCTCATTTGCTTGGTGATATCGCCCTCTAGTGAACTCAGGCTACAATTGCAGCGAACTTTCTGATTTTTTTTTTTTTTTTTTTTTTTTATGTTTCCTTCTGACTTTATTTCTCCCTTAACCAGAGAAAATGCACCTAACACTCAAGAGGCTGGAAGACCCAGGGAGTTTAGAGGTCTTGTGGGGTGAGGGGTGAGGCATGGGGGATAGGGACATCCTTGTGGAGACAGGAGGCAGGGAGGAGGTCGAATGGGATGCGGAACAGTCGGAGGGTAGACTGGGAGAGAATAAAATCTGGAGTTTTAAATAGATGATAGATCGATAGATCGATAGATCGATGATAGATAGATCAATAGATCTATAGATAGATAGATAGATCAATAAAGTGTTTGGTTGTTTTTTTGTTTTTTTAAGAATTGATTTTTAAGCTGGTTGTGGTGGCACATGCCTTCAATCCCAGCACTCAGGAGGCAGAGGCAGACAAAACTCTGAGTTTGAGGCCTGGCCTACATCGCAAGTTCCAGGACATCCAGAGCTACACAGAGAAACTGATTTTAAGTGATGCTGTAGCTTTTTTTGAACAGCGTGGGAAGTTGATGGTGGCTCAAATGTATATGTATCCTTTAGAGATATAATTTGTCTCGTATTAATATATATCAAGCAATTCTATGAATATGCATAATTTCTTTTTGACAAGTGAAGCAGGTGTTTCCCTCAGGATGTGCATGTTTGTGAATGTGTGTGTGCATATATGTACATGCATGTGTGTGAATGTGTGTGTGGGTACACGTGCATACATGTATGTGCACCAATGAAGAACTGGAGAGTAGGTGGCACATCCAAAAGCAGAAGCGAGAAGCTAACACAGTTCCTCTAGTGCTCCAGGTCCCCTGGCTGACAGCAGCTCTGATACACTACAAAGCAAGAGGACTTAGACACCATCAGTCCTCGTCCTTCACTTCAGAGGCGATAGGACAAGACACCAAAGCAAGACTAACATTCTCTGAAACTTAAGGTTTGGGAGAATTTCATACAGGAGAGCTATATTTACATAATTTCACCCCTTTCCGTATTTATGGCCTCTTCTCTAATTTCTATTCTTGTGTGTGTGTGTGTGTGTGTGTGTGTGTGTTGTGTGTGTGTGTCTGTGTGTCTGTGTGTGTGTGTGTGTGTGTGTGTGTGTGTGTGTGTGTGTGTGTGTGTGTGTGTGTGTGTAAGTTCAACCTCTCAAGTCTGGTTAGTGCTGCTTATATGTTCACAGATTTGGCATAACCACTTGGAATCAGATAACCTACCATGGACCTTGTCCCTGGAGAAGTTGATTTTTCTCTCTCAGCATTAATTGGTTGCAGCTCTTCGTCCGGGGAGGGGCCTTGTGAGATTTCCCTGGTCTGTGTTGGCATGTTAACTGGTGTTGCTGTCAGTATTCAGGTCTTGTTTAGGTGGTCATATTCCTGAGGTTTCCTGGCTGGAGCCTCCCCTGTCGTACATAGAAAAGGCTGCTGTCCTGGTCCCCTGGTTCTTAGAATATTTCCACTCTCTTTCCATGGTATCCCCTTAGTATCTGGCCACATGGCCACAGAGGGCACAGGCCAGCTCAGTACTGCTCAATCATAGCTTTATTGTCTTGCTCTTTTAGTCATCTGTGTGGTACTGCTCAACAGAATATGGAGGACTTGAAATTGTGGTTAAAAGACATAAACCTTAAAATTTGTGGTGCTTTGAATATGCTTGGCCCAGGGAGTGGCACTATTAGGAAGTGTGGCTTTGATGGAGGAAGTGTGTCACTGTGGGGGGTGGGCTGTGAAACCCTCTTCCTAGCTGCCTGGAACTGAGTCTTTTCCTAGTTCCCTTTGAAACAAGATGTAGAACTCTCAGCTCCTTCTCCAGTGCCATGCCTGCCTGGAGGCTGCCATGCTTCCGGCTTTGATGATAATGGACTGAACATCTGAACCTGTAAGCCAGCTCCAGTTACATCAAGAGCTGCATTGGCCACGGTGTCTCTTCAAAGCAATGGAAACCCTAACTAAGACAAAATTCTAGGTAAAATAAGTATATTTAAGTTCAGAAACGTTAATGTCCTGAATTTGTAGGAAATGAAACTAAAGCAGGAAAGAGTTTGAAGAGTAATGAGTAGCTGGATTGTGAAGGAGGAAATGGGGGTCTCATGGTTAGAGTACACAGAGAACACCCCAGAACTGGGAGTGCCTTGTGCTTTCTATCTTGAAGCTATCGAAACACAGGAGCAAAAAGTGAAGCTTCAGAAGGACAGAAAGTTAGAATATCGTTATGAAAATGGGAAGCCTCGGCTGAGAAAGCACATGACTCCATGATGAGAAAGGTAGAGATTTCTCACTTCAGTCTTGATGCTGGGCAGGGTGAAGGTAGAGTGCTTTCCAGGGAGTTTTCCTATTTAGAAAAAAAATCAAGCTTATTGAGACAAAATTTCTACAATACGATACATAGTTCAGTGTTTCTTGGCGCCTATATGCCTATGAATTTGGGAATCACAACTGCAGATCAATACCACTCCAGCGAGGATGAAGAATCTCATCACTGCCAAGGTTCATCGCTGTGGTCAGATCTCTTCAGAGTCTGTAAATGGCTGGCTTTTCTCTCCCTAGAGCTTTTGCATTTCAAGCCCAGGTGGGTGGAGTCAGCTGGCACTGCAGACTTTGGAGGCAGGCTTCCTTTACTTAGAGCTATGCTTTTAAGAACTAATATTATTTTCGTGATTTCTATAAGTGAAGTTTCCTTGACTGATCTGGGGTATATCCATGTACGGATGCAACAAGACTAGCCATTTATACATTATATTTATATGTAACATTATATTTAATGTATAAATGTTTATTAGAAATACTGTGGGTTTATGTGTATGCAGGTGTGCGTGCACATGCGTGTGGAGGTCAGATGTGGTTGTTAGGTGGCTTCCTCAGCACCTCTCCATCGTATTACTTTTGAGCAAAGGTCACTTGCTGACTTGAAGTTTTCTGACTTAGACTAGTTGGCCAACAAACTGGGGGGTCCTCCACCTCCACCTCCGCCTCTGCCTCCGCCTCCGCCTCCACCTCTGGACATTTCACCTCCCCAGCCAGCTTATTACATGGATGCTGGAGAACGTAACTGAGGCTCTCATGCTTCTGAGGCCAGCACTATACAGCTGAGCCATCTCTCTAGTTTATACTATAAAGTTTATAACCTTCATGCTTGCCTTACACATCAAGCTATGTGTAAGTTTCTCTCTAAGTGACTGGGTGCTTCAAGTACACAAAACTTCTCTCTGACATATTTGGAAATCTCTCCCAGTAGGCTGTCAACTGATGATATGTATGTATGTATGTATGTATGTATGTATGTATGTATGTATGTATGTATGTCTCTTTGTTGAGTATACCCCCTGCGAGAGCCACCCCTATAGTCCCTGCCTTATGTTAAATCTCTAACCTAACAGGTCTTTCTGATTATAGTTTCTATGTCCCCATTGGAATGGTGCTTAAAATCTCTACAGAGGGGATTTTCTACCCCATTTAGAATAAAGATGACACTTGGCTTGTTTCCAGGTTTTGTTGATTGCAGATACAACTGCTGTAAAGGTGAATGGTATGCTAGCAAGATAACAAACAGAAATGTTGGGCTGCGTGATATTATTTCTTTATCTTTGCAAGAAGTTATCTAAATTCAGTCCCGGTGACTCTGTCATTGTTTACCCCACCAGAAATGGTGAAAGCTCAGAGCGCCACCTCAGCAGCACGCTCCAGTTCTTGAGTTTTAGCCATTGCACTGTGTGTGTCACTTAAGTTTTAGCCATTGCACTATGTGTGTCACTTAAGTTTTAGCCATTGCACTGTGTGTGTCACTTAAGTTTTAGCCATTGCACTGTGTGTGTCACTTAAGTTTTAGCCATTGCACTGTGTGTGTCACTTAAGTTTTAGCCATTGCACTGTGTGTGTCACTTAAGTTTTAGCCATTGCACTGTGTGTGTCAGAGCGTCTTACTGTGCTTCGGTTGTGATGCCTAAGTTGTTGTTACGCCTTCTACAAGTGCTGTGCTCCTGACTTCCGAGGGGTATCTCAGTGTACAGAGTCAAAATGAAGTCAACTTCTAAATGTATTTTTCACCTGCCCCTATATCTTCTTCTGTAAAGCATTACTACTAATAATTAATGATTTGATAATTTTTTGATTTTTGATTCTTAATATGTTTGATTGTTGGTTGCTAATAATTTGGGGGGTTTGTTTCTTAACAATGTTTGATTAGTGACAATTGATTATTATTTAGTTTTGTGAGTTGAGACTTGTAATGAAACTTATTATTTTGATGTTATATGTTTATTAATGCACAATTTGGGTAAATGGTGTAAATGACAGAGATTCTATTCATGATTTACTCTATTTCCCCCAACTGTAACATTCTTCAAAAATACAGTATAGTACAGCAACTAAGGCTATGAATCTGCTGTAGTTAATGTACAAAATACCTCTGTCCCCACAACCCCCAGAAGACCTCTGTCTCTGACCCACCCCTGGCCCCCAGAACACCTCTTTTAACAAATGGATTCCTCTCAGGTTATTCTTCAACTCTAGTCACTTCCTGCAGCTTGCCTTCTGCCACTGACCACTCTAAGTTGCTAACCGTCATTGTGTCCCAAGCCTTTGTGTTTCTAAGAGTGTTGTGTAAGTTAATATCATTGTGCCAACTTCTAAAATTGATTTAAATTAAGATTTATTTTGCCTCATTTATTCAAGTGTTTTGACCTATGAGCGCTCTGTTGTTCTCAGTCTTATGATGAAGTCTATCATCATGGTACCATTTGCACTGGTGTAGGTGACAGCACTAGTGTCAGCCGGGGGACATAGATAGAGAAACAGGAAAGGGACAGGAACAAAGTACACCACTGACCCATCCTCGGTGACCTACTTCCCTTAACCATTTCCCATCTCCTCAGATTTCCAGAACCCAGCAGTACAATGCCACAACGTGAGCTACAGTTTGGCTTGTCAGATCTGTTGAGTTGAAATCTGCGCTGTGTTGAAAAGGACCTCAGCCATCCCAATATTGCAGATAACAAATAAGAACAATTCTCAAAGTATACATAGAAGGATGCCAACTGTCCAGCCCTCGACAACATCCAACGGACAGTGTTCGACAACAAACAAAATGTCAACAGTGCAAACAAGCAGGAAAACAAGGTTGATACTGGGGGTGGAATTTGATGGGCAAAAATGAGCCTATGACCACCTAATTCGCTTATCCAGAAATTATCAGGTGCATCAGATTTATCAGATCTGATGATGGCAGAAGTGCAAACCAGCGGTGTGTTTCTTAGACAAAACTCGCTTTCAGTAGAGAAGGCACGCATGTTACACATAAACACAGGCCTCCTAACATAGTCAGATTTCCTTCCATTCTTTGTCCCTCTGTTCTCACATCTGTACACACATCTCTGATCCAGTTTCTTTTTGAAAGAGTACCAGAGCCTATCTGCCCTTGAGCACTTGGAACAAGAGGCACCAATGGGGTGAACGGAGGAAACCTGGTCATCCGTTCCTGTTCATATCAGAGTTTCATGACTTTGCTCCTGGCCTGAGAGTAATGTTTATAGAAAAAAAATTCTATCTTAAAATTTTTGTCAAGCTTCCACAAGATAAAAATTAGAAAGATCATGGGCTAACATGAAAGCCAACTGGAGACTCAGCTACTGTATAATTTAAGATGAACAGGCTGCCCTTGGGGAAAATGTCACATGTTCTTTGAAGAAGTGACTAATATATTTGTCATGCTTTCCCCCAACATCACAGTGCAAGGCTCCAGGAATAAGTGCAAGTACTCCCTCTTCCTAGCACATCTGAAGTCAACCTGGAGGTGCTTCATTTGTTAGCTTTCTTGCTTGATAAGTCAATCTGTCATAGAGGGACAAGGCAAGGGACACAATGAAATAGAACTTGAGAGTATCGGTCAGTCATTTGAAACAAAAATCTGGCATAATGTGTCGTCTAGGGCAGGGCTGGGCTGGCTGGAGTGAGCTATATATTAAGTTGCCACCAGGTAATGAATTGTGAACATAGGTGGGTGAAGCTCTGTTTAAGGTGTGAATTCTGCACTATTTGTCTGTACTGCCATGAGCAGTAATAAGGCTAATCAAAGATCACCCTAATAAAATTTAGTAGAACACACAAGAACTGAGATTTTGGTTGTGTTTTGATGTAAATAATCGTGATTACAGATACTCACAGAAGCCAACGAGTACCTGACAATGACCATTGTAATATCCGGAAAGTTATCCTGTAGCAGGCTGCCCAGAGTTCTGCAGTTTCGAAATATGAAAGACCCAGTCACTGTAGACACGGGGAGCCATGATGGCCCCAATATGGGGCTCCGGAAGCTCTGTCACTTTAAATTTTTTTGTTGTTTTTTATTAGATATTTTCTTTATTTATATTTCAAATGCTATCCCGAAAGTCACCTATACCCTCCCCCTGCCCTGCTCCCCAACTCACCCACTCCCGCTTCCTGGTCCTGGTATTCCTCTGTACTGGGACATATAATCTTCTCAAGACCAAGGGCCTCTCCTCCAATTGATGACCTACTAGGCTATCCTCTGCTACATATGCAGCTAGAGACACAAGCTCTTGGGGGGCGGGGGTACTGGGTAGTTCGTATGGTTGTTCCACCTATAGGGTTGCTGACCCCTGTAGCTCCTTGGGTACTTTCTCTAGCCCCTTCACTGGGGGCCCTGTGTTCCACCCAATAGATGACTGTGAGCATCCACTTCTGTATTTGTCAGGCACTGGCATAGCCTCACAAGGGACAGCTATATCAGGGTCTTTCAGAGCAATCCACCAGCAGTGTTTTCGGAGGCTTGTCTTCCTTTAGTGCTGAGTTGGACCCTACAGCAGACTGCTGGCAAATCTGGACACTGTTGCCATCTAGCGTTGAAACAGTGAAAGTGACTGCCGCTTTGAAGAAAATCAAAGGCTTCAGAATCTTTGAAGGATTAGACCCAAAGGGAGAGTAGGGACTAGAATATACACCTGACTGTTAAATGCTCAAATAATGTTACACTCCAACAAATATCAAGAGTTTTCAGGAAGTTATAACCTCAGTTTGGACCTGATGTGTGCCCGACAAATACTCGTAGAATTTAAAACAGCATGTTAAAGAATACTGAAGAGCTTAGGGAAAAGAAAAAAAGAAAATACAGAGAAATGTTTCCAGATTTATCAAAGAAAGGCAGCAGTTTTAAAAATTACATTTTTTAAAATCTGAAAAGTACTGTAAGTGATGTTAAATAGCAGGAGTGGATAGCAACAGGATAGTGAGACATATTTGCAGGACACTGAGGGACCCACCCTCCTCTGTTTGCAAAGTGCTGGGGTTAAAGACATGCACCTCCACACCCAGCTAATATCAACTCAAGAAAAATGTTTTCATGTGTGTATGCAGTGCCTCTGGAGGCTAGAGGAGGGCTGTGAACCCCCTTGGAAATGGAGTTACAGATGGTAGTTAGCTGTCATGTAGGTTGTAGGAACTGAACTCAGGACCACCGAGGTAGCAGTCAGTGCTCTTAACCCCCGAGCCATCTCACCAGCCCTAAAATCAAGGTTGTGTTTGAGCACCCAAATAACAAGAAAGAAATCAAGAAAGAAGCTCAAACACTTCTTGAAATAAATTACAACGATGAGCCAATATATCAAAGGCTATAGGGCACAGCAAAAGCAGTGCTAAGGGGTAAGTTTGTAGCATCCTGTGGCCATATAAAACAGAGAGGAGGATGGCAAGAAGGCTTAGTGGGGAAAGGACTTGCTGCATTAGCCTGAGGACTGACTAGACTCCATGAGGTTCCCGGTACCCGTGCAGGCACTTGGTGGGATTCTGGCGGCCCACCTATAATCACAGTGTGGGGAAGGCAGAGACCAGGAACCTTCAGAGTTGGCTGCTAGTCAGACTAGCTGGATTCACAAGATCTGGGGTCCCATAAAAGTTGTTGCTTCAATATAAAAGGTAAAGGGTGATAGAGGAAGACGTGTTGTAGACCTCTGGCCTCCATATGCACACACATGCAAATATGAATGCACATGTGTGCCATATATACACATGCCAAAATGTGGAGAGACAACAAGTAACCAAATACTGAATCTCAACGAACTAGAAAATAAACCTGAATCCAAGTCAGCGGAAGGCTTAGAATCAGTGGAAATCATAGAATAAGGTGTATAGAAAGATAAAGAGATAAAGTGTAGGACTGGAGAGATGGCTCAGGGGTTAAGAGCACTGACTGCTCTTCCAAAAGACCCAGGTTCAATTCCCAGCACCCCATGGCAGCTTACATCAGTCTGTAAGTCCAATTCTAGGGGATCTGATATATTCACACATACATGCACAATACCAATTGACAGAAAACAAAAATAAATAAACAAAGAGTTAAAGTGTGGAGTTAAAACATATAAGATATAAAATAAATTAAAAAGAATATACCTGTTCTTTTAAAGCTTCAATTCTCCACTTTTGGAATGAGAATGATTCTTTACTCTGTCATTATAATGGAAGTATGTCTTTTGAATTTACAGAGCCTCATACCACAGAGGTTGCATTGGGGATCAGAAACTCTGAATTCCAACTTTTGAACCAAATTGGCATTCCAGATGGTAGACACACAAGCTATTGGGAGCCAGGCATGGCGTGCTATGGTTTGACTGTAAAATGACTTTGTTAGATGGCACCATTTTAAATACAGACTTTAGGAAATGAGGCATTACTAAAAGGGAATGCATTTGAAAGTTACCCATGGTCCTTGAGACTTTCAGGTCTCCCTCATGTTTTCATTGCCAGATAAATAGCCCTTAGCATACACTCTGCCACCATGACACACAGCCTCAAGCATGGAGCCTTGTGATTATAAAGAGCAGCCAAGGTGGAGATGGCTGAGTGGTCACATGATTGTACTGAAAGCATGATGACCAGACTTTGGATCCCCAGAATCAACGTAAAGCCTGATATAAGAAAGTGGACCTGCAAGCATTCGGGGCACAAGATGGGAAGGAAGTCAGAGCCATCTTGAACAGAAGAAAAGCAGTGTTTTTCTTCAAAGCATATTACAAAGCTTTGATAATTCATAGAGCATTATGCTGACACAAGCACATGTCTAGACCAATGGCATAGAGAGCCTGGCAGTCATCCTTATCAAGAGTCAACTCAGTTTTGACAAATTGGCTAAGAACATGCATTGAAGAAAAGAGAGTTTAATAAATGACACCAGGGAAACTGGCTGTGCACATGCAGATCACAAAGGCAGGACCTTCACTGTTGTCAATTATAAAAATCAGCTCAAATTCTGTTTAAGACTGAAATCCAAACCTGGAGACCTGGAGCTTATAGAAACAACTTAAAGGAAAGGCTTCAAGGGTTGTAGTAGGCAAGGGTTTTGTAATGTCTCTTTTCCAAAAACATAATCAAAGAGAAAAAAAGGAATTTCGTCAAATTATAAAGCTTCTGAACACCAAACAGAACAGAGAGAGCCTCCACCATGGGAAAGCATTTCCAATGTGTGCATCTGACAAGGATGTATCAAGGATTTGTAGAGTATGCAAGGAATAGTCAAAATTCAATTGCAGCAGACAATTAACCAGTTTTGTGTGCGTGTGTGTGTGTGTGTGTGTGTGTGTGTGTGTGTGTGTGTGTGTTGGTGTGCATGTTTGCATGCAGATATAGACTTGCCATGATACATGAGTAAGTCAGAGGAACCTTGGTTCTCAGCCCTTGTCATAGATACTGTTCAGTTGCTGTGAAGAGAAATCGTAACCACAGCAGCTCCTGCAAAGTGAAGCACTTAGTGGAGGCTTGCTTAGGTTCTGAGGTTCAGTCCATTATCTTCACGGTGGGAAACATGGCAGCCTGCAGGCAGACGTGGAGCTGGAGAAGTAGCTCAGAGTTTGGCATCCTGATCTACAGGCTGAAGGGAGAGAGCAACACTAGGCCTGGCTTGGGCTTTGAACTTCAAAGCCCAACAAGGCCACACCCCCTAATCCTTTTCAAATAGTGCCATACCCTGAGGACTAAGCTTTCAAGTACATGAGTGTACAGGGCTGTTCTTATTCAATCCAGCACTGCCCTCACCTTCCACCTGGTCTGGGTCAGAATCTCCCACGCTCATTGCTGTGTACAGCAGGCTAGCCGACCTGCCAAACACCAAGGATGCTTCAACTGACATCAGACTAGCTGACCTGCCAGACACCAAGGACACTCCTGCCTCTGGTTCCCATCTGGAGCTACAGTTGTTTGTTGCCACACCTGGCTTTTTTGTTGGCTCTGGGATTTGAACTCGGATCATCATGCTTGTGTGGGAAATGCTTCACTCACTGAGTCATCTCCTTATCTCAATAACCAGATTTTTAAACGAGCAAAAATTCTTAAGACATTATTCAAATGTCAGCATACAAATAACCAGTAGGTATGTTTCAAACAACAATAACAACTGATCATCATCATCAGAGAAATGTGAGTCAAAGCCACAATAAGGTCTCACTTCACCCCAGTAAGTATGCTATCAGCTTAGTTGACTCTGTCGGCCCTCCTATGGGGTCCCCGTCCCCTTCAGGGCCTTCAACTCTTCCCCTAATTCTTCCATAAGTGTCCCTGACTTCCATCTAGTGTTCGGCTGTGGGTAACTGCATCAGTTTCAGTCTGTGTAGAGTCTCTTAGAGGACAATAATGCTAGGCTCCTGTCTGCAAGCATAACAGTATCATTAACAATGTCACGGATTGGTGCTTACCCATCGGGTGTGACAGTGGTGCGTTGAGGGGGTCTGAGCTAGCTCAGATAGAATAAAGACCCTACTGTGAGTTGGATCCATCATATTGGCTCCTGTATGTGTTTTGGGAGACCACTAAAATTTCCCTGGCACAACATGACTATTTTGTACCCTCATCTAAGTATGTTTCAAGCATCTTCACTTGGTCCTTCCTGTTTAACTTCTTTGAGTCTGTGGGCTGTATCATAGGTATTCTGTACTTTATGGCTAATATCCACTTATCATTGAGTACATATCATGCATGTCCTTTTGATCCTGAGTTACAAACTTGGACTTTTGGGAGCTCTCAGAGACTAAACTACCAACCAAAGAACAAACAGCAGTTGGAATAAGGCCCTGGGCACATATGTAGCTGGTGTACTCAGTCTCCTTGTGGGTCCCCCAACAACTGGAGTGGAAGCCCTCCCTAAAGCTGTATCCTGACTGTGGTACTTGTTCCCCATTAGGGCTGCCATGGATGGCCTCACTGTGAAAGGATGCAGCTAATCTGGAAGAGACTTGAGGTGTCAGGGTTGGGGAGATATGGGGAACCCTGTGAGGAGGGAACTGGGAAGGGGGCAACATTCAGGATGTAAATAAATAAATAAATAAATAAATAAATAAATAAGAAAAAACCCTTAAGACTGAATCTAAGACTTCTCAGAGGAGGACAAACAGAGTCGCTATGATCAGAAAAATCTAAAGATAAAGAGTGTCAGTGAGGCTGTGCAGAGGAGGGACCGTCACACACTGCAGGTGGGAGTATAAAATAGCTCAGTCACTCTGAAAGGAAGCATGGATGCTGCTCAATAAAAAAATTAAAAATAGAACTACTGTATGATTGAATAATACCGAGACTTAATATGTATCCAAAGGAAATGAATTTAGGATGTCAAAGGAATCTACATTCCCACGCTCACTGAAGTCTTGTTCACAAGGACCCTAAAGGGAGCCAACCTGGGAAGCCAGGAACTAATGGACGGGCAGAGAAAATAATTACCAAAATGTGATGGAATACTATTAAGCAAGGAAAAGTCAGAAAGAACATGGAAGAAAATGGAGATGTGTCAGTCAAAGAAAGACAACTACCACGTCGGTTCCAGACCAGGGGCTAAACTCCAACCAGGAAGAAAATCACTGAGTCCTCCTGAGCAAGCAGCCGAGGACACTCCTCCCCCCTCTTAGCAACAGCCAGTCAGGCTACAACAGCAGGGTCAAGATACATAGAGCTAACTTAAAACACCCTGCAGAGAATAGTTGACTTAGTCATCCTGTTTTTCAGGTGGCTTTGTCCCCGTGTTCAGTTCCTGCAGATTACACCATAAATGCTGCTTTAACAATATTAACTTGCTGACCCGTATGGAAATTCCCCAAGCCTCCTATAACTACAATAAATACCCCTCACCCCTAGACTCGGGGCTCTCACTCTAACCCTCTGGAACAGGGACAAGGAGAGAAAAGTCTGCTCTAGAGCTCATAAGAACAACCCTTATATGTCTTTTACATCGGATTGGCTCCTCGGTGGTCTCTGGGTACCTGCAACTTGGGCACAGTAGAAGTAGTTCAGTTGAGATAGTACTTGTCTAACACGTGTGAAGCCCTGTATTTGATCCACAGCACTGCATATAACAGGCACTGTGGTGTGCACCATACCTGGGGTGAAGACTGGAAAATCATGCTCATCTTTGAAGCCAACCTCAGATCCATGAGACCTATTTCAAAAATGAGGAGGAAGAGGAGGAGAAGGAGGAAGAGGAAGGTGAAGGATGAAAGGGGAAGAAGAGAAAGAAGAGGAATGAGAGAGGAAGAGGACGAGGAGGAGCAAGGGGAGAATGATAGAGGAAGAAGAGGAATGAGAGAGGAGGAAGAGGAGGAGGAGGGGAGGAAGAGAAGGAGGAGGAAGAGGCAGAAGAATAATATTTACTAGAGACCATACCAGGCAGAGTAAAAGTGGGATGAAGAAACACCGATCAGTGGATTCAGAGATGTAGCTAGATAACACTAAACATTTATCAAAGTTAGCAAAAGAGATGTTTTAAAAGTTTTCAACATAAAGCGTAATAAATCTTTGACGAAATAAGTGGTTAGGATGATTTGCATACTATGTAACATAAATATGTCTACATGTCACATAATATCCCATTAGCATGTATAAGTTGGTTTTCTGGTATTGGTTAGAAGTAAATTTTAAAAATACAGTGAATTAATACAACCCAAGTTTAACTCTTACTTTACCTAGTGGCAGATATGTTTCACACTGTTACAGAGGATCCTATTTCTGTTACTACCCAGAACATGGTATACCCTTAGCATTAATGGAGAGGAAGAATGAGGTAGTTCTGGCTCAGCCATCAGCTAATTTGATCTAGAAATCATGAGTTGTTCTGCCTGTAGGTGCTGATGAAGCCCCAAATCAGCTTGCTTTTTTCAAACTTGTTCCAATGAGGCAGGAAAACCAGCTCTTGTGTGTGCCAAAGAGTGGAATCAGAGAGCTGTGAATATTTAGTTTTTAATGCCAACTGTGGTTCCTTTACAAGCCACATAAGATTAACTTCCTTTCTCATTTCTCTGGGGCTCAAACTGTCATGCACTTTAATTTTACCTCTTCTTATTGGTAATGGATTATCACATATATTCACAATAAAAAGAGTAAACAGTATTCAGAAATCGATGATGTGAAGACTGTCCCACTGAGATCTGGAGACAGGGTGTGTTCTTTTGTATAAAGAAGCATTTTGTAATATCTGTGGTGTTATTGTTTTCTCTATGTACATGTAGAAATTTGTTCATGAATATTGACTGTGTGTATGAAGATGGGCTGAAGTAATACCATGGATTACCTCTGCCCTATCCTCCCTAGTCTTTTATAATGCCTCTGCCATGAAGAAACCCTCTCTATGTGACTTTGGACTGATATTTCTTGGAGTGAATCAGACCCTGAAAGGTACAGGAATCCTCTAGGTACTGGAGAATAAGATCAGGTTCAAGCCCATCTTCTGTTTCCAAGAAGCAGAAGCAGCATTTTTCTGGCAAAAGCATCCACAGAAGTCACTGCAAATGAAGACAGCATTCCAGGGCTCATCCACAAACATCCTGAGTGCCAAGCATCCTGTGTGGCTGGCAGTCAATGCTTGTGAAAGAAACGGAGACCTGGCAGAGGTTAAGAAAAGTGCCTCTGCAATACATTAATTTTTGAAACAAAATAAAAAAGAAATCAGAATGATGAAGGGGCGGCCATGGCTAGGAAGCCGTTATACCAAGATAAAGAAGCCACTGAGCTAGCCAGGCATGGTGGCACACGCCTTTAATCCCAGCACCCAGGAAGCTGAGGCAGGCAGATTTCTGATTTCGAGGCCAGCCTGGTCTATGACATGAGTTCCAGGACAGCCAGGGCTAAACAGAGAAACCCTGTCTTAAAAAACCAAGAGAGAGAGAGAGAGAGAAAGAGAGAGAGAGAGAGAGGCCACTGTAAGAAAAAGTGAATATATTTCAATAAATCCTTTCCAAAAATCACTATAGAAAGAATTGAACAAAGTGCACCCTTACTCAAAACTGGAAGAGAAGAAGCACAGGGACTGGGGAACTTGAAGCATTATAATGCTGTAATCTTTCTCTTTCTCTCTCTCTCTCTCTCTCTCTCTCTCTCTCTCTCTCTCTCTCTCT